>CM019697.1:24123209-24625709 GCA_009760885.1 Achatina immaculata | reverse complement strand
TACAATCACACAGTTAGAGTTATAAACCTGGGATATGAGGCTGATATGGCTCCTACTACAACCACACAGTTAGAGTTATAAACCTGGGACATGAGGCTGATATGGCTCCTGCTACAACCACACAGGCAGCGACAAAAGTAACCACATTTCAAGCAGCTCTGGTATAAATGCTTAAGTAAACCATTTTTGGAGTGAATTTCTCTTTCATGTGCCAGAATCTTTGTCCACCTTAAGAGAGAGAAGAATTTACATGCTGAGACAGTGGTTAGAACGTCCTATCTTTGTATTCCAGTCACTCTAACTACTGGTACCTGACACAGGTATAAAAACACATTGGCCTTAGAAACATAGTCACACAACAGTAGACAGAACATAGAACTGAAAGCATTCAAGCATAATTAGAAAGGATTCCCCTGCAAATGTGTCACATATGCTCAGTTAGGTCAAATGTCACAGTGAGTAATATTTTAAACATACGAGAATTTTTAAACGTCAGACATAATGAGAACAAGATTAACTGTCCGATATAACACAAAAAGTATATGATATTTCACTATGCACGTTCATGTTTTTAAAACTGGCAATACAAAAGATGGAGATAAATTGAAGAAAATCTAAAATTAAAAGTTCTGAGAGAAAGAAAATATAAAATTAAAAGTTCTGAGACAAATAAAATCAAGCATCCTAATATTTCGGAAAACTAAATAACACTTCCAGTCACAGGAATAGGGTCCCTCAAAAAGACACTCAAGGAAGTGCTAAATGTTTGTGGGAAGTGTGCTTTAAAATAAGATACAAATGTTTATGTAACACCTGACTGTGTGAGGAGAGAAACGGCAGGTGAAAATGTGAGAGGATAGTTCCTGAACAGTCTTAGAGAAGCAGCAAACTAAGGGACACTGTCTACATCGTATTGTACTTTCAGTGAGAGAATAGTTTCTGAACAGTCTTAGAGATGCGGTAAACTAAGGGACACTAATATATCTACATCGTACTCTACCTTCAGTGTCATCATCATTTCTGCCAGCAAGTTCAGTGTCATCATCATTTCTGCCAGCAAGTTCAGTGTCATCATCATTTCTGCCAGCAAGTTGGATGTCATCATCATTTCTGCCAGCAAGTACAGTGTCATCATCATTTCTGCCAGCAAGTTGGATGTCATCATCATTTCTGCCAGCAAGTTCAGTGTCATCATCATTTCTGCCAGCAAGTTCAGTGTCATCATCATTTCTGCCAGCAAGTTCAGTGAGTGTCATCATCATTTCTGCCAGCAAGTTCAGTGTCATCATCATTTCTGCCAGCACGTTGGATGTCATCATCATTTCTGTCAGCAAGTTCAGTGTCATCGATGACCACCCCACACTCTCTCCAATCCTTTTTTTTTCTCATCATTTTCATCTGACGTCACACTAAAGTGCCCTAGTTTTACTTCCTTTTCTTCTTTGTCATTCGCATTGGATGCTTTCATTTAAAAAGTGACAGACCGACAGACAGACAGACAGACAGATAGACAGACAGACAGACAGATAGATAGAGAGTGAAGGAGAGGGAGAGTAAGGAAGGGGGAGAGAGAAAAGACAAATTGAAAGTCTTGTATGAAGTAATTAATCATTTTCTCTCTCTCTCTCTCTCTCTCTCTCTCTCTCTCTCTCTCTCTCTCTCTCTCTTTAAGAGATTAAGGATTAACTAAATGTAGTTATGGGAGACTGAAGATTAATTGAATATAGTTATGGGAGACTGAAGATTAACTGAATGTAGTTATGGGAGGCTGAAGATAAATTGAATGTGGTTATGGGAGAAATGAAAAAAAAAATACAGTCCTATCAACTGCCAAACTAACTGGTGTAAGTGAGACAGCCCTGAGATATCGTGTTTATAGTGTAAGTGAGACAGCTCTGAGACAGCATCTTTCTGGTGTAAGTGAGAAAGCTCTGAGATAGCATCTTTCTGGTGTAAGTGTGACAGCTCTGAGATATCATCTTTCTGGTGTAAGTGTGACAGCTCTGAGATATCATCTTTCTGGTGTAAGTGAGACAGCTCTGAGATATCATCTTTCTGGTGTAAGTGAGACAGCTCTGAGATATCATCTTTCTGGTGTAAGTGAGAAAGCTCTGAGATAGCATCTTTCTGGTGTAAGTGAGACAGCTCTGATATATCATCTTTCTGGTGTAAGTGAGAAAGCCCTGAGATAGCATGTTTCTGCGTTTTTTGAACAACCACAGTTTACCGCATCTCCCCCCCCCCCCACCATTCAGAATAGAGGTTAATAGCGGGTGGGGGTGGGAGAAGGTGTCTGCACAGAACGGTTTGGAATTTGTAGCGTTGTCATGGAAACAAGTTTTTTTCCGATTTGTTTCAGCGTGCCTGTATCAGGCACAGGTAGAGAAAGTGTTCAGGGAGAACTGGCGTGCAGGTTGTCTCGGCCCTGGACTGTTGAGTTGAAGTCTGCTTGGAACACATCCAGGTGTACACAGAAACATTGCCAGGTTGCTGGCTTTCAGGCTAACATATGTTAGCTGTTGCAACTTTTACTAGCCTTGCTCTGAGTGTTGTCTGTATTACGATGGCATCATCAGTCTCATCTTCTGCGTTTATTTTCCCTGCTCATCAAGTTTTAGCAACTTCTCAAAGGAACATATTCCTCCAAGGCGTTCATTCACGTCTATGAGATACAGATGATCTACAAGTGTTTTCTTGTTTTCTTCCTTCATAATCTACACATGTTTCCTTGCTTTATTCCTTGATAATCTACAAATGTTTTCTTGCTTTCTTCTTTTATTATCTAGAAATGTTTTCTTTCTCTCTTCTTGAATAATCTACAAATATTTTCTTGCTTTCTTCTTAGATAATTTAGAAATGTTTTCTTGCTTTTTCTTTTATAATCTAGAAATGTTTTATTGCTTTTTTCTTTGATAATCTAGATATGTTTTTCTGCTTTGATATCTACAAATGTTTTCTTGCTTTCTTCTTGGATAACCTACAGATGTTTTCTTATTTTCTTCTTGGATAACACAGCACCCCCCCCCCCAAGAAAAAAACAACAAATTCTTGGTGCCCTGGTTTTTAGGGCTGTTCCTGAGGTTATTTGGAGCACTGATTCAGAAAATGACATTGAATAGACCACACCAGCTCTGATTTCTTAGATATGGTTGGCATTAGTTCTAGTTTCTTAAATATGATTGAATTTATAAAATTTTATTCCGCTCTTTAACAAATTTTTCCTGCAGAATTGGGATGTAATAACAATATGTTTTATTTGAATGGGAAATTTATGTATTTAATTTACCCACATTTTTGTGTGTAATGACATTTGTTTCACAACTGTTCATCTACTTTCTTTCCTTTCCACAGATCAGACAACTTCGAATGAAATCGAATCATGTGCCTGGTCTTCATTTGTTCTTGTTCTGAAAAGCCTTCTGGGCAACAAGAAGGCAGACAACTACACACAATTAGCAAACGATGTGCTCTTTCATATCATCAGGCTTGGCTGTAACATGAGTGTTAAAATCCATTATCTGCACAGTCACTTACATCGCTTTCCAGAG
Source organism: Achatina immaculata (assembly GCA_009760885.1). NCBI lineage: Eukaryota > Metazoa > Mollusca > Gastropoda > Stylommatophora > Achatinidae > Lissachatina > Lissachatina immaculata. Next base: position 24,622,161 of record CM019697.1, on the reverse strand, counting down.
AATCTTGGTGACTTAAGCGAAGAGCAAGGTGAAAGATTTCATCAAGACATAAAAGCAATGAAAGCCAGATACCAAGGAAGACGGAATTCACACATGATGGCAGATTATTGTTGGAATATTATAGGGGACTGTCCTGGCAGTAAACCAGTATTACTGCACTCGGCACTACTTAAAGCCGTAACACATTACTGTGTATTATTACAGTTTCTCTTACATGAGCACTAGGCTCAGAGACACCCAACATATGCTACAATCTTTCTGGTGTAAGTGAGAAAGCCCTGAGATAGCATGTTTCTGCGTTTTTTGAACAACCACAGTTTACCGCATCTCCCCCCCCCCACCATTCAGAATAGAGGTTAATAGCGGGTGGGGGTGGGAGAAGGTGTCTGCACATAACGGTTTGGAATTTGTAGCGTTGTCATGGAAACAAGTTTTTTTTCCGATTTGTTTCAGCGTGCCTGTATCAGGCACAGGTAGAGAAAGTGTTCAGGGAGAACCGGCGTGCAGGCCGTCTTGGCCCTGGGCTGTTACGTTGAAGTCTGCTTGGAAAATATCCAGGTGTACACAGAAACATTGCCAAGTTGCTGGCTTTCAGGCTAACATATGTTAGCTGTTGCAACTTTTACTAGCCTTGCTCTGGGTGTTTTCTGTATTACGATGGCATCATCAGTCTCATCTTCTGCGTTTATTTTCCCTACTCATCAAGTTTTAGCTACTTCTCAAAGGAACATATTCCTCCAAAGCGTTCATTCACGTCTATGAGATACAGATGATCTACAAGTGTTTTCTTGTTTTCTTCCTTCATAATCTACACATGTTTCCTTGCTTTATTCCTTGATAATCTACAAATGTTTTCTTGCTTTCTTCTTTTATTATCTAGAAATGTTTTCTTTCTCTCTTCTTGAATAATCTACAAATATTTTCTTGCTTTCTTCTTAGATAATTTAGAAATGTTTTCTTGCTTTTTCTTTTATAATCTAGAAATGTTTTATTGCTTTTTTCTTTGATAATCTAGATATGTTTTTCTGCTTTGATATCTACAAATGTTTTCTTGCTTTCTTCTTGGATAACCTACAGATGTTTTCTTATTTTCTTCTTGGATAACACAGCACCCCCCCCCCCAAGAAAAAACAACAAATTCTTGGTGCCCTGGTTTTTAGGGCTGTTCCTGAGGTTATTTGGAGCACTGATTCAGAAAATGACATTGAATAGACCACACCAGCTCTGATTTCTTAGATATGGTTGGCATTAGTTCTAGTTTCTTAAATATGATTGAATTTATAAAATTTTATTCCGCTCTTTAACAAATTTTTCCTGCAGAATTGGGATGTAATAACAATATGTTTTATTTGAATGGGAAATTTATGTATTTAATTTACCCACATTTTTGTGTGTAATGACATTTGTTTCACAACTGTTCATCTACTTTCTTTCCTTTCCACAGATCAGACAACTTCGAATGAAATCGAATCATGTGCCTGGTCTTCATTTGTTCTTGTTCTGAAAAGCCTTCTGGGCAACAAGAAGGCAGACAACTACACACAATTAGCAAACGATGTGCTCTTTCATATCATCAGGCTTGGCTGTAACATGAGTGTTAAAATCCATTATCTGCACAGTCACTTACATCGCTTTCCAGAGAATCTTGGTGACTTAAGCGAAGAGCAAGGTGAAAGATTTCATCAAGACATAAAAGCAATGAAAGCCAGATACCAAGGAAGACGGAATTCACACATGATGGCAGATTATTGTTGGAATATTATAGGGGACTGTCCTGGCAGTAAACCAGTATTACTGCACTCGGCACTACTTAAAGCCGTAACACATTACTGTGTATTATTACAGTTTCTCTTACATGAGCACTAGGCTCAGAGACACCCAACATATGCTACAATGATATTCTCTCTGTAACGGGACAACCCAGGTAACACTGACTCCACTACTCATCCATACACTACATTGACCAGTTACAAGTAATTCACTAACTCAACACCATTGATGACACATACATGAATCCAAGAAATGACAGGATTCAGCAAACACAATGTAAATGTTTAATGATGAGATCCCATTTGTACGATGAGTGTTGTAACGATGTAGAGTGTAAAACTTTTTGGATACAATTACAAATGATCATCCAAAAGAAATATAAGTCCGGGCGACCAACCTCGCCATAGGACCAGGTCAGACATTCAACCTTTGTCCAAAAAACGTGGACAAATCGACACACAAATCTACATGGCTATTACAACAATTTGTCTTAAGAAAAACAATCCATCACTACAACAATATAACTACAGAATCTCTATCTCATCCTAGAATCAAACACAACAACCTCTCGCTACAACATTCTGACCAAAAACTAACTTTCTCAGCCCATGCACACCTCCAGCCTAACCTAAAAACCACGTGACTAAGAATTCTCTGGAAACACGAGATATTTTCTCCGTGCTTGCATACAGTGATGAGTTGTGGTCTACCAGACCAACCACAGGGTTATGCACAGTACAATCTGTACAGAATGTTATTCTGTTACAGCAGATCCCACTCGTAAGTCTTACTTAAGGAGCTTCTTGTGTGTCGAATGAGTGGAAAGTTTGTATTATAAACATGTGCTTTTGGTATCTAACATGTAGATTTTCATGTAGTACACTTTTCTTTTAATTTTTAATTTTTTCCTTCATGCTTAAAAGATATTATTTTAAACACTGCATTAAAATATCATCATTTGTTATGGGCGAGCAGAATGAAGAATGCTATATGGCATATGTTCTGTATCTAAAAGAACTAGAGGTGATAGCGGAAAACGTGTGCTATTTTTGGAATCATCAGGTCAAATATACCCAGAAATAGGTGTAACATTTGAGGCACCAAAATGTGTGTTGGCCAGTGTAATCCATGAATGTTTTCTTGCTTTCTTCTTTGATAATCTACAAATGTTTTCTTGCTTTCTTCTTTGATAATCTACAAATGTTTTCTTGCTTTCTTCTTTGATAATCTACAAATGTTTTCTTGCTTTCTTCTTTGATAATCTACAAATGTTTTCTTGGTTTCTTCTTTGATAATCTACAAATGCTTTCTTGCTTTCTTCTTTGATAATCTACAAATTTTTTCTTGCTTTCTTCTTTGATAATCTACAAATATTTTCTTGCTTTCTTCTTTGATAATCTACAAATATTTTCTTGCTTTCTTCTTTGATAATCTACAAATGTTTTCTTGCTTTCTTCTTTGATAATCTACAAATGCTTTCTTGCTTTCTTCTTTGATAATCTACAAATTTTTTCTTGCTTTCTTCTTTGATAATCTACAAATATTTTCTTGCTTTCTTCTTTGATAATCTACACAAGTTTTCCTGCTTTCTTCTCTGAGCACGTCCAACCGTAGTGGAGCACGCCTGGAGGTGGTGGAGCAGGTCCAACCGTAGTGGAGCACTCTGGACGGTGGTGGAGCACGTCGGGCGAAGGTAGAGTACGTGGAGCTGTAGTGGAGCATGTCGGGCGGTGGTGGAACCCGTCGAGCGGTGGTGGAGCACGTCGGGCGGTGGTGGAGTTTGGGGACCAAGACAGGAACAGACTGAGATGGAAATCCAAGGAAAATAAAATAATTACTCTATGGGGATTATCGCTCTTCTGTTCCGTTTATTTTTCATTATTTTATTGTTCATGACACGGAGAAGACAATATGGTCCAAGCTGGTTTCAGGCAAGGAAGAGGATCAAGAGATCATATATTTAATATAAGATTGATAATAGAGAAATGCATAGAATTTAATGTGAATATGTATTTATCTTTTATAAACTATTCAAAGGCATTTGATTGTGTACAACACCAGAAACATTGGGAAAGAATGGAAAAATGGGATTTCCAACACATTTGATACAGTTAACATCACTGCTGTATCTAGACCATCAGGCAGCAGTAAGAATAAATGGTGAAACAACAGCTTGGTTTGACATAAAACAAGGGGTCCGTCAGGGGTGCATATTGTCACCTTACTTATTTAACTTGTATACTAAAAATATAATGAGGAATGTTAGAGAAGATGTAGACAAAGAATATTACGATGCCATAACAATTGGAGGTTATGAAATACCAGAGATTAGATATGCTGATGACACAGTATTACTGTCCACAACACAAAAATGAATAGAATAACTAATTATGTCAGTCCGTAAGAATAGTGAAGAGCAAAACCTCTATCTTAATGCGAAGGAAATTAAACTGATGACAACTGACAAATAAAGCAGCTAATATATATATATATATATATATATATATAATATATATATATATATATAATATATATATATATATATATATATATTATATCCTTCCAGTGCCGTTAAACGCAAGGTAGTTCGCCAATTTTTCCTGTTTGCGGCGAACTTTTCAACCTCATCAAGGGATTTTATGCCTATTAATTTAATCTGTTTTAACAATGTCCTCTTTAGAGTTTCATGTGGTTTGTCTTTTTCTTCGGCCTGTTTTGTTCCACTTGATAGCTTGTTTTGGGATTCTCTGATCATTTCTTCTCATCAAGTGATCAACATATGTCCATCTCCTTTTCCTGATCACCCATGAGACTAGTTGTTGTTCAATCATCTCTGCATTGTTCTTGAATTCGTTCCACTTGATGGCGAATATTTTCCTTACGCATTTGTTTTCAAAAGAGTCTAATTTCTTGTCTATTTCTTAAGTTATTTTTCCAGCTTTCACATCATCATCTGCATCGTTTGTGGGTGCCTAACGCTATTATTGTCATTCTTTCGTGTCTTAGGTTTTAACGTGCTCTTATCATACGACTGTTCACTGGTTCCCATTCTACAAGGCTCTTTGCTGCTACATTTGACATAATAATACCTACCCCCTCTTGGTATTGCCCGTCGTCTCTGCCTGAATGTATTATTAACTTACTGTTTTCTGCCGATCTTCTGTCTGCTTCTGGCCATCGCATTTCACTGAGGCCCAGTATGTCTATGTGGTATCTCTCCATTTCTCTGATGACCTGAGTAGTTTTTGTTGGTGCTGCCTTCGTTCTTACGTTCCAGAATCCAATCTTTGTCACCTGTTTGGGGCCGACGAATGAGCTCTTCGGAGTTGGCATCCCTGATGCTCGGTTGGTTTCTCTGAGAGTTTCCGTAACGATATCTTTTTTTCCCATCTGGAGTCGCCTCTAGATAGGTCCCAAGATAAGGTTGTTAGCCTTATGCCCAACTCCTGGTACAGGATATGTGACAGATGAAGGGGAATTTCGCTGATTTCTGCATGCCTTCAAGAGCGTTAAAAAAATATCAATGAGGAAAAATTGTAACAGGCGGAGGCTTTTGAATATCCTGGATCACTTGTAACTAATACTGGGGACAACCATGAGGGAAATTACAAGAAGGACATCGATCGCTCTTCAGAAAATAAATAAAACAAATAAAGAATCAACCTACTGATCTTTAACATGTGATAATCAGAGACGTTGGTGGCTTCATCGTCAGACTTTTCCCGGGCCGATCTCCCAGGGCAAGACAATGTCACGTGATCAGGGAAGATCCGGTGTTTTTATCTTCCGTCATTAAGAGTCTTGGTCTCAGTTTCGGCTTCTCTTTTGCTCCCCAAATGACCAGCATCATGTGACTTATCTTTGTCTTCCACTCCGCCACATTTTCTGTGCGTATTTTATTCCACAACTATTCTGCTCAAAACTATACATCAAATCTGTGAAGGTGTTACGCAATCAAATCCGTGACACGGATTTCACTGACCATGAAACATATGTACATAAACATACTCACATGCACACATGTACATACACAAGTACTTGCAAACATAAACACATGTACATACACACATGTACACTTGCACATTCACACACTCACATACACACATTTACATACACACATGCACATATATACACGCACATACACACGATTACCATAAATTTATGTTTGGCGATAACGTTTTGAAAAACTTGAAATAAAAACACCAAAACTGACAGAAGACCCGCCAGAACGACTACAGTTACACCTTGGCTAATATATATATATATATTATATATATATATATATATTATATATATATATATATATATATATATATATATATATATATTATATCCTTCCAGTGCCGTTAAACGCAAGGTAGTTCGCCAATTTTTCCTGTTTGCGGCGAACTTTTCAACCTCATCAAGGGATTTTATGCCTATTAATTTAATCTGTTTTAACAATGTCCTCTTTAGAGTTTCATGTGGTTTGTCTTTTTCTTCGGCCTGTTTTGTTCCACTTGATAGCTTGTTTTGGGATTCTCTGATCATTTCTTCTCATCAAGTGATCAACATATGTCCATCTCCTTTTCCTGATCACCCATGAGACTGGTTGTTGTTCAATCATCTTTGCATTGTTCTTGAATTCGTTCCACTTGATGGCGAATATTTTCCTTACGCATTTGTTTTCAAAAGAGTCTAATTTCTTGTCTATTTCTTAAGTTATTTTTCCAGCTTTCACATCATCATCTGCATCGTTTGTGGGTGCCTAACGCTATTATTGTCATTCTTTCGTGTCTTAGGTTTTAACGTGCTCTTATCATACGACTGTTCACTGGTTCCCATTCTACAAGGCTCTTTGCTGCTACATTTGACATAATAATACCTACCCCCTCTTGGTATTGCCCGTCGTCTCTGCCTGAATGTATTATTAACTTACTGTTTTCTGCCGATCTTCTGTCTGCTTCTGGCCATCGCATTTCACTGAGGCCCAGTATGTCTATGTGGTATCTCTCCATTTCTCTGATGACCTGAGTAGTTTTTGTTGGTGCTGCCTTCGTTCTTACGTTCCAGAATCCAATCTTTGTCACCTGTTTGGGGCCGACGAATGAGCTCTTCGGAGTTGGCATCCCTGATGCTCGGTTGGTTTCTCTGAGAGTTTCCGTAACGATATCTTTTTTTCCCATCTGGAGTCGCCTCTAGATAGGTCCCAAGATAAGGTTGTTAGCCTTATGCCCAACTCCTGGTACAGGATATGTGACAGATGAAGGGGAATTTCGCTGATTTCTGCATGCCTTCAAGAGCGTTAAAAAAATATCAATGAGGAAAAATTGTAACAGGCGGAGGCTTTTGAATATCCTGGATCACTTGTAACTAATACTGGGGACAACCATGAGGGAAATTACAAGAAGGACATCGATCGCTCTTCAGAAAATAAATAAAACAAATAAAGAATCAACCTACTGATCTTTAACATGTGATAATCAGAGACGTTGGTGGCTTCATCGTCAGACTTTTCCCGGGCCGATCTCCCAGGGCAAGACAATGTCACGTGATCAGGGAAGATCCGGTGTTTTTATCTTCCGTCATTAAGAGTCTTGGTCTCAGTTTCGGCTTCTCTTTTGCTCCCCAAATGACCAGCATCATGTGACTTATCTTTGTCTTCCACTCCGCCACATTTTCTGTGCGTATTTTATTCCACAACTATTCTGCTCAAAACTATACATCAAATCTGTGAAGGTGTTACGCAATCAAATCCGTGACACGGATTTCACTGACCATGAAACATATGTACATAAACATACTCACATGCACACATGTACATACACAAGTACTTGCAAACATAAACACATGTACATACACACATGTACACTTGCACATTCACACACTCACATACACACATTTACATACACACATGCACATATATACACGCACATACACACGATTACCATAAATTTATGTTTGGCGATAACGTTTTGAAAAACTTGAAATAAAAACACCAAAACTGACAGAAGACCCGCCAGAACGACTACAGTTACACCTTGGAGCAAGCCTTGATGCAGTCTTCTCTGAAGGCTCCGTTACCATTTATATGCCCTCCCCTCCCATCCCCCCACCCCCCGTGTCAGAATCTAATTTTGGTATCTTGCTCGTCATGGACCCTCAGGAAGTCGTGTGTTCCAGCTACTAATTTTCACATCATATCATACTCTCTGTTTATGTACAGAGAGTGGTATGTTCCAGCTACTAATTTTCACATCATATCATACTCTCTGTTTATGTACAGAGAGTCGTGTGTTCCAGCTACTAATTTTCACATCATATCATACTCTCTGTTTATGTACAGAGAGTGGTATGTTCCAGCTACTAATCTTCACATCATATCATACTCTCTGTTTATGTACAGAGAGTCGTGTGTTCCAGCTACTAATCTTCACATCATATCATACTCTCTGTTTATGTACAGAGAGTCGTGTGTTCCAGCTACTAATCTTCACATCATATCATACTCTCTGTTTATGTACAGAGAGTGGTGTGTTCCAGCTACTAATCTTCACATCATATCATAGTCTCTGTTTATGTACAGAGAGTCGTGTGTTCCAGCTACTAATCTTCACATCATATCATACTCTCTGTTTATGTACAGAGAGTCGTGTGTTCCAGCTACTAATCTTCACATCATATCATACTCTCTGTTTATGTACAGAGAGTGGTGTGTTCCAGCTACTAATCTTCACATCATATCATACTCTCTGTTTATGTACAGAGAGTCGTGTGTTCTAGCTACTAATCTTCACATCATATCATACTCTCTGTTTATGTACAGAGAGTCGTGTGTTCTAGCTACTAATCTTCACATCATATCATACTCTCTGTTTATGTACAGAGAGTCGTGTGTTCTAGCTACTAATCTTCACATCATATCATACTCTCTGTTTATGTACAGAGAGTCGTGTGTTCCAGCTACTAATCTTCACATCATATTATACTCTCTGTTTATGTACAGAGAGTCGTGTGTTCTAGCTACTAATCTTCACATCATATCATACTCTCTGTTTATGTACAGAGAGTCGTGTGTTCTAGCTACTAATCTTCACATCATATCATACTCTCTGTTTATGTACAGAGAGTCGTGTGTCACAGCTTCGGCAGCTGGGAACGGGGCTGTAGCGGCAACTTTCATACTAAACCAGTAAATGGTACATGACCTAACTTACTAAACCAGTAAATGGTACATGATCTGACATACTAAACCAATAAATGGTACATGACCTAACTTACTAAACCAGTAAATGGTACATGATCTGACTTATTAAACCAGTAAATGGTACATGATCTGACTTATTAAACCAGTAAATGGTACATGATCTGACATACTAAACCAGTAAATGGTACATGACCTAACTTACTAAACAGTAAATGGTATATGATCTGACATACTAAACCAATAAATGGTACATGACCTAACTTACTAAACCAGTAAATGGTACATGATCTGACATACTAAACCAATAAATGGTACATGACCTAACTTACTAAACCAGTAAATGGTACATGATCTGACATACTAAACCAATAAATGGTACATGACCTAACTTACTAAACCAATAAATGGTACATGATCTGACGTACTAAACCAATAAATGGTACATGACTTAACTTACTAAACCAGTAAATGGTACGTGACTTAACTTACTAAACCAATAAATGGTACATGATCTGACTTATTAAACCAGTAAATAGTACATGATCTTACATACTAAACCAGTAAATGGTACATGACCTAACTTACTAAACGAATAAATGGTACATGATCTGACATACTAAACCAGTAAATGGTAAAGACCTAACTAACTAAACCAGTAAATGGTACATGACCTAACTTACTATACCAGTAAATGGTACATGACCTGATTTACTAAACCAATAAATGGTACATGATCTGACATACTAAACCGGTAAATGGTACATGATCTGACATACTAAACCAATAAATGGTACATGATCTGACATACTAAACCAGTAAATGGTACATGATCTGACATACTAAACGAGTAAATGGTACATGACTTAACTTACTAAACCAATAAATGGTACATGATCTGACATACTAAACCAGTAAATGGTACATGACAAAACTTACTAAACCAATAAGTTGTACATGATCTGACATACTAAACCAGTAAATGGTACATGACCTAACTTACTAAACCAATAAATGGTACATGACCTAAGTTACTAAACCAATAATTGGTACATGATCTGACATACTAAACCAATAAATGGTACATGACCTAACTTACTAAACCAATAAATAATACATGACCTGACATATAAAACAATTAAATGCTACATAACCTGGCATATTAAACCAAGAAAGGTACATGATCTGACATACTAAACCAATAAATGGTTCATGACCTGACAAATTCCTACATTTGATGAACAAAAAAGGTAAAGGTAATCCTGTCGTGCCTTAGAGGCACATAGGGATATGGTTTTAGTGCCCATGCATGCCCTTAAAATTTACTGTTTTTAGTAAACAGGTAAATAAAACATAAAATCGCGCTCTGAGGAGTTTCTTCTCCACAGAGAACTAATGAACATGTACAAAATGTGGAGAAAGGTTTAAAAGTAGAAAATGTTATTGTACAGAGGATAGTATCACAATATAGGATGATAATTTCAGATAAATCTGTACTTTCTTCACATTCATATTCTCATTCTCTGATCTGACATACTAAACCAATAAATGGTACATGATCTGACATACTAAACCAATAAATGGTACATGATCTGACATACTAAACCAATAAATGGTACATGATCTGACATACTAAACCAATAAATGGTACATGATCTGACATACTAAACCAATAAATGGTACACGAACTGACATAAAAAATCAGTAAATAGTTCGTGATGTGAGAAACTATTTTAAAAAATAGTATTTCAATGCCTTTAACATTTTCATAACTTTGTCTGAAATCGAATGTCTTGAATAAAGAGAAGGTTGTATGATAAAGGGCCGTACATTTATCAGAACTGTGGTAGCTACAAATAAAACATGATTACAGCCATCAGTTACATGTGGGCTGTGAATACATGTGGGCTGCGAATACATGTGGGCTGTGAATACATCTTACAACAGCAAGTTTTCCTGTTGAGCGTACACTTTAAAACTTGTCCACAGATACCCACATTTTTGAGCTTCTGTTTTTTACATTTTTTTTTTTTTTGGTTTATAATAAACTGAAAGAGGATAAGAAAGTGAGGAAAACATATATACAATATGTATTCATTTAATAGATTTAACATACACATGAATGCCTTTCGACACTCACTGTGTTCAGCTATCAGCCACGCACATAATACATATCTCCCTACTTTCTGTGAGCATTTGTTTAAACATATAAAAAAACTATTCAAATTATACCTCAGTCCGTCCCATCATCACGACACACACACACATAAACAAAATCTGTTTTTATTTCTCAGAATAACATGAAAAAACAAAAGCATACTAAAACTATATCTATGACTGTTTTTGCTGTTATTCTGCCTGTGTCGTATGCTTAGTGATTTGGAAGATACAATTCAGCAATGCTATTGTATCAGCCATGTTTCTTGCAATGTCAGCAGTTTTTTTATCTTCTCATCTGAGGCTGGGTGCCACATGCACAGAAAAGCATGTTCTTAAAACAAAGGAGCAGAAAACAAATATATGTGACCAGAGGACCAGAAAACAAATGTATCTGACAAGAGGACCAGAAAACAAATACATGTGACCAGAGGAACAGAAAACAAATACATGTGACCAGAGGACCAGAAAACAAATACATGTGACCAGAGGAACAGAAAACAAATACATGTGACCAGAGGAACAGAAAACAAATACATGTGACCAGAGGAACAGAAAACAAATACATGTGACCAGAGGAACAGAAAACAAATACATGTGACCAGAGGAACAGAAAACAAATACATGTGACCAGAGGAACAGAAAACAAATACATGTGACCAGAGGACCAGAAAACAAATGTATCTGATAAGAGGACCAGAAAACAAATACATGTGACCAGAGGACCAGAAAACAAATGTATCTGATAAGAGGACCAGAAAACAAATACATGTGACCAGAGGACCAGAAAACAAATACATGTGACCAGAGGACCAGAAAACAAATGTGTCTGACCAGAGGACCAGAAAAGAAATACATGTGACCAGAGGACCAGAAAACAAATATATGTGACCAGAGGACCAGAAAACAAATATATGTGTCTAGAGGACCAGAAAATAAATATATGTGTCCAGAATACCAGAAAACAAATATATGTGACCAGAGGACTACAGTTAGGCGGAAAAGAAGATTACAACAGAACGAAATGAATATGACAGTTGGACCGGACAGAAAATTACAGGCAGGTTGATCAGAAGATTTCCAAGTAGACAACAACAGATTACATGTAGGCTAGGCACAAGATTACAGGTAGACTGGACAGAGATTGGACATTAGATTACAGATAGACTGGACAGAAGATTACAGGTAAACTGGACAGAGATTGGACACAGGATTACAGATAGACTGGACAGAGATTGGACAGAAGATTACAGATAGACTGGACAGAGATTGGACACAAGATTACAGATAGGCTGGACAGAGATTGGACACAAGATTACAGATAGACTGGACAGAGATTGGATAGAAGATTATAGATAGACTGGATAGAGATTGGACACAAGACTGGACAGAAAACTTCTGATCGACAAGAAAACACGGACATGGCTGTAGCAGAGAAGGATGGCCCGACAAAAGAATAAAGTCAAGACAACTAAACTTGAGGCACACACAGATTCCTACATTTGATGAACAAAATTTAATATTTTTAGTAAACAGGTAAGTAAAACATAAAATCGTGCTTTGAGCGGTTGCTTCTCCACGGAGGGAACTCTAGTTCATTTCACCAATTTAACAATGAATTAGATGGGAACTCTAGTAATTTCACCGATTTAACCATGAAGACGATTGGAACTCTAGTCATTTCACTAATTTAACGTGAATAAGACAGGAATTCCAGTCTTTTGACTGGATTTAACAACAATTTTAAAAAAAAAAAGATTAAATCAGGTTGTGATAAGTATTTATTTCCAACATTTGTATTAGCTTTATCTTTGGCGTTCTCCTTACCCCCCCCCCCCTTTCCTCTTTCTGTGAAGAGGGCCGACCTGAGTGTTTAAACGCGGCCGGTTTGAACATTCAAGTTTGTGGTCATTTTCGCATTTTCTCGGGGACTGGAGCGTGTCCTGTTCACGTGATTGTGTGGTAGGTAAAGAGTGGAATGTGTTGAATTATTCAGTCTTGTGTGTACGCTCGTGGCGGCAGCATGGAGGAATCATGTCCTGGCATGTATATGATGTATTCGTGCTTCAATTATCATATGTGTCATTATGTCGGGTGAATGGAATGTTTTGATACCAGATTTCTGACCAGCCGACGTTATGTGTGGAAATGTATATTTCTTGTAAGTTTTCATATGTCAGACGTGGAGTGTTCTGTAAGTATACGTGGTGAACAGAGCTCAGTGTAAGTGTTTCAAGTGTAAGATGGAGTTGGTGGAAAGGCTAGGGGAATGTTACACTTTTATGATTATAATTGATGCACATTTCATATGTAATTTTGCAATGCATTCATTTGATCTCATTTGTTATTATTTGCTTCATGCTAAATGTTATATATTGACGCAGTTCAATGCGCTGTGTTGTTAAGTGTTTTCTTGTGTGTGTGTGGGCTTAAGTAAAGCGTGCCAAAAGAATATGGAATATATAGAAGCTGTAACTGAGAAAACTTTAAGAAGAAGCCACTACCACAGGATTGAAATAAGGACTTAGAAGTTGTGACTTCAAGTAGCATATGAATATGAGCATCACTAAGTGCCGCCTTGTTATGTTTTATGTGTATTCTATCAGTTGTGTTACAAATGAGTTTTTCGTATAATCTATATGTTGCAGTGGAGGAGACTGTACTGTTGTTGCATTGATATATGGTGTAGTCCAGGAGATTGTACTGTTGTTGCATTGTTATATAGTGTAGTCCAGGAGATTGTACTGTTGTCGCATTGTTATATGGTGTAGTCCAGGAGATTGTACTGTTGTCGCATTGTTATATAGTGTAGTCCAGGAGATTGTACTGTTGTCGCATTGTTATATGGTGTAGTCCAGGAGATTGTACTGTTGTCGCATTGTTATATGGTGTAGTCCAGGAGATTGTACTGTTGTCGCATTGTTATATGGTGTAGTCCAGGAGATTGTACTGTTGTCGCATTGTTATATGGTGTAGTCCAGGAGATTGTACTGTTGTCGCATTGTTATATGGTGTAGTCCAGGAGATTGTACTGTTGTCGCATTGTTATATGGTGTAGTCCAGGGTGACGTCTTGTAAAGTTAACAAATCTTTCAATTTTTTTATTTGACACCAAAATATCTGATTTTCGGAGTGATCATTACTTGTTGGTGGAGACAGAGACAGAGACAGACAGAGAGAGAGAGAGAGAGAGAGATTAAAACTGATGATTAAACTCCTTAACGTCTGAGCTGGGGAACCTTGCTGGTCGACGACTGGAAGAGGGGGAACCTGGGGTGGAAGAACGTCCGGTGGGTACCGCTACCCGGGGTGTTTCAGGCACAGCTATAATCTCTGGGCACCAATGCCCGGTAGAGAAAGGCTAGCTAAGTCAGAGTACCAGAGATGCACCGTAGACGAAGGAAGCACTAGAAGATCACGGAGACGAAGAGGAGTTATATGTGGATTAAAAGAATGCTTAGGTAGTGACATATGCTGATGTAAAACAAGGTGATATAATGATGTAATAAACATCCAGCTATAAAATAGCATAAGTAAAATTTTACACATCCTCAACCCCATGCTTGTCCCCAGTGAAGACTATATGGTGGAAATATTGGTCGCTTTGTTTCTTCTGTTTCTCCTTGTTTTTCATCATTTGAAAAACTGCTAATACCTTTCATTTTCATCATTTCTCTGTTATATAGAACAAAGACAATGATTAGATAAAGGATCATAGAAGCAAGACGTTATGGAAGAGCATGACCGCTCACATCATACAGCACGAAACACGAGCAGGCATCACAGAAATATTGGTATGTACTTTAAGAAAAAAGATGTCGAAGAAACTGAGATGAGAGGTAGAGAACAGAAAATGGTGGGATCCCTTTAAGGAGTTGTCACGTGACTTTTTCTAAGCAGCAGCGAATCGTGGACATAATGGCGTAAGCAAATGCGCATGCGCGCGACAGCGGCTTACCTTTTAAGGAGAGAGCATTCGTTTACCATTGGCCCCAGAGCTGATTAGCCTGATATGAAGGCTAGGCCAGTCACATGAACGTAAGCAATGAATATAAGTGTTACGATATGATAATGCAGGCAAAGAACATGCGAACTTAGGAAGAAGAACGAGGGGAGCTAAGATTAGTGGTTCTCAGCATGGCCCCCACAGTAGAGTCGGTCTTCTAACATTGTCAAAACTTTTGTACGAGGCTTTCATGTCCGAAATTCTTTCCAATGTTAATAACAATGTATAACACAAACATTGTGTTAGCGAAGCGTTCATGTCTGAAATTCTTGTCCAGTTACAATAACAACTGTATTAACGAAGCTTCAGAATTGTTTAGATTTACTCATAAACCAGACAGTCGTCATTCTTGATCTTAATGAAGATGACGATGAAGTAAAGACAGAACAAAATCTTATTTTGCCATACAGGCATTTAGTCATACGGACCATACCTTACTTGGTTAGTCGACACACAGACCAAAAGGTGATGTGGTTAGAGCCAGACCTGGCACAGACTAAAAGGTGATGTGGTTAGAGCCAGGCCTTGCACAGACTAAAAGGTGATGTGGTTAGAGCCAGGCCTTGCACAGACTAAAAGGTGATGTGGTTAGAGCCAGACTTGGCCGCCATTACTTCTCCAGCTTCACAAGGAGCTAGTTACAGCCTGGATGAAATAAACGGCAGCTAATGCTTTCTCCACGCCACCAGCTGATGATGTCTCCGACACTAAATATACCGACACAACCTAACAGACTTTGGCGCAGCACGATCCACTGTGTCTCATTCAGTCAGTCAGTCAGTCATTTGCAAATCCCTTGTGGAACTTTGCCTCCCTAACAGCTCTCCTGTAGGCCCCTCGGTTGTAAACAAGATTCCCTGCTACTGACGCATCCATCTGCAGATCATCAACGACTTCCTGCAGCCATCTTCTCCTTGGTCTTCCTATCTTTCTTTTTCCCATTATATAACCTTCCAGGACGGTCTTCTCTAAATTATGATGACGTTTAATGTGTCCAAAATATTTAAGGTTCTCTGTTTAACCTTCTTTACTAGCCAACCATCTTCAATATAAAATTCTTGTAGTAAGGATATATTTGTTTTTGTTTTTGTGTGTGTGTGTGTCCATGATATTTGAAGAACTCTTCTGTAGCATTTACATTCAAAGGCATTTATGTGTTTCTCAGCTGTTTTGTTAAGTGTCCAGGTCTCACAGGCATATGTTGCCATGAGAAAGATGCATGCCCTTAAAAATCTTATTTTAGTAGTTCTGCCTGTTCCACTCCACAGATTCTTTAGTTGTTTTACTTTCTGAAGAGCGATAGATGTCCTCCTTTTAATTTCCCTCATTATATCTCCATTATTAGTTAGTAGTGATCCAAGATATTCAAAACTCTCCACTTCTTCCAGTTTTCCTTCATTGATACATATTTCAACCGCTTTGTTTGTTTAGTCAGTATCTACATCTAGGGTTGATATTTAGGACGCTTCATGGCAGGGACTGAAACAAGTAGCGTGTGTTGAGTATAGTTCATCAAAAATGTTATAGGTAAATGTATACAAATAGCCTGGAAAAACTGTAAACAATGTATTTTAGACGTTATAGGAAGAAAATATTTGAATTTGAATAAAAGTCCGAATTCCGTTAGCATGTGTGGTCATCTAGTCACGTGACCGTAAGGCACTGTTAAACTCGCCACAATGCATCTGTCTAACGTGCTGTTGGTGAAATTTTTATGGATCCCAGCCAATCATGCATACCTTAACACTTCACTGAGCGCGCCTCGTTGTCTCCATCTTATACGTAGTTTAAGAACCGCTGGTGCAGACGAATCTTCTGGAGGTTGTATCTGTCAGGTAACATCCTGCTGTGTCTGACGTAGATGCTTGATACAAGGTTATGACCTCTTTCCACAAACATTAAAGGGAAAAAAAGTAGACTTTATCTTGTAGAGAAAAAACACACACACGTCAATCCCTTTATTTCTGGCATTCTCTACTTTTATCTACGTTAGAATCTACTGTTCACGCTGCCAGTGGAGAGAGTGTAGGCGGTGACGAGAGTAATGTTTTGTGACTGGCAGATACTACATTGTCAATATTACCCTCTCCCTCCCCTATCTCTTGGGTTTCCATCAGTCTCGCTGAAACTACACATTTGTACCCCGGGTGGAAAAACAAAGAGAAATAATAAGTCTCGGGGGGGGGGGGTGATTATAATGAAAGATTAGATGATGAACATGAAGAGAGGACAACTGATGTCAGTGCTGGAAGGAGACGTTGATAGAACAGACAAGAAATGGAGGAAGAAAGTTTATGTCAGACAATAGTGGGGGGGGGGGGGGGGTCAAGGATAATGGTGAAGAAGGATATGACAGACAATGGTGGAGTAAGAATATGAAAGACAATGGTGGAGTAAGAATATGAGAGACAATGGTGGAGTAAGAATATGAGGGACAAGGGTGGAGTAAGAATATGAGAGACAATGGTGGAGTAAGAATATGAGAGACAATGGTGGAGTAAAAATATGAGAGACAATGGTGGAGTAAGAATATGAGAGACAAGGGTGGAGTAAAAATATGAGAGACAAGGGTGGAGTAAAAATATGAGAGACAAGGGTGGAGTAAAAATATGAGAGACAAAGGCGGAGTAAAAATATGAGAGACAAGGGTGGAGTAAGAATATGAGGGACAAGGGCGGAGTAAGAATATGAGAGACAAGGATGGAGTAAGAATATGAAAGACAAGGGTGGAGTAAGAATATGAGAGACAAGGATGGAGTAAGAATATGAGACAAGAGTGGAGTAAGAATATGAGAGACAAGGATGGAGTAAGAATATGAAAGACAAGAGTGGAGTAAGAATATGAGAGACAAGGATGGAGTAAGAATATGAAAGACAAGAGTGGAGTAAGAATATGAGAGACAAGGATGGAGTAAGAATATGAAAGACAAGAGTGGAGTAAGAATATGAGAGACAAGGATGGAGTAAGAATATGAAAGACAAGAGTGGAGTAAGAATATGAGAGACAAGGGTGGAGTAAGAATATGAGAGACAAGGGTGGAGTAAGAATATGAGAGACAAGGGTGGAGTAAGAATATGAGAGACAAGGGTGGAGTATGAATATGAGAGACAAGGGTGGAGTAAGAATATGAGAGACAAGGGTGGAGTATGAATATGAGAGACAAGAGTGGAGTAAAAATATGAGAGACAAGAGTGGAGTAAGAATATGAGAGACAAGGGTGGAGTATGAATATAACAGAAAATGGTGGAGAAATAGTATAAAGGACAACAGTGGGTGAAGAATATAACAGACAATGGTAGAGAAAGAAAACTGATGACAGATAAAAATGTGGATGAAGAATATAATGGACAACAGTGGAGAAAGAAAATAAACTACAGTGAATGACTGGAGCTTGAGTTACAATAGCCAAATGTTCCGTTCATGATAAAGCTAACTGCAAGAGGAACCAAATGTTCCGTTCATGACAAAGTTAACTGCAAGAGGAGCCAAATGTTCCGTTCATGACAAAGTTAACTGCAAGAGGAGCCAAATGTTCCGTTCATGACAAAGTTAACTGCAAGAGGAGCCAAATGTTCCGTTCATGATAAAGCTAACTGCAAGAGGAGCCAAATGTTCCGTTCATGACAAAGCTAACTGCAAGAGGAGCCAAATGTTCCGTTCATGACAAAGCTAACTGCAAGAGGAGCCAAATGTTCCGTTCATGATAAAGCTTACTGCAAGAGGAGCCAAATGTTCCGTTCATGACAAAGCTAACTGCAAGAGGAGCCAAATGTTCCGTTCATGACAAAGCTAACTGCAAGAGGAGCCAAATGTTCCGTTCATGATAAAGCTTACTGCAAGAGGAGCCAAATGTTCCGTTCATGACAAAGCTAACTGCAAGAGGAGCCAAATGTTCCGTTCATGACAAAGCTAACTGCAAGAGGAGCCAAATGTTCCGTTCATGACAAAGCTAACTGCAAGAGGAGCCAAATGTTCAGTTCATGATAAAGCTAACTGCAAGAGGAGCCAAATGTTCCGTTTATGACAAAGCTAACTGCAAGAGGAGCCAAATGTTCCGTTCATGATAAAGCTAACTGCAAGAGGAGCCAAATGTTCAGTTCATGATAAAGCTAACTGCAAGAGGAGCCAAATGTTCAGTTCATGATAAAGCTAACTGCAAGAGGAGCCAAATCAGTGAAATTATGTTGCTCATGTTAAGAAAGACGGAGAGTACATAAAAATTAGTTTGTGATAACCTGCTGTATATTATTAAAAATAAATTACTTTGAAGAGTTCCAACAGTGAAATATTACAAGGTTCAAGTTGATGAAGTATTGTAAGATGTTAAAATTCAAAAGTGTAGAAGATTTTCTTTTTGTACAGTTTACCAGGCTACTAACATGCGTCTTCGTGTTTGCCTTTCAACACAAGAAGTTAACAAACACGTGGAAGAAACTAGGATCTGTATATTGGTATAAAAGATCTGAAAGCGTGCATGTTGTGTACATATGTATGAGTGAGTGCATGCGAACGGATCACGAGCCAAAAAGATGTCGATGTGAGCAGGTATTTCTGTTTATCAAAGAAAGCAAGCGCATACTACTTAGAGATGTCTGCAATCAATTGACGTCATACGAGCTTTGGCAAGAGATGTCAGTGTTTATGTTGTATTTCTTTATTTTATTGAGGGTTTATGGTTGTGCTGAAATATTGCCTCAACCAAGTGGTATCTCTTCTGCTATATCTAAATATTTCATTCACCACGTTTATCTCTTCTGCTATATCTAAATATTTCATTCACCACGTTTATCTCTTCTGCTATATCTAAATATTTCATTCACCACGTTTATTCCTAGTGTTGTGTCTAAAACATTTCACCCACTACACTTATCTCTTGTTCTGTCTCTTATGCTGTATCTAAATGGCCTGGTTAGATGAATGGTTAGGGGCTTGGTTTACTAATCCGGTGATTCCGGGTTCAGTGCCAACAGTGGGATTTTTTTTCTGGTGTTCACCAAAAAGGGCCCAGGGTCGACCCAGCCTCTAAAAATGGGTACTAGAAAAATCTGAGAAGGTAAACCGGCCACATCAGACTTTCATGTGCCTAAGGTCATGGAAAATACGAGCCTAACACAGTGTCCACAATATGCCTTAATGGCGTGGGAACAGGGATTTCACCCAACACCTTTATCTTATGTGCTGTATCTAAACATTTCACCCAACACCTTTATCTTATGTGCTGTATCTAAACATTTCATCCAACACCTTTATCTTATGTGCTGTATCTAAACATTTCACCCAACACCTTTATCTTATGTGCTGTATCTAAACATTTCACCCAACACCTTTATCTTATGTGCTGTATCTAAACATTTCACCCAACACCTTTATCTTATGTGCTGTATCTAAACATTTCACCCAACACCTTTATCTTATGTGCTGTATCTAAACATTCCACCCACCACAAATGTATACGTTTTTCGTGCGTTATATAAACACTTCCACCTCCACAGGTGTTTTTCTTTCTGTCTCTAAACACGTCAGAAGCCATCAGTTATATTTTATGTGAGACTTAAACATTTGACCAATCTTTGGTTCACCTACCGTTTCTAAACATTCTCTCCACTAAGATCCCCATGCTGTAGTAATGATTTCACACACGAAACTCTCTAGTATTTCTATCTGAATATTTTATTTACCAGACTATAATTCTTATCACTGTTCCATGTCCAACATTCATCTGTAATCTATACCTTTAAATATAAATTATACACATTTTTTAAACAAACTGGTAGTGTTTTTAGAAATACACACTGAAGCTAATATCATTCAACAGAAATTATACTGCTCAAAAGAAAAGAAACGGAACACTACTGTAGTCGTAATGGACACCAAATTTAAAACTTTTATCAAAATTGTATTTTACGGAATTAATGTTTCATTCTTGGCATGAAGAAACTTTAAGACTTTAACAATTAAATAATGTTAATTAAATCTTGTTTGGACTTTTATTCTTTGCGACTGAGGCCTCCGTAAGGTGTATGGCCTCCTCTGGCCTGTATTAGTGAATGGCATCTCCTTGACATGGACCAGTTTAGCAGCTGGATTTGTTGTGGGATGTCTGCCCACTCTTCTCGTAGTGCAAAAGACAACTGTCGAGATTGGTTGGCGCCACGTCTCGCTGGTGGACTTGTCTGTTGATTTCATCCCATAAGTGTTCTGTTGAGTTCATGTCTGATGACATGGATGGCCACGGTATGGTCTGGACGTTGTTGTCAGCGAGGAACTAGGTGGTGAGTTGTGCCACATGAGGTCGAACGTTATCCTGCTGAAAAATCGACCCTGGTGCAGCCAGAAGTGGAAGGACGTGAGGATGAAGGATTTCAGCGACGTATCGTTGGGCATTCAGGCGACCTTCACTTTGCACCAGGTCACTTCTTCCCATGAAGTTGATCGTCCCCCACACCAGTACACCTCCACCGCCGTGTGGAGGAGCCTCATCCACGCAGTTCTGGGCGCAGCGCTCATGGACTTTGTGGTAAATTCTTATCTGTCTATCGTGTCGCGGGAGCAGAAAGAATGATTCATCACTAAACCAAACCCTTCTCCAATCATTCGCAACGGTCCACTGATGATGCTGGTTCGCTACTGCAGTCGGTTCTGGCGATGCCGGTCCATAAGAACAGGACCTCTGTAGGGTCTTCCAGCCCAAAGACCAGCGTCGTGCAGCCGGTTCCTGACTGTTTGATCTGACATTCGACGAGCTGCTGTCATTGACTGGACTGTTGAGGACGCAGATGGAAATCGATTCCTGAGGTGACGCAGGAGTTGTGACTATGTGTCTTCCACTGCAAGGCCGGTCTGCAACTGAGCCAGTTTCTTGAAATCGTCTTCAAAGGCGACTAATGGTGCTTCTAACCACATTAAATTGTCTGGCCACTATACTTTGTGACTGTCCAGTATGTAAACTTCCAATGATGATGAGTCGTTGTTCTGTAGTGAGATGAGCCATAATTGCGCACTGAATTTTCACATGAATTGATTCGAGGGGCGTCAATCTTTTATATGCATTCAATAACATGGTCAGAGAGTTTTGGTTCAGTAAGTTTCACGGGATTTTCATGAACCTGTCATGAGTTATTGTCAAAAATGCTGTTTTGACTAGTGTTGCTTTTCTGTGCTCATGAATCATCTACTGAGTACAATTCAGGTCAGCGCGTGAAGTTCATGTCAAAGTGGAAGTTCAGGCATTTTGCCCTTGTCTGATCAGCAAACTTCAGTTTAAATCGTAACATCGTATTTGTTGCGTTTCTTTTTTTTTTTTTTGAACAGTATAGTAGTACCAGCACCGTGTACTGTTTATGTTTCATGTAGTACAACTTTATAATGAAACTAGTGTAGCCAGCAGTATGAACTCCGTAGCTAGCGGCGTCATTTCTCTTCCTTCCCAGAGCATTAACCTTTGAGCCTTTTTTTTTTAAACTCCGGGAGTTTTTTTTTGCGAGTCACGGTCTGACCGCCATCCACGTGGTGGGTGGGTGGGTGGAAATCGAAACCAGGTCGCCTGGTCTGCAAGCGAGTGTCTAATCCACTACACTAGCGCGGCTCCCGTTCATCCATTACATTCTGTTAGATGTTTTTTTTTTCCTTTTATTTGAAAATAAAGTTTGTTAATTTTTTCATTTACTCAACGTTTGCCTCAAAAGTTTTTCATTACTGACCTCTCTGTATGGCCAAAATATGAGGAAGAATAAAAAGGAAAGGTAGTTTGACAATTATATGGTACCACAGTGGATAGAACTGACACTATACAACACGCTTGCAGTGGCTGATGGGTAGTTTGAACACGCACAGCACAGTGCTCTCCCCTCGTTTAGTTGAAGCATGGATGTTCTGCTGCAAGATTGCACCGTTGTTGAACAATGCATCCTAGTGAGATTTCTTTGCGCACAGAGTCAAACGTACTAAAATGTACCGCAGGATGTTAGCTCAATGTGTAAGTCAAAGCATGACTGGTTTCAAGCGGAAGGAACGAGCGCACTTTGTGTGTGGATCATTGCTGGAGAGTTATGTCCTCTTACCAGTGCCACGCATTGGTTGGGTCGATCTTGCCCCTGTTGATGAGATAATACTTCAGTCTGCTGTTACTGGCGTGCAGCTGAGAAATGATGATGTGCCTCTCTGTACTGAGCTAAAAAAATGATGACATGCCTCTCTGTGCTCAGCTGAAAAATGATGAAATGCTTCTCTGTACTGAGCTGAAAAATGATGAAATGCTTCTCTGTACTGAGCTGAAAAATGATGAAATGCTTCTCTGTACTGAGCTGAAAAATGATGACATGCCTCTTTGTATTGAGAAGAAAAATGATGAAATGCTTCTCTGTACTGAGCTGAAAAATGATGAAATGCTTCTCTGTACTGAGCTGAAAAATGATGAAATGCTTCTCTGTACTGAGCTGAAAAATGATGACATGCTCTTTGTATTGAGAAGAAAAATGATGAAATGCTTCTCTGTACTGAGCTGAAAAATGATGAAATGCTTCTCTGTACTGAGCTGAAAAATGATGAAATGCTTCTCTGTACTGAGCTGAAAAATGATGAAATGCTTCTCTGTACTGAGCTGAAAAATGATGAAATGCTTCTCTGTACTGAGCTGAAAAATGATGAAATGCTTCTCTGTACTGAGCTGAAAAATATGACATGCCTCTCTGTACTGAGATGATACACCATTGTTCCAGAGTCCAGGCCACTCTTTCAATAATTTAATCTTGTATATCATTTCTATCATTGTTCTTGAGGTCAAACCACTCTTTCACCAATTTATTCTTGTAAATTATTTCTATCATTGTTCTTGAGGTCAAACCACTCTTTCACCAATTTATTCTTGTAAATTATTTCTATCATTGTTCTTGAGGTCAAACCACTCTTTCACCAATTTATTCTTGTAAATTATTTCTATCACTGTTCTTGAGGTCAAACCACTCTTTCACCAATTTATTCTTGTATAATTTCTATCATTGATTCAGCCTCATCTGACGCCAGGTGATTATTACATCCTTGGAAAACTTAAAGACTCTCTGCGTGGTCAGAGGTTCACCTCTGATGATGGGCTTAACAACTGAAGAGTTTCTTCTCCAGAGTAATGAAGAAACTGATGGAAAGATACAGAAAGTGCAGTGACCTGCGGCCGGACCGTCAGGAGAAGTGATATAACCTTGATGTTCATTTATTCAGTTACTGGTATTAAAGATTGTGCTTTGTTTAATTTTTTGATTTTCCATTGTATTTCATCTTGGTTTCTATTCCTCTTCATTTCTCTCAATTTCAATTGATCTGATATTTCTTGCCAAGGAACTTCTACATATCCACCTTTTACAGCACTGAGGAATATGAAGCATAAACAATTTTTGACAAAATCTCAAATTCAATTCCCTGTTCAACTGGCCAGCTCCTGTCTATTTCCTGGGACACAGATAAAGTTTCTTGGTTGATATGGTTCATCATAAGGATTGCTGGCACACATCAGGGTTCTTGGCACACATCAGGCTGCTGACATATATCAGGGTTGCTGGCATACATCAGGGTTGCTGGCATACACCAGGGTTGCTGCCACACATCAGGTTGCTGGCACACATCAGGGTTGGTGGTAATAAGTTTCATCCTCTCCATAAGGAACTGGGGTTGATAAAGGGAAGACACATCAAACAAGACAGATCCTGGATGGCTAAGGCGGAGGATACAATAAAGTCAATTTACAATCTAGATGAGGTGCCTAAAGGTGATGACTGGTTATGGGTACAGGACCAACCTCAGCTAACAAAGGTTATTATACAGAAGGGCTGCAAATGTCAAGACTGGGCACAGGGATTCAAGATCTCATCCAGCATCACTGTGGCTCTTCCAGCATCACTGTGGCTCTTCCAGCATCACTGTGGCTCTTCCAGCATCACCGTGGCTCTTCCAGCATCACCGTGGCTCTTCTAACATGGTAATATATACAGATGGCTCAGTGAGTGAGAACAGCAGAAGTGGTTGGAGTTTTGTTGTCTACTGAAATGGAAGAGTAGTGGCACAGGGTTCAGGAGTCTTAGGAGCCAGCACTTCAAGCATGCGAATGGAAATTGAGGCTGTGCTGGCGGCAGTGGAATGGTTAGTTGCTCATGCTGTGGTTAATGGTGTCATTGTGACAGATTCACAGAGTATGCTTCGTAAGGCTAAGAAGAATTTGCTTAAAAAAGAATGGGTCCATCTGTTAAGTCAGTCAGCTGTGACAAGCCTAACGTGGCTTTACTGTCCAGGGCATGCGGGAGTACATGGCAACGATGTGGCCGGTAGACTGACTGAACAGACTCAAATAAAAGGCAGTCTGACCATGGACAAAGAGGACATTGCTAAGGTTGTGGTGGACAGATTGTGGGAAAATTAAGAGTGGGAATAGAAGAACAGTGTAGATCTGAAGAGGAGCTAGGACAAAATAAGGTTCTGGCAGAAAATCTGAACTGTGTGGCAGAAAACGCATTGTAAAGAACCAATATGTGACAGGAACTATTAGCAAACATACTATTGGATGGACACTGTAGCATGCGGTGGAGCATAAATGGGTTTGTCCTGAATGCAGTGAAGCCAGGGTTGGAATTTTGAACCTTTATGGTTCACCAATCCTGATACAGGCAGTCAACTATGGGTCACTGACCTCTGTCTATTTCAGCTGAAGTAATGCATCTTCAGCTCCTGTTAACTGATTGAAAATAAGAGATATTTTATCCCTCTTTTGAAGCTACATTCATCTTTTGTTTATTACCACTTCACATATCTCATCATCTGTTAGCACGCAGCCCAGACATGATACACAGCGTTTTTCATGTTCTGCCATTTTAATGACAACTTAATTTTATGTCCTGATAACTTGCCTGTCATCCTGTAACATTATCAGTGATTATTAATAATTCCTCTCCTGTAGATGGTTACTTTCTTACACAGACTTTGGAAAGTTTTTCTGAAGCATCATTCTTCAAAATTCACTGATGTTTCACTGACCAAAACTCATCTCCTGTTTGAAGTCCCTGCCCCTCATACATCAATACCTATTTTGATGAATACATTCTAAATAAGATCATTCTTTCTTCAACTAACTGTCATGTGTCAGTGCTGGGGTGTCAGTGATATGGTCCATGGAAGTAGCATACACTCATATTAAATAAATATGTACAGCCTCACTACAGCCACATTACACATATCACAGTTACAGCCACATTACACACATGTCAGTTACAGCTACATTACACACATCAGTTACAGCCAATTTACACACATGACAGTTAGAGTCACATTACACACATCAGTTACAGTCACATTACACACATCAGTTACAGTCACATTACACACATGTCAGTTACAGTCACATTACACATGTTAGTTACAGTCACATTACACACACGTCAGTTACAGCCACATTACACACATGTCAGTTACAGTCACATTACACACATGTCAGTTACAGCCACACTGCACACATATGAGTTACAGCCACATTACATGCGTCAGTTACAGCCATACTGCACACATATGAGTTACAGCCACATTAAACACATGTCAGTTACAGCCACATTGCACACATGAGTTACAGCCACATTACAGACATGTCAGTTACAGCCACACTGCACACGTCAGTTACAGCCAAACTGCACACATATGAGTTACAGTCACATTACACATGTCAGTTACAGCCACACTGCACACATATGAGTTACAGCCACACTGCACACATGTGAGTTACAGCCACATTACACACATGAGTTACAGCCACATTACACACATGAGTTACAGGCACATTACACACATACGAGTTACAACCACATTACACACATATGAGTTACAACCACATTACACACATATGAGTTACAGCCACATTACACACATGAGTTACAGGCACATTACACACATATGAGTTACAGGCACATTACACACATATGAGTTACAACCACATTACACACATATGAGTTACAACCACACTGCACACATATGAGTTACAGCCACATTACACACATGAGTTACAGGCACATTACACACATATGAGTTACAGGCACATTACACACATATGAGTTACAGCCACATTACACACATGAGTTACAACCACATTACACACATATGAGTTACAACCACATTACACACATATGAGTTACAGCCACACTACAACAGAGTTACATCACATACATTTTATCACACAGAAAATACAAAAATCAGTACATATAAAATTCTTCATCACATTTTATTATGTTTACATCTTCAACATTTCAAACAGATATTAACACAAACTGATACAGAAAATTAAACTATGCAAGAAACAATCATTTATATCAAAGTAACAGAAGATACAAGCAGAAAGAGACTGGATATTGAACCGCTAAGAAGATGTACACAGGAAGAGACTGGATATTGAACCAATAAGCCAATCAAAATTTTTACTACTTAGTAAAATGATGTTTTGACAAATTGCAGAAAAAAGTTGACAATTACCTACTTCCCAACTGTTCCTAAAATGCAAACAGCCATTATCATAAGAAAATAGCCAAGTGAGCTGAGGACTGTGATAAAACTGGTTACGGTTGAGCAGAGATAGTCTGAGGTGTATGGTGAGGGATCTAGCTGCGTTACTTGCTGGACAAGAGAATCTCTGGCAGCCAAGTGAAACTTTTGTGTCTGCTGTTTCATTATTGTCATCATCTTTGATGAAGGCATATCATCAAAACATTACACAGTTTGCTACTGATTGTTTTATACGTGCTCATCTCAGCTCGTTTGTGAATCCTCACCTTGTCTTCTTGTTATCCTTCTCGTAAAACTACAACATACATCTCTTATATCTAGTCCAGATCAAAAAGCCATAGCCACACACTTCTCCACACACCTGCACATACACTTCTCCACACACCTGCACATACACTTCTCCACACACCTGCACACACACTTCTCCACACAGAAGCAGTAAAACTCACACCACATGGAAACCTATCATCAAACAAAATAAAAACACTCATATAATAAAACCACAATGAGAAACACAACTGTCAACACCAGCAGTAGGCAAATCTGTTGTAATACAGAACATCCCTTACACAGGAAACCAAAGCAATTAAGTTCCAGAACTACAGCAACATTTCCTATTCACCACAATCATCAACCTCATCACAAACATTTGTAAATACATCACTCACATCATATTTTTTATGAGCCTGGTTGGCAGCAGTATCAACCTGAAACAACCAGCACAAGCAGAAGAAAACTGCCATTTTCTTAACTAAACATTTCTTACTGCAGCCCAACTGTTGTACTAATGGCACAAGGGTGCTGTACTACAATAATGATCAGGGTGCTGTACCACAATAATGATCAGGGTGCTGTACTACAGTAATGATCAGGGTGCTGTACTACAGTAATGATCAGGGTGCTGTACTACAATAATGATAAGGGTGCTGTACTACAATAATGATCAGGGTGCTGTACTACAATAATGATCAGGGTGCTGTACTACAATAATGATCAGGGTGCTGTACTACAGTAATGATCAGGGTGCTGTACTACAATAATGATCAGGGTGCTGTACTATAATAATGATCAGGGTGCTGAACTACAATAATGATAAGGGTGCTGAACTACAATAATGATAAGGGTGCTGTACTACAATAATGATCAGGGTGCTGTACTACAATAATGATCAGGGTGCTGTACTACAGTAATGCAGAGAATGATGATGGTGGAGCTCAAAGTGATATTTTTGTTACAGGTTGTTCAAAAAGAACATGCACAACCAAGAACATTAAGTTTTCATTTATGAGGAGCACCATGTTATTCAAACATGGGACTTGGACAAAGTCATGAAACCAATACTTCATCATCCATTAACATTCACCCACAAGCTATAATCACATCTTGAACATTAACAATGGTATCCTCCTGTTTCAGAAGTGATATTTCCCAACAGGTGTACTGATTACTTGTACAGCTGGGTGCTGCCTGCAGGTCTCTACCACAAACCTGCACTGAACTGACAAGGCTCCAGCAAACACACACACAGCAACATTTTACAGCATAGTCTGCTGTAAAGTTCATCAACTCATAAAAAAAAAAAAAAGAAGAAAAAAAGGTAGACATCATTTAATAACCTGCCTGAATGTCTACAACTAAGACTGCATATTTTCTGTGACATGTGTTTTAATTCAATGCCACCTTCAGCATATCACTTTTCAGACTGTTCCATTTCATTTTGATGCTTTCAACAGATTAAAAAACTGCAGTCCACAGAATATGAGAAGTGTCTTACATGTCACAAAATCTGAAGTCTGATCTGTTTGTCTGAGCAGACAAAACCAAAGATGTGGAGTCACAGTCAGACACATTTTTGGGTAAAATTCAAGAAATGTCCCCCTTACGAAGGAGTCCAAGTCAGACAGATGAAACATAGAAGACCTGCAAGTTTCTACTGAAGACCTGCAAGTTTCTACTGAAGACCTGTAAGTTTCTCCACAGACTCATACTGCCAGTTGTCATCTTGCAGTTTGTTGGCCAGGTCTCTAAGTTCTTTCAGCCGCTGGACGTGCAAGTCTGTGGGGGGAAAAAGTTTTATACTCAGCAACATCCATTTCTGTGATTAAGTGCTGTAACAAAACTAACACATGCATGAGAAGTACAGATGTTGCGTACTGGTGTTTCATGTGATACAGGCAATCTGCTGAGCCAGCACTGCTGACTGTTGTGCTGCTTCTAAAAAAATGAAACCTTCATACATCTGGCAGGGCAGCTTTTCAAGTACAAAAAAGTCAGCTTGCAAGGTAACATAACAAAATTACACAGTACTCATAGTTATCAAACATTAAAGGATTTAAAAAAAAAAAAAAAAGCACACGTCAGCCACATATGATCTTGAAATGACAACTGTTGAAAACAAATCATCTTCATTACCATCACATTACAATAAGTTAGAATATTATAAACTACTGAGAATGTATAAAATAGGAAAAAAGTAGGAGCAGCTTTATTACTTAACGATTACAAAGTTGTGACGTTTCAGCGTGACCCTTAATCATACAAAAACATACAGGACGAAGAAATAGAGAGAGGAGATAAAGTATAGATTCACATGAATACTAAAAAAAAAAAAATTTTTTTTAAAAAAAGTACTTAGCTGTAAATTGCAAGGTGTGGCTTGTCCAGTGGTGTGTGTCAGGAATGGATCTGGTAGGACGTGGAGACTGTTTAAATAGAGACCTGTGGTCAGTGGGTTGTAACTGGGGGTGGTGGATGGGGAACCGGGGAGGGGAGAGAGAGTGACGCAATACCGACCTAGCTAGGAGAAATTGAAACAGATGATTGGGGATGAGGGGTTGCAGAGAAGAGGGGTTGCAGAGAAAATAGCAGGGTTGCAGAGTGATGCTGTGAGGAAGTTTGAAAAGTAAGAAAGGGTGGATTTAGTGGAGAGGTACTATAATGATTGAAGAAGATGATGTTACGTGTAACTAAACAGCGAGTTTAACCCATGTGGTTCCAGCGTCCCATAATTTTGAATGCAGCGGTTCTCAAGTGCCAGGCAGCTTGTGTCTCCATGTCCCACTAGATCCATTCCTGACACACACCGCTGGACAAGCCACACCTTGCAATTTACAGCTAAGTACTCTTTAAAAAAAATTATTTTTTTTTTTTAGTATTCATGTGAATCTATACTTTATCTCCTCTCTCTATTTCTTCGTCCTGTATGTTTTTGTATGATTAAGGCTCACGTCGAAACGTCACAACTTTGTAATCGTTAAGTAATAAAGCTGCTCCTACTTTTTTCCTATTTTATACATTTTAGTATCACAGCTTTACTGCAGTGCTTCGTGTATAGTTGTATATTTATACGCTAATTTTTGTGTAAACTACTGAAAGTCTGAGCTTAACAGAAAGGAAGGCATAGTGCCAAGCAAAGAAGGAATGGGGCAACATCGCTGCCGGTGGAAAGTTTGTGTCACTGTGAGACACCGGTTAACTTGCGCAAGACACCATTCACTGAGGCTGTAAGTGGGACAACTTTCTGGAAAGGACATGTCACATTCTGGAAGTCTGCCTCTTAGACACAAACAGAATGCCCATTACAAATCTTATTTAGCAGTGGTGAGAGATAAAGAGATATGACAACTGTGATAAAACTGGTTCTAGTAATAAACACAGAGAAAGATGTATTATTCACTTTTACAAGAAGATAGAAAGAGTAAGGAAAGTATGCAAGAACAAGAATGGCAGAAAGTAGATGATAATGTATAAATGAAGAACATCACATGAAGAAAAAAAACTAACAAATAAAAACAAAAATCTTCTTCATCTTATCTTATATCTTATATCCTTCCCGTGCCGTTAGACGTCACATAGGGCTCGCAAAGTAGTTCGCCAATTTTTCCTGTCTTCGGCGAGTCTTTCAACCTCATCAAAGGATTTTATGCCTGTTAACTTGGCCTCTCTTAATAATGTTCTCTTCAGAGTTTCACGCGGTCTGCCCCTTTTTCTTCGGCCTGTTGTGTTCCACTTGATAGCTTGTTTTGGGATTCTCTGCTCATTTCTTCTCATCAAGTGGCCAACATATGTCCATCTCCTTTTCCTGATCACCCGTGAGACTGGTTGTTGTTCAGTCCTCTGTCTTATCTCTGCATTGTTCTTGAATTCATTCCACTTGATGCCGAGTATTTTCCTTAGGCATTTGTTTTCAAAAGAGTCTAATTTCTTTTCTATTTCTTTAGTTGTTTTCCAGCTTTCGCATGCATAAATGAGGGTGGATATTACATTTGAATTGAATAGTCTTAACTTGGTTTTTGTGCTTATAACTTTTGAATTCCATATGTTCTCAAGATTCTTGAAGATTGATGCTGCTTTTGCAATTCTGATCCTAACTTCCTTTCTAGTGTCACCATCCTGGTCTATGTAGCTGCCAAGGTATGCAAATTGATTGACTTCTTCAATATCTGTCCCTTCTATGTGTATTTTTCCATTTTGATTGATGGGAATTTTCATTATTTTTGTTTTGTCCTTGTTAATTTCAAGTCCTATTTTGCTAGCCAGTGAAGATAGGCTATCTGTTTTTTCTTGCATGGAATTCACATTATTACTGATAAGAGTTATGTCATCAGCAAAATCAAGATCTTCTAGTTGGGTCCCATGTACCCAGTCAATACCTGTGTTACCTGTGCAGCATTTTTTCATTATGAAGTCTATTGTAATCCCAAAAAGTAAAGGAGACAGTATACATCCTTGTTTCACGCCTGTTTCAATCTGGAACCATTCACTCATCCCTTCTTCTGTCTTGACTGCACAACCATATCCATTGTATAAGTCCTTAATGATGTTGACAATTTTAGATGGTATTCCATATAGACATAAAATTCTCCATAATGAATCTCTGTGTATGCTATCAAATGCCTTCTTAAAATCTATGAAATTCAGTATTAATGGTTTCTGCTTTTCAATATGTTCTTCAAGTATTATTCTGAGAGTAAAGATCTGGTCGAGACAGCTTCTCCCTTTTCAAAATCCTGCTTGTTCTTCTCTCATTGCAGTATCCACTATATCTTTGAGTCTATTCAAAATGACCTTGCAAAATACTTTTGACACAACTGATATTAAGGTTACTCCTCTCCAGTTGTTACAGTCACTAAGGTTGCCCTTTTTTGGTATTTTCACAATGATTCCCTTCTTCCAGTTAGAAGGGACCTTTTCTTCTTTCCAAATCTTGTTAAACATTCTCTGTAGTTGTCTCATGTTGTCACTATTGATAGCTTTTAGCATCTCGGCTGTTATTTCATCTTCACCTGCAGCTTTGTTGTTAGCCATTAAATTCACTGCTGTTTCAATTTCATGCAATTCAATTTCATCTAGATTGACATTTAGTTGTGGGGCTGGTAAGTCAGTTTCAAGGTTTAACAATTCTTTTGGGTGTGGTCGATTGAGTATTTCTTGGAAGTGTTCAGCCCATCTTTGCTTTTGGTCTTTATTTGATGTTAATAGTGTTCCAGTTTTGCTAAGGATTGGTCTTTCTTTAGATGTAATAGTACCTGATAGCCTGTTTTGGTGTTCTCTGATTGTTTCTTCTCATCATATGACCTACATATGTCCATCTTTTTTTTTTTCTGATTACCCATGAGACAGGTTGTTGTCTGCTCATCTGTCTTATCTCTGCATTGTTCTTGACTTCGTTCCACTTTATACCAAGTATTTTCCTTAGGCATTTGTTTTCAAAAGTCTAATTTCTTCAGTTGATTTCCAGCTTTCGCATGCATAAATGAGGGCGGATATCACATTTGAATTGAATAATCTTAACGTCGTTAAGACTGTCAGATACAAATTCTTTTTTTTTTCTTCTTTTACTGTCTACTTTCAGTCCACTTTTTGCCCTAATGTCTTACTGTGGTAGCAATTCTTATTTTCGTGAATTGTATAGAAATTTTTATTTTCTTGAATTGTATAGTAATTTTTGCCCCAAGTAGCAATTCTTATTTTCTTCTACACTGTACAGTATGATATCTGCCACCACTAGCATTTCTCTTACTCTTTCTGCCCCAAGTAGCAATTCTTATTTTCTTCTACACTGTACAGTATAATGATATCTGCCACCACTAGCATTTCTCTTACTCTTACTCTTTCTGCCCCAAGTAGCAATTCTTATTTTCTTGTCATGTTTGCTCTAAATGACAATTCATTTTCTTTTTTTCAATTTTTGCCCCACAAACAGCAATTCCCGCTTTCTTGTAATTTTTGCACCAAGTAAGAATTCTTATTTTTGTTGTTGTTTGGTGATAAAGTCGTCTTTCACATCATCATCTGCATCATTCGTGGGTGCATAACACTGTATTATTGTCATTCTTCCGTGTCGTAGGTTGTATCGTGCTCTTATTATACGACTGTTCACTGGTTCCCATTCTACAAGGCTCTTTGCAGCTACATTTGACATAATAATGCCCACTCCGTCTCGGAATTTATTGTCATTTCTACCTGAATGTATAATTAACTTACCGTTTTCCGCCGATCTTTTACCTGCTTCTGGCCATCGCATTTCGCTGATGCCCAGTATGTCTAGATGGTATCTCTCCATTTCTTTGATGACCTGGTTAGTTCTTGTTGGTGCTTCTTCATCCACATAAGCCAAAGATTTGTATTTCCGGTATGCGTTACCTACTTCCGGTATCATTTAAAAGTCGTCCCTTATAGTGGAGACGAAACAAATATTTTGGTTTTTTACATTTTATTCAAAGTAAAATTCAGACTCCGGCTTCACTGCATTCGGGACAACCCCATATATGCTCCGTCGCATGCCGCAGCCTCCACCCAAGAGTATGACATTTTCTTCATGACACTTCAAACAAACAAATACGCCCGTGACAGGGTACAGTGTGTATGGTTCGCCTAGAAAGATTGTAGACAGGGCATTTTCTGATATGAAAAAGAAAAAAAAAAATAGAATAAAGGTGACTCGAACCAAGGTCCTCTGTGGGACCAGCAACTACTTTGATACTTTCCTTCACGTGCCATCATCATCATCATCCTGTGGCATGTGTACACGAGATATTGGCTGCAAGTGATATCTAGTCTATACTTGGGTTTGATTCAAAGTGTGCCTGGTCAGACTTAGTTCCCCTCCTCATGTTTTCATTCTGTCAGATATTACATCCTTCCCGTGCTGTTAAACGTCACATAGGGCTTACATAGCTGTTTGCCAAGTTTTCCTGTTCTCGGTGAGTCTTTCAACTTCATCAAGGGATGCTATACTCACTAAACTGGCTTGTCTTAACAATGTCATCTTCAGATTTTCACGTGGTCGACCTATTTTGCTCCACCTGATAGCCTGTTTTGGTGTTCTCTGATTGTTTCTTCTCATCATATGACCTACATATGTCCATCTTTTTTTTTTCTGATTACCCATGAGACAGGTTGTTGTCTGCTCATCTGTCTTATCTCTGCATTGTTCTTGACTTCGTTCCACTTTATACCAAGTATTTTCCTTAGGCCTTTATTATCTAGTAAAGAGCTGCCTTGTGCTGTACTCACATCCACAGCTTGACTGGGGCATCTCACAGCAAGGTCACTAAATCTGGCCATGAAATATGAGTCCACAAACCACTTTAATACCTGAAACTCAACAATTCTAAACAGTTACAGCCTCCAAGCAATTTACCTTTTTTGATGTAATAAAGATTCATGTCAATATCTTGTTCCAGCTGAACTTTGTAAATAAGCGACATCGACGGGGCCATCTCTGTCAACGAAACAAAGAGGTAAATCGGTTAAGAGCTTAGCTCTTCGTGTGGACATTTTTTTTTATGAAAAAAGATGTTAAATATCAATAAACTGGCATTCTAATATTCAGCAAAATCCGTTGTTAAATTGTATCGCAAACGTACCTGAACCTGCAGCAGGTTTAGCGTTTTCTGGTGCTGGGGATGGTGACTGGAATAATGCCTTTTTAAACGCAATATTTCCAAGTATAGAAGGTGCAGCTTCATACCGTGCCATTTCTGAGTTTCCACCAGACCTTCGTTCTTCTACCTTTCATCCACATAAGCCAAAGATTTGTATTTCCGGTATGCGTTACCTACTTCCGGTATCATTTAAAAGTCGTCCCTTATAGTGGAGACGAAACAAATATTTTGGTTTTTTACATTTTATTCAAAGTAAAATTCAGACTCCGGCTTCACTGCATTCGGGACAACCCCATATATGCTCCGTCGCATGCCGCAGCCTCCACCCAAGAGTATGACATTTTCTTCATGACACTTCAAACAAACAAATACGCCCGTGACAGGGTACAGTGTGTATGGTTCGCCTAGAAAGATTGTAGACAGGGCATTTTCTGATATGAAAAAGAAAAAAAAAAATAGAATAAAGGTGACTCGAACCAAGGTCCTCTGTGGGACCAGCAACTACTTTGATACTTTCCTTCACGTGCCATCATCATCATCATCCTGTGGCATGTGTACACGAGATATTGGCTGCAAGTGATATCTAGTCTATACTTGGGTTTGATTCAAAGTGTGCCTGGTCAGACTTAGTTCCCCTCCTCATGTTTTCATTCTGTCAGATATTACATCCTTCCCGTGCTGTTAAACGTCACATAGGGCTTACATAGCTGTTTGCCAAGTTTTCCTGTTCTCGGTGAGTCTTTCAACTTCATCAAGGGATGCTATACTCACTAAACTGGCTTGTCTTAACAATGTCATCTTCAGATTTTCACGTGGTCGACCTATTTTGCTCCACCTGATAGCCTGTTTTGGTGTTCTCTGATTGTTTCTTCTCATCATATGACCTACATATGTCCATCTTTTTTTTTTCTGATTACCCATGAGACAGGTTGTTGTCTGCTCATCTGTCTTATCTCTGCATTGTTCTTGACTTCGTTCCACTTTATACCGAGTATTTTCCTTAGGCATTTGTTTTCAAAAGTCTAATTTCTTCAGTTGATTTCCAGCTTTCGCATGCATAAATGAGGGCGGATATCACATTTGAATTGAATAATCTTAACGTGGTTAAGACTGTCAGATACAAATTCTTTTTTTTTTTCTTTTACTGTCTACTTTCAGTCCACTTTTTGCCCTAATGTCTTACTGTGGTAGCAATTCTTATTTTCGTGAATTGTATAGAAATTTTTATTTTCTTGAATTGTATAGTAATTTTTGCCCCAAGTAGCAATTCTTATTTTCTTCTACACTGTACTGTATAATGATATCTGCCACCACTAGCATTTCTCTTACTCTTACACTTTCTGCCTCAAGTAGCAATTCTTATTTTCTTGTCATGTTTGCTCTAAATGACAATTCATTTTCTTTTTTTCAATTTTTGCCCCACAAACAGCAATTCCCGCTTTCTTGTAATTTTTGCACCAAGTAAGAATTCTTATTTTTGTTGTTGTTTTTGTCCTAAACAGCACTTCACATTTTTGTCTGTCTGTAACTTCAGTAAAAACATGGCCCCAGCAGACTTCAAGCTCACATTATCAGACATAAAAACAGTCATCTTACTTGTCAGAACTTGCAGCATAACAAAACAAAACAAGATGCATCCCCTGAGGTAAACATTATTTGATTTATTGCACATGGTTTTCCACATGGGAGGAGACAAAACTTGACAAAACTGGGCAAGACAACACAACAAAGAGCAACACTCAACTTTACACCAACTTTAATAAATTAATATGGTTATTCATTGTTGAAATTTGTAACTTATTCTGTTGTCCTGTATTTCATGTCACTGTGTTTCTTGGGTTTTAGTTTCACAATTGCTGGGGTTTTTTTGTTTTTTTTTCATAGAAAATTTCAGGTCACTGAAATTCTCTAGAATCATTTTTATAATAAAGCAAGCATATACTGCAATTAATATTCAGCATTTTTCTGTAGCAGTACATTCACCCGGTGTGAAGATTATATTATCTGTAGCAGTACATTCACCCGGTGTGAAGATTATATTATCTGTAGCAGTACATTCACCCGGTGTGAAGATTATATTATCTGTAGCAGTACATTCACCTGGTGTGAAGATTATATTATCTGTAGCAGTACATTCACCCGGTGTGAAGATTATATTATCTGTAGCAGTACATTCACCCGGTGTGAAGATTATATTATCTGTAGCAGTACATTCACCCAGTGTGAAGATTATATTATCTGTAGCAGTACATTCACCCAGTGTGAATATTATGCTACAGGTTCCTGGTGATGCTCATAACCTCTAGCTTTTCTAGGCCCATATTCTTGTAGGCTGACCTTGTGTTATTTTGCCAAGATTAAAAAGCATAACCTTTCATTTGTCAAGCAACAAGTGGCTTTCGATAACCATTTTATTCACTGCACTTTATTTCTGAATATTCAAACAGAGATTTCTTGGTAGACATTGGCAACAATGGTTCCCAACATGGAATCCATGGACTTCTGAGGATTAACAAGGGGACATACAGTGAAACCTTGTAGCAAGTTTAGACTATTTAATACATATTAGAAATGTGTGAATGTTTTTAATGTAACCACAGGCACTAGGAGAGTGTAGCGAGGCAGGAAACCACAGCCACTAGGAGTGTGTAGCGAGGCAGGGAACCACAGGCACTAGGAGAGTGTAGTGAGGCAGGAAACCACAGGCACTAGGAGAGTGTAGCGAGGCAGGGAACCACAGGCACTAGGAGAGTGTAGTGAGGCAGGGAACCACAGGCACTAGGAGAGTGTAGCAAGGCAGGGAACCACAGGCACTAGGAGAGTGCAGCAAGGCAGGGAACCACAGGCACTAGGAGAGTGTAATGAGGCAGGGAACCACAGGCACTTGGAGAGTGTAGCGAGGCGGGGAACCACAGGCACTAGGAGAGTGTAGCGAGGCGGGACAAATTATCAACTTGACAAAGGTTGGGAACCATTCAACTAGAAAAGTTAAGTTGCAGTGATATCTAGATTAACACATGCCAGTTATAATGACATTTAGATTAACACATGCCAGTTATAGTGACATCTGGATTAACACATACCAGTTATAATGACATCTAGATTAACACATGCCAGTTATAGTGACATCTGGATTAACACAGGCCAGTTATAATGACATTTATATTAACACATGCCAGTTATAGTGACATCTGGATTAACACAGGCCAGTTATAGTGACATCTAGATTAACACAGCCAGTTATAGTGACATCTAGATTAACACATGCCAGTTATAGTGACATCTAGATTAACATATGCCAGTTATAGTGACATCTAGATTAACACATTCCAGTTATAGTGACATCTAGATTAACACATGCCAGTTATAGTGACATCTAGATTAACACATGCCAGTTATAGTGACATCTAGATTAACACATTCCAGTTATAGTGACATCTAGATTAACACATGCCAGTTATAGTGACATCTAGATTAACATATGTCTGTACTGTGACAAAGATAACCAATAGATCAATGCAAAAATGTCTATCAGAATATGTAACGTCTACTGAAACACACGACAAAAATGTCCAACAATGTCAACACAAAATATTTATAACACATTCTTTTGTTAAGATGTTGCTAAATAAAACTTAACATAAAATTTATCACAGACAACATCTAAAACCCACAAAGTCACTGAACATTATTATACTCAGCTTCACAAAACTCGCAACAGAAGAAGCCCAAGAGAGAATGATGTCAGTTTTGTGCTGGAAAAACATATCCAAAAGTATAAATACATCACATGGCCACCAATAAATAAAATCCAAATTTAGATAAAGAGACTTTTATATAAAAACATAAAACAGCAGCTGAGCATTATGTACAATACTTGATTCAAATCAGAATGAGATTTGTAGAACACAAATTGCTGGACTTAGTACATGGAATAAAGCCAGACATAGTACATATACAGAAACTATACAGTTTCTTTATGTAAAATGTGATCTTATTGTAAGAGAATAAAAACTAGCACACAATGAAACAAAACAAACATCTCAAACCAACATCAGACACAAGTTGCACAAACAAAATAATTAACACATTATGTTTCTGATAAGGAGAAGATAAAGTGAGAAATACAAGTACATAAAACATGAGATGGTGTTAGAAGATGTTAGAAGACATACAAACACTGAATCACAAAACAAATTTAGAGTACATACTGAAGTCATTTTGAGAATGTCAAAACTTGAGATGAACCCAAAAATAACAATATATTTTAAAAAGTTAATAAACAGGATAAATATTCTGACAAAACTGTAATAAATAGGACAACATTCTAACAAAACTGAAGTACACAATAAATACAACTGAATCATCAACAATGTAGTTTACATTCTGAAAGAACTGATATGACCAGAAAAGTGATTAAAGGGTCTACCTAATGAGCAAAGGTCCAGTGGTTCAAATCCCACATGTCGCCAAGAATTTTCTCATGCAGTCCTTTCAGTAGCATCACATCTTACACTAACCTGGCTAGTGTGAATGTCTGCCAGCATGGCAGAGGCACACCAGATTACACACATCTTACACTGACCTAGCATGTGAGAATGTATACCGTGATTTTGTCTGCCTGCACAGCAAGGCACACCAGAGCACACACATCTTACACTAACATGGCTAGTGAGAATAGAAACCTTGACTGTGAATGTCTGGCAAGCAATGCAAGGCATACCAGAGTACACAACAATTTGTTGTCAGTTTATTGTGCAAAAAGCAGATGGTTCACAAGTCACTCTCTGCATGTGGTCTGTCCTTCCATTTACCTTATAAACATGATCCCTTATAAGGCTTTTGTCCCATATCAATTGGACTACACAGAAGATAACAGTCAATATCCTAAAAAAATTGTTCAGCAAATTTACCATACACTAGAGATCACTGACACTGAAGATAGAAAAACAAAATGTTGGATACATTCTTCAGGGGATGAGATTAAACAGTCAAGTCTATAATCTGCTCTCAGTATACTTAATCTATTATTCTTGCTCTTCATCATCAAAAAGTACTGCCAAGAAATAAATGGAACAATTTTTCAAGTTTTTAATCCCCCAGTAAATTGCCAGTCAAAATACTACCCTGGCCTTGAGAACGGTCTTGTCCAAGCATTTCCTCATCTTCTTCTTCTTCTTCTCCCTCCTCCTCCTCACCACCATCATTAAAACTGTTGGCAGCATCATAGGTAAACGTGCCACGGGACAGGTCAACCTCAATGGGGAAAACAACAGCATTTTTCATGACAATGTGGCAGTCTGTGTGGTACTTGGCCATGGCTGTCACAAACTTCTGCAGCTGGAAGACAATGTCCTGAACTGTGGACATGAAACAAGTGAAAACTGGACATGAAACAAGTGAAAACTGTCGACCTGAAACAAGTGAAAACTGTGGTAAAATTAAAAAACAAACAAACAAACAAAAAACTAGGAAATCAACCTATACTGTCAGAACCAGTGGTTTTATAATTGCCTACTTTTTTTTTTGTCTCTCCCCATGTTAACTTGCACTGCTTTGTTACTCTTACAGCATTCTCACTGAGTTAGCTCGCCAGTTACATACAGATGCACTTTGTCACTCTTACAGCATTCTTGCACTCTGTCACTCTTACAGCATTCTTACTGAGTTAACTCACCAGTTACACACAGACGCACTCTGTCACTCTTACTCTGTCACTCTTACAGTATTCTCACAGAGTTAACTTGTCAGACGCACTTTGTAGAAAATGGGGCAGGCTGCTGGAACAGCAATTTCAACATGCGGGTCAAGTTAAATATAGCCATGTTGTACTGTATGCTACACACTTTGAGAACAATGGTCAGTTGCAGTAAATGTGTTTCAGTGATGATGACTTGTTGCACAATAGCACCAATGTTTCTACTTATATGGACAGCAGACAAATTAAATTCTTTGAGTGAGAGTGAAGTTTATGATAATGATGACAACACTGAAACTGCTGAAACGGCACTTGAGTTTGTGTGACCTGAGAAAGGTCAAGGATGACACTCCAGGCTGGCATTCAGATTCACAGGGAAACAATATTTTTACAAAAAGCATAAAGTAACATTGCTTTGCAGTTTGTCAAATAAACAAAACTATTCATCTGGACATCAACATCACTCCATCATCGCCTCTACCACCTTCATGAGCCCATGTAACTGTCATTATCATAAGCATAATCATTATCATTTGTGACCATTTTTAATCTCAACAATACCACCATAACCATCATCATCAGTCTATGTCAAGATATGTTATTTTTATTTCTGGTATAAGAAATATTTACTTTGTCCTTATAACTATTGTGTGTTCCACTTGTTTTTATTTTTTTTTTTTTGGTGAAAATAATTCGCTACTGGTAGAGTGACCCGATTTCTTAAAAGTACCACTAAAAGGGTTAATCTGGCTCACCCATTGTGGAATGGAACAAAGTCCCATCTTTTGTAGGACAGGACTTTGTGTGATGTCCTATTTTCTTTTCATTCAATAATTAATGTGTGCAAAGTGTGTGCTTTACTCTCAAGACAAATTTTTTCCTTCTTTGAAGGCTGACTTCTCAGCCACTTTATTTGTCTGCATCCACTCAACAGCTTGGTTGGTGGTGGCTACAACCTTCCTGAGGAGGAGACAAGTTGCTAGCGTCTCACATTCCTTAGCATCATTACTACTACTAATGCTGTCAATACTAATACTAGCATTACTAATGTTATACTGTTACTACCACTTCTATTACTAATGTTATACTGTTACTACCACCTCTACCACTATTATTATACTGTTACTACTACCTCTACTACTAATGTTATACTGTTACTACCACCTCTACCACTATTATTATACTGTTACTAACACCTCTACTACTAATGTTATACTGTTACTACCACCTCTACTACTAATATTTTACTACCACCTCTGCTACTAATATTTTACTACCACCTCTACTACTAATATTTTACTACCACCTCTACTACTAATATTTTACTACCACCTCTACTACTAATATTTTACTACAACCTCTACTACTAATATTTTACTACCACCTCTACTACTAATATTTTACTACCACCTCTACTACTAATATTTTACTACCACCTCTACTACTAATATTTTACTACCACCTCTACTACTAATATTTTACTACAACCTCTACTACTAATATTTTACTACCACCTCTACTACTAATATTTTACTACCACCTCTACTACTAATATTTTACTACAACCTCTACTACTAACATTTTACTACCACCTCTACTACTACTATTATACTGTTACTACCACCTCTACTACTAATATTATACTGTTACTACCACCTCCACTACTAATATTATACTGTTACTACCACCTCCACTACTAATATTATACTGTTACTACCACCTCCACTCTCTCTCTCTGAACCTTAAGTGCCCAGGGCACATGGGGCTTCCGCAAGGGTTTTCCACAAATGCCTGTCCTTTGCCTTTTTTTTCTGCTCTTGCCCAGGTGAGCCCTCTATTGCTCAACATCCTCTCTGTTGTTCTTCTCCATGTCTCTTTTGGTCTACCCTTACTTCTGTTCCCCTGTGGTGTCCATCTTAGTGCTGTTTTTGATAGTGAGTTATCAGTCATTCGGAGCACATGTCCCAACCATGCCAGCGTCTTTCCTCAATAATTACTGTCAGTGGCTTCATCTGCATCTCTGCCAATAAGATGTTATTTCTTATGGTATTTGGCCAAAATATTTTTC
Source organism: Achatina immaculata (assembly GCA_009760885.1). Taxonomy (NCBI): domain Eukaryota; kingdom Metazoa; phylum Mollusca; class Gastropoda; order Stylommatophora; family Achatinidae; genus Lissachatina; species Lissachatina immaculata. Next base: position 24,578,864 of record CM019697.1, on the reverse strand, counting down.
TAATTCTTCGTAAACATTTAGTCTGGAAAGAATTCAACTTGTTTTCTATTGTTTTGGTGATTTTCCAGCATTCACTTCCATAGAGTAGTACATTTAGAACATTACTCTTAAATATCCTGATTTTAGTCTTTACGCTTAGTTTTTTTGATTTCCATATAGTCTGTAGCATAGCAAAAGCCTGGTTTGCTTTAGTAAGTCTGCTGTTGGTGTCCTCTGTGATGTCTCCATTTTCTACTACTCTGCTGCCAAGGTATACAAATTCATTGACCTCCTCCACTAACTTGCTATCTACTCTGAGTACATTTTTACTGTTCACATTTTGCTTCATTAACTTTGTCTTTCCTACATTGATCTTTAGTCCTATGTTGTTTGCATTCTGAGTTAGCTTGTTTATTTTATCTTGCATTTCTTTATGGCTGCTTGACAGTAGACAAATGTCGTCCGCAAAGTCAAGGTCCTCCGCTACTAATATTATACTGTTACTACCATCTCTACTACTAATATTATACTGTTACTACCATCTCTACTACTAATATTATACTGTTACTACCACCTCCACTACTAATATACTGTTACTACCATCTCTACTACTAATATTATACTGTTACTACCACCTCTATGACTAATGCTGCCACTACTACTACCACTAATATGATACTAATAGTATCACTTCTACCACTAATGCTGCTACACTACCACTGGTAGTAGACCATTGGTAATGTTATACTTTACTATTACCAGTATTGCTGGTCAACATAAAACCACTGCTTCTGTCACAATGACATTCACCTGATCACCCAAACTCTAAATTCTCATTCAAACTCAAGTCATCCATCTTAACACAAACATGCACACTAACCATGTTTTTGGTCCAACAACTCCATCTTCACTAAAACATCTGACCTCATTTTAGCAAACCTACACCTGGCTTCTTGGCGACACCTCAAGATGAGTCTGTGAAGAAAATGAGTAGACACCTGTCTCCTTACAATGTTTATACCTGTCACTGCTGGCAACTACTTCTGTTTACTCTTTTTATTCTTCACATTTTTTTATGATAAATTATTATTACTATATGCCATGCCATGTAACATGGACATAAAAAAGAACAAATATATCCATACTACAAGAACCTAATATTGAAGAAGGCAGGCTAGTAAAGAGGATTAAACAGAAAAAAACTTAAATATTTTGGACAATTAAACGCCATGATAATCTAGAGAAGACAGTCTTGGAAGAGTACATATGGGGAAAAAGAAAGAGAGGAAGACCAAGGCGAAGATGGCTGCAAGATATCGTTGATGATCTGCAAATGGATGCATCAGCAGCAGGCTATCTTGCTCACAACCGAGAGGCCTACAGGAGAGCTTTTAGGGAGGCAAAGTTCCGCAAGGGACATGCAAACGACTGACATGCCAGATTCCGCAAGGGACGTGCAAACGACTGACATGCCAGATATAACTGGTGAGAATGCTGCTCCACCTTGGTGTTCCTAATAATTCTCAAGCTTCTCTCTCTACAATGGTAGTCTACTGAGATATTTTCTTTTGGCCTTCCTCTCTTCCTTTTGCCCTTGAATTTTCCAGTCATTAAAGGACAGGTTCTCTGTTAGGGAGGCAAAGTTCTGCAAGGGACATGCAAATGAATGAATGAACTAGGTTTTCTAACTTTTGTCTTCTCATGACTTGTCTAAGAAATGTTGAATGTCTTTTTCTTATCATTTAAACTAGTTTTTGTTGTTCCGAAAGTTCTCTGAGGGCCTCTTCGTTTGTTTCTCTGTCTAACCAGAGTATTTGTTGCTTCTTTCATCAAAACCACATCTCCGTTGCTCCCAGTTTTTTTGATTTCCATATAGTCTGTAGCATAGCAAAAGCCTGGTTTGCTTTAGTAAGTCTGCTGTTGGTGTCCTCTGTGATGTCTCCATTTTCTACTACTCTGCTGCCAAGGTATACAAATTCATTGACCTCCTCCACTAACTTGCTATCTACTCTGAGTACATTTTTACTGTTCACATTTTGCTTCATTAACTTTGTCTTTCCTACATTGATCTTTAGTCCTATGTTGTTTGCATTCTGAGTTAGCTTGTTTATTTTATCTTGCATTTCTTTATGGCTGCTTGACAGTAGACAAATGTCGTCCGCAAAGTCAAGGTCCTCCGCTACTAATATTATACTGTTACTACCATCTCTACTACTAATATTATACTGTTACTACCATCTCTACTACTAATATTATACTGTTACTACCATCTCTACTACTAATATTATACTGTTACTACCATCTCTACTACTAATATTATACTGTTACTACCACCTCTATGACTAATGCTGCCACTACTACTACCACTAATATGATACTAATAGTATCACTTCTACCACTAATGCTGCTACACTACCACTGGTAGTAGACCACTGGTAGTAGACCATTGGTAATGTTATACTTTACTATTACCACTATTGCTGGTCAACATAAAACCACTGCTTCTGTCACAATGACATTCACCTGATCACCCAAACTCTAAATTCTCATTCAAACTCAAGTCATCCATCTTAACACAAACATGCACACTAACCATGTTTTTGGTCCAACAACTCCATCTTCACTAAAACATCTGACCTCATTTTAGCAAACCTACACCTGGCTTCTTGGCGACACCTCAAGATGAGTCTGTGAAGAAAATGAGTAGACACCTGTCTCCTTACAATGTTTATACCTGTCACTGCTGGCAACTACTTCTGTTTACTCTTTTTATTCTTCACATTTTTTTATGATAAATTATTATTACTATATGCCATGCCATGTAACATGGACATAAAAAAGAACAATATATCCATACTACAAGAACCTAATATTGAAGAAGGCAGGCTAGTAAAGAGGATTAAACAGAAAAAAACTTAAATATTTTGGACAATTAAACGCCATGATAATCTAGAGAAGACAGTCTTGGAAGAGTACATATGGGGAAAAAGAAAGAGAGGAAGACCAAGGCGAAGATGGCTGCAAGATATCGTTGATGATCTGCAAATGGATGCATCAGCAGCAGGCTATCTTGCTCACAACCGAGAGGCCTACAGGAGAGCTTTTAGGGAGGCAAAGTTCCGCAAGGGACATGCAAACGACTGACATGCCAAATTCCGCAAGGGACGTGCAAACGACTGACATGCCAGATATAACTGGTGAGAATGCTGCTCCACCTTGGTGTTTCTAATAATTCTCAAGCTTCTCTCTCTACAATGGTAGTCTACTGAGATATTTTCTTTTGGCCTTCCTCTCTTCCTTTTGCCCTTGAATTTTCCAGTCATTAAAGGACAGGTTCTCTGTTAGGGAGGCAAAGTTCTGCAAGGGACATGCAAATGAATGAATGAACTAGGTTTTCTAACTTTTGTCTTCTCATGACTTGTCTAAGAAATGTTGAATGTCTTTTTCTTATCATTTAAACTAGTTTTTGTTGTCCGAAAGTTCTCTGAGGGCCTCTTCGTTTGTTTCTCTGTCTAACCAGAGTATTTGTTGCTTCTTTCATCAAAACCACATCTCCGTTGCTCCCAGTTTCTTTAATCAAACCATGTTTTATGATAAAATGTGGAATAATTATGGCTTTTATAGAAATCTGAACAATGAGTGATAATGTATGATACAATTCTGCATGAAGGATATATAGATGTTCATGAAAATATGATACATATTTAATAAATATCTAATATCATCTAAATCATTTATCTATTTTAAGCCAGGAAACAAGAGCCAGTCAAGACCCTGGTCTGCCTACGATAATGATCCTAGTATCAGATTGCTGTGATACTGACTGGTCAAGAATATATGGACTGTTGAGTCACCACTGTGGTGTTGGAGCCCAGTGAGCAGCTCATTTTTTAGAGCCACAACATAAAGTGAGGAAAGCCATCAGAACACACCCACAACCTTATGCTTTTACAGCACCTTCTTTATCACAGCATCAGCTGCCTAGACCTAACTCGCTTTCTACAGAAATTCCTATAACAACTTGCACAATAAGAAACATACCTGCCAAGTCACTACAAAATCTACACGTGAAATGAGACAAGGACAGACACCTCACACAAATGTGAGATAAGACAAGGACAGACACCTCACACAAATGTGAGATAAGACAAGGACAGTCACCTCACACAAATGTGAGATAAGACAAGGACAGTCACCTCACACAAATGTGAGATAAGACAAGGACAGACACCTCACACAAATGTGAGATAAGACAAGGACAGTCACCTCACACAAATGTGAGATAAGACAAGGACAGACACCTCACACAAATGTGAGATAAGACAAGGACAGACACCTCACACAAATGTGAGATAAGACAAGGACAGTCACCTCATACAAATCTAAGATGTGACAAGGACAGTCACCTCATACAAATGTGAGATGAGACAAGGACAAACACCTCACACAGACAAGATACTATAAAACACCTCACACAGACAAGATACTATAAGAAACCTCACACAGACAAGATACTTTAAGACACCTCACACAGATAAGATACTTTAAGACACCTCACACAGACAAGATACTATAAGACACCTCACACAGACAAGATACTATAAGACACCTCACTAAGACAAGATACTATAAGACACCTCACTAAGACAAGATACTATAAGACACCTCACTAAGACAAGATACTATAAGACACCTCACACAGACAAGATACTATAAGACACCTCACACAGACAAGATACTATAAGACACCTCACACAGACAAAATATTATAAGACACCTCACTAAGACAAGATACTATAAGACAGGGGGTTCCAAAATTTGTTCTGTCTGCCAGCTTCTTACATTCCTGGTGTCTGTAAAATTTTTTTTCCTCTGTTGGTTTAGATGTCCCTTGCTGCCTCCCTCTTCCCTCACTATCTCCTGGATCTTTCCATCACCCCTTTTCTAATAATCCCCTGGATCTTTCCATTACCCCTTCTCTAATAACCCCCTGGATCTTTCCATCACCCCTACTCTAATAATTCCCTGGAACTTTCCATCATCCCTTCTCTAATAACCCTCTGAATCTTTCCATCACCCCTTCTCTAATAATCCTCTGGATCTTTCCATCACCCCTTTTCTAATAATCCTATGGATCTTTCCATCACCCCTTCTCTAATGATTTTCTGGATCTTTCCATCACCCCTTCTCTAATAACCCTCTGAATCTTTCCATCACCCCTTCTCTAATAACCCTCTGAATCTTTCCATCACCCCTTCTCTAATAACCCTCTGAATCTTTCCATCACCCCTTTTCTAATAATCCTATGGATCTTTCCATCACCCCTTCTCTAATGATTTTCTGGATCTTTCCATCACCCCTTCTCTAATGATTCTCTGGATCTTTCCATCACCTCTAAGAACATGCTATTGCTCACTGTGGGAATCACTGTAGAAAGGACTAATCAAGAATTATGTTACAATAAACTACACAAATCAAACAATATCAGCTTATGTATGAGGGCTGCTTGGAAAGTAATGCGTCCTAATTTTTTTTTTTTCTAGAAACATTATAAAATGGAAGTGGAGTTTCAACCACTGAGCAACTGCTGCACAAATCTGGTTGGCATATGTGAGATAGCAAGAGAGGAACAGGCTGCCAAAATCATCCCATGATGTGGATGTTCGTATGAAGCAAAGCTCTGTGACTGAATTCATCCACTGACATTCTTGCTGAATGTCTACGGAGACCTAACAGTTGATGTCAGCAAAGTGAGGCAGTTGGTGCAGCATTTCTATGGTGGTGACAGCAATGTGAAAGACAAGCCATGATCTGGACAGCCATGCGCTGCTGTCACACCATCAAATGAAGAGCGTCTTGATCAGCTCATCAGTGCAAACTGTCAGATTACAACAAGAGGACTGTGTACAGGGTTTGATATGAGTTTCAATGCTTTAGAAATGATGATGGTAAAGTTGGAATATCACAAATTTGTGCCAGGTGGGTCCCATGAATGCTAAGGAACAGAAAGTTTATCAGGCCTGCTGGAACACTACGAGACAGAAGGTGACAGTTTCCAGGATCACATCATCACTGGTGATAAGACTTGGTGTCACATCATCGCTGGTGATAAGACTTGGTGTCACATCATCGCTGGTGATAAGACCTGGTGTCACATCATCGCTGGTGATAAGACTTGGTGTCACATCATCGCTGGTGATAAGACTTGGTGTCACATCATCGCTGGTGATAAGACTTGGTGTCACTTCTACGAGCTGGAGTCTATGGAGTGGTGACATGCAAATTCCCCATCAAGCATAAGGTTCAAGACATAACCCTCAGTAGGTAAACTGATGTGCAGTGTCTTTTGGGATAGGGAAGGTGTGATCCTTCTGGATTTCTTGGAATCTGAAGAAACCATCGATTCTTACTGCTACATGGTGACGCTCACAATGCCGGAGCCCAGCCCAAGAAGACGACAACCTTTCCCATGTAACATGATAACATCAGGCCACATGCCAGTTTGAAGACCGGTGAGCAAATTGTCAAGCTTGGCTGGACTGTGCTATCACACCCACCATATAGTCCAGATTTGGCAGCTTCTGACTTGCATTTGTTTGGGCCCAAGAAAGACAGAGTTCATAAGGAGCATTTTCTTAACAACAACAACACTGTCAAAGCAGCTGTGAAATAATGGGTCACCTCTGTTGGTGCAGGTTTTTGCAAGCGCGGCATACAGGCTCTTGTTCATCGCTGGCAAAAATACGTAACAGATGGTGGAAAAATAGTGTTTTCTAGCTGAGACTATCAAGTAGTGTTATTGTGCTCCTTGTATCTGTTGCAGTTTCCATATAAAAAATTAGGAGGCATGACTTTTGAAGTGACCCTTGTATAAAGCCAACAGCAGGACCAAGTGCTCAAGTTAAAGTATGAAAGAGAAAATACTTGGACTGTACCTGTACTCATAATTGCCAGTCTCAACTCTATACAGAGGCTCCTGGAGAGCAGCATAACTGTACTCCTCATCATCCATCTCCTTCACCTTCAAGCAGTACGACTGAAACAATGTTCCAAACATTTTATATACATTCCTCACAAAATAATCCACTAAAACTGATGCAGTGAGCTTTATTTTACAAGTGCTGCAAAGATGATACAACAAACAACAAATGGTTATAAAAGAAAAGCATGTGAACATATATCAAATGGAAGAATGTAAAAATTACAGCAGACAAGCCAAGAGCAATTAAAAATTTATTTTAAAATAATTAGAAACTTATTCTGGTCTTGAAATGTGTTAGACAACTGTGGATTTTAAATTATCTACATTTGTGAGCATACACATGCTACAGTCTCATAATTTACAAAAATGATAAACAATAACAGAACTTACAAAGTGCTCAAACTTAGAGCCTTGGCTAAAAAGCCCAGTTAAAATTAACTCACATGCCATTCAATCTCGCAATCTTAGTAAGTAATGTATGAACAACAAAAAATATCTAGATAAAAGAGAACATACAAGATAATCTAGATAAAATAGAACATACAAGATAATCTAGATAAAAGAGAACATACAAGATACTCAAACTTAGAATCCAGGTACTTCTTGACTGTGAGCCTAGTGTCTGGCACAGCCTTGTGTAGAAATGTGTTCAGGTCACTGATCATTGGTTTCACAGTCTTCAGCATCTTAATAGCAAACTTCTCCATGTTGCGATGAGCCTCCCCAAACTGAGAGAAGGCCTCACTTGCTGTAGGCTGGGGTTCTCTCACACCAATACCAACAAACACCTCACCAAAAGCTGAAAAAATTGGCATTCATAGAAATTTACAGAAAACCTTTCTTCACTGATCGTCTATTTCTACTGCCATTTTAAAGACATGATACACAGCATAAAATGATTCTGCATATTTCCTGCATTTTCACATGTAAGTGAAATTTAAAGCCTTACTATCTTTTAATATCAATCTCATGGTCAGTGACATAAAGACAGTCAAGACCCTATCCTGCCTACATATAGCCCTGTAAGTCTTGTCTAAGAGATCCGGGCTGATATTTTCTGTACTTCTGGAAGCTGCTCAGAACACCTTAAATTCAACAAGATAACGTTAAATCTTAAACCTTCTTGCCTGGGTTGAGTGGCGGCTCCACAGCTACTGTCTCAGATCTGGAGCTAATCAGGCACATCCATGCAGTTATTCCCAATCCACACAAGCTTAACATGTGAAAGGTTAAAAAATGTCTCTTGTTCTTATGCTTACATCAACAAAGATGATGAAACCTCCAGGTTAGCACTGGGATATGATGAAAATAAATATCTTAAGAATCTTGAATACAGAAACATATATGGATGTAACAAGACAATCAAAATGGAATGGAAATAATTTGAATTTCATCCTCAAATAAAACAAGAAACTTCCCAACATCTTCAAGTAGAACAAGAAACTTCCCAACATCCTCAAGTAGAACAAGAAACTTCCCAACATCTTCAAGTAAAACAAGAAACTTCTCAACATCCTCAAGTAGAACAAGAAACTTCCCAACATCCTCAATTAGAACAAGAAACTTCCCAACATCCTCAAGTAGAACAAGAAACTTCCCAACATCTTCAAGTAGAACAAGAAACTTCCCAACATCCTCAAGTAGAACAAGAAACTTCCCAACATCTTGAAGTAAAACAAGAAACTTCCCAACATCCTCAAGTAGAACAAGAAACTTCCCAACATCCTCAAGTAAAACAAGAAACTTCCCAACATCCTCAAGTAGAACAAGAAACTTCCCAACATCTTCAAGTAGAACAAGAAACTTCTCAGAATCTTCAAGTAAAACAAGCAATTTCTCAGCATTCTCATGTAGAACAAGAAACTTCCCAGCATATTCAAGTAGAACAAGAAACTTCTCAGCATCATCAAGTAGAACAAGCAACTTCTCAGCATTCTCAAGTAGAACAAGAAAGTTCTCAGCATCCTCAAGTAGAACAAGAAACTTCCCAGCATCTTCAAGTAGAACAAGAAACTTCCCAGCATTTTTAAGTAGAACAAGCAACTTCTCAGCATTCTAAAGTAGAACAAGAAACTTCCCAGCATCTTCAAGTAGAACAAGCAACTTTTCAACATTCTCAAGTAGAAAAAAAAGCAACTTCCTAGCATCCTCAAGTAGAACAAGCAACTTTCTAGCATAAAGTTGTCTGCTTCACCATTGGCAATAAATGTGGCCAAGTGATATATTTACATGGCTAAGTGGTTGTTCATCCTACAGGAGATCAAGTTTTAAATCTGCTACGCCTCATCCAAGATTCATCATTTCTTTCTTTTTCTTATATAAAAAGTGGGAATATCTTCATCAAAAAAAATGTTTTACCTTTATGTGACTGGGACAAATCAAAAATAGCTTTCAGCAGTTTCCTGGTCTGTATGATCAATCCCCCATACATGTTGGCAGTCCTCTCCATTTCCTCCAACTTCTTCAGCAGACCATCTACAAGCAGACCAATTCCTTACAGCTCAGTTTCACAAATTAAAGCATTTGTTAACTTAGTAAAGTTTGTGGCTTCACTGAAACAACACATTTTCACAGGTCATCCCCAAAAAAAAAAAAAAAAACCAAACAAAATGCTGTGAAGGTAGAACTGATGTAACTCTGCCACGGTCATTCCCTAGTCTGTGCCGGGGCTGAATGGACACTGCACCACAGGAACAAACAGCAAAATCGAGAACCAGTCAGGAATAACCTGGTCTGTTGAAGAAAGAGTGGTCGGCTACTGCACAGCAACCATTTAAAATTAGGACACACACACACACATCAACATGTCATGGTCACAACTGAGCAAGAATGATGGTCCACAGTGACCTGTCTTCTCACCAGGACTGGTGGTTGGTCACCCACTACTGGTGCTCTCCTGTCCTGCCAGCTCTAGAATGACCTGACACCAACAAAGCTCTAGAAAACACCACCCCCCCCCCAAAAAAAAAAAAAGGAAAATAGCCTGCAGGATGAGGCATACCAGACTGCACTGTGTAAATGATCAGCTGTGAATAATGGAGAAAACTGGATCTAACATAAAGGGTCTGTCCTGCAAGTTCACGGCTCATACAGTAGGGGAATGAATAAAACTGTATGTGTGTAGCAAACCATATAATGTCTATAAAAATATACATATAAATACAGCATTACCACATATACCAATGTGAGACCATCTGTTTAAATCAGTGTATATAATATCCTGCCATACAACAAACAAGTTTGTGCCCACAGACAGTTGAGATATCTGCAGATAAAGGAGATATCTCCTTTTGGAGACAATTCCAAAATTAGCCCCACTCATAAATCTCAGACCAGCAGTTAGTTCCCCCATTTATTTATAAAAGGTAGATAGAGGTGTATGGTGCAGTTTTACAAAGTGAGGGAGAGAATGAGTAAAGTGAGAAAAAACAAATAGAAAGTATGAGAATGTATAAATGAAAAACATACAACATCCAATATTTCGGCGTGAGCCTTTTTTGAGGATTATATGCACAACGAGACAAAAAAAAAAAAACAAACAAACAAAGAACTTATCTTAATGTGGCCTCCTCCAGAAGTAGAAAACAGAGAAATTTCCAGACCCCATTTATTTATAATTCTTTTAAATAATGTTTTTTTTTTTTGTTCTTTGAATGTTTGGCCTGACTTGTTTATGACATAAGACCTGCTTGAAGTACTTGGCTCACTGCTTCAACATGTCAGCAATGAAAACAAGCTTGAACATTCAGTCTCCAAGAGGAGTCATTTTTAAAAAAAAATTTGGCACATAAATTGTTTGTTTGTTTTTGTATGTTTGTGTGTGTGTGTATGCGTGAGAGAGAGAGAGAGTGAGAGAGAGAAAGAGAGAGAGAGTGAGAGAGAGAAAGAGAGAGAGAAGATACATTTTTTTTTCTAATATTCACTAGAGTAAAACATTTTGGTTCTTCTGATAAGTTTGAAGAGAACATGGATTTATGATGGTTAAAGAATATGGAGTAATTGGAGAAGTACCCAGTTTCTTGATCTGGAGATGTGTACAAATCATATTTTCATTACTTTTTGCCCACTATATATTCATGGGTTGCATCAAAGAAACAATAATGGACTATACTACACAAGCAACAGTGTATATGACTACTCATCGTCACAAACATAAGACAGCACGTTGTCACCTACCATTACATAAGATAGCCCTGCTCAGGCCAAGGGCATCTGCCGTATTTGAATTCATATTTTCAACCACCCTGTGCTTGACTTTCTTCAGAACTGTGGAGCACGCCAGAAAACAACAGTCACCAGTCAGGAAACAACCACCAGAAAAAATAAATTAAATACACAGACCGCTACAAACAGTAAAAGTTCCCTAAATTCTCCACACATCAATTCTCCATGCTTGTTAGCATCATGAATTCTCTTCAGTGAAACACCTGTAGGACATTTTGCTGTTGATCTACCTGCTATGAGGCATACTTTAATGCTCAGTCCAGTGATGGTAGCAGACTCCCATGACTTTCTTCATGTCCTGGCCTGACACACCAAGACATGTTAATGAATGCTACCATGTCAGACTTCTGAGCAAGGCCCACAGTGACAGGGATGGGAGGAACACCGATCTGTCAGAACAGTTTAGTTCAGGGAACACATCAAGAAACCATGGCAACTGTGTAACCTAATTTGAAATGTCTGTACAGAAGATGGGTGGAGGAGGTGCACTGTCTTCAGAAATGTAGATAATAGACTCATCATTCTGAACTCCTCATCAAAAACTGCATCCTTCTTTAAAAAAAAAAAACTGTTAAAAAATGTAACAATTAAGATCCTGTTAGTATAAATGCATAATACAGGCTACTTTCACTGTTTATTCACACATGAATACATTTTATTTTAGTTCTGTCCCAATCTAGGTGGGGTTTTTTTTCCTGACTTCCAATCTGAAATCTGATGCTGTTTATGACTGTGGAGCAGGGATTCCAATCTTTTTTTTTTTTTGGATGCGACCCTAATTCAGCAGTGCTACATAACCTGTGACCCACTTTTAAAAAAATATTTTAATATTTAGGTGTGAACATTTCCATAAAATCCTGTATCCTTTTTTAAAAAATATTTTTCCTTTATCATGTCATCTTGCAAACCAAAAACACACATGTGCATGAACACAAGCACACACACACACACACTTGTGCATGAATGTATACACACACACACACACTTGTGCATGAACACACACATGTGCATGAATGTATACACACACACACACACACACTTGTGCATGAACACACACATGTGCATGAATGTATACACACACACACACACCACTTGTGCATGAACACACACATGTGCATGAATGTATACACACACACACACACACACTTGTGCATGAACACACACATGTGCATGAATGTATACACACACACACACACACACTTGTGCATGAACACACACATGTGCATGAATGTATACACACACACACACTTGTGCATGAACACACACATGTGCATGAATGTATACACAAGCACACACACACACACACTTGTGCATGAACACACACATGTGCATGAATGTATACACACACACACACACACTTGTGCATAAACACACACATGTGCATGAATGTATACACACACACACACACACACACACTTGTGCATGAACACACACATGTGCATGAATGTATACACACACACACACACTTGTGCATGAAAACACACATGTGCATGAATGTATACACACACACACTTGTGCATGAACACACACATGTGCATGAATGTATACACACACACACTTGTGCATGAACACACACATGTGCATGAATGTATATACACACACATGCACACACAAAATTGAGGTCAGGAACTGAGGCTGGGGTCAATGCTTAAGAAACACATTTTCTTCCTCTTTTGTAGCCTAGAAAGGTTCATCAACTGTCAGGATGAAGTATAAAGCTTCTGATGGCTTATCCATGACATCCAGCCAGGCTTGTCCAAGTCTACATACACTGGATATATCTTCTTGCAGTTTGTTATAATAGTTGTTGTTTCAAAATATTATTTAATTCCTAGCAAGAAATATTCAATCACAGTGTATAAACTCTCTCCATAAGACACTGCACAATATTTGTAACAATGACATAGTCAGACTTCATCAATCACCTACTAATATCTAAGCTCTTTCCTTGTTTTGGGTCTGCATGCAACTTGTTGTAGTTGATGGTTACTTCTTCCTGTTGCAGAAAAATGCAGTGGTAATTTCTTCATTTCACAAATATCTCACTCTTCCTAATAACTGCCTTTCCTATATAAACACAAATATCTCACTCTTCCTAACAACTGCCTTTCCTATATAAACACAAATATCTCACTCTTCCTAACAACTGCCTTTCCTATATAAACACAAATATCTCACTCTTCCTAACAACTGCCTTTCCTATATAAACACAAATATCTCACTCTTCCTAATAACTGCCTTTCCTATATAAACACAAATATCTCACTCTTCCTAACAACTGCCTTTCCTATATAAACACAAATATCTCACTCTTCCTAACAACTGCCTTTCCTATATAAACACAAATATCTCACTCTTCCTAACAACTGCCTTTCCTATATAAACACAAATATCTCACTCTTCCTAATAGCTGCCTTTCCTGTATAAACACAAATATCTCACTCTTCCTAATAGCTGCCTTTCCTGTATAAACACAAATATCTCACTCTTCCTAACAACTGCCTTTCCTATATAAACACAAATATCTCACTCTTCCTAATAACTGCCTTTCCTATATAAACATAAATATCTCACTCTTCCTAACAACTGCCTTTCCTATATAAACACAATATCTCACTCTTCCTAATAGCTGCCTTTCCTGTATAAACACAAATATCTCACTCTTCCTAATAACTGCCTTTCCTATATAAACACAAATATCTCACTCTTCCTAACAACTGCCTTTCCTATATAAACACAAATATCTCACTCTTCCTAACAACTGCCTTTCCTATAAACACAAATATCTCACTCTTCCTAACAACTGCCTTTCCTATATAAACACAAATATCTCACTCTTCCTAATAGCTGCCTTTCCTGTATAAACACAAATATCTCACTCTTCCTAATAGCTGCCTTTCCTGTATAAACACAAATATCTCACTCTTCCTAACAACTGCCTTTCCTATATAAACACAAATATCTCACTCTTCCTAATAACTGCCTTTCCTATATAAACATAAATATCTCACTCTTCCTAACAACTGCCTTTCCTATATAAACACAAATATCTCACTCTTCCTAATAGCTGCCTTTCCTGTATAAACACAAATATCTCACTCTTCCTAATAGCTGCCTTTCCTGTATAAACACAAATATCTCACTCTTCCTAACAACTGCCTTTCCTATATAAACACAAATATCTCACTCTTCCTAATAGCTGCCTTTCCTGTATAAACACAAATATCTCACTCTTCCTAACAACTGCCTTTCCTACATAGACACAAGAAATGTAACAAGCTATTGAAAGAAAAAAAAGAAACATGGTACCTGAAAAAAATACATATCTCATCATATATTGTAGCATGTTCTCTTGTGTGCAGCTGATGGTAAGGCTGGAGCTTCTACCATGGTGGCTATCCACATGCTATTTATCTGTCCAGCATGTATCTTCAATGACATAAATATTTTCCTGCTTCTTTCTGTCAACTGTAATTTCCATAATTCTTCCATAACACTCACTGCCCAGAACTGTGTGACTAACATTTCTTAAGATAACCTGGCCCCACTTAAAATATAGTTTATCTACCCAGCCAGGTGAGGTCAATGCCACTACCTACACAACATAAGAGACATGCAGGAAATGGAAAGTAAGTGTCATCACACCCCTCTTACACATATGACTGTTACTTACTGTGTAGCATCACACTTACATACATTTTAAAAAGGCAAAAAAAAAATCACAGTCACTACAATGACACAGCAAAAAACATCTAGTTGTATAAACATAAGGGAAACGTATTAAAAAAAAAAATATATATATATATATATAGTCCTCTTGCAAGTTTTGCATTTAGTCCAGCGATCCTGGAGCATAAGGATCCCTTCTTTGTAAAAGTCAGCATCTTGTGCCAGTAGAAAGTGTTCTACAGCATGAATGACGTCATCATCTGAAGCAAATCTGCGACCACTGAGCTCCTTTTTGAGTTTGGTAAACAGGTAATAATCCGAAGGGGCCAAATCTGGGGAATAAGAAGGATGTTCAAGAAGCTGGAAGCAGCATTCATGAATGGCAGCCATTGCCACTGCCAACTTATGAACTGGAGCACTGTCTTGATGAAATTTCCCTTGATGCTTTTCCTTCAATTTGATCCACAGTTGCCTCACAAGATTAGAGCATAATAGGCCCAGGAGATCGTTCTGCCCTTTCGAAGATAGTCTACCAATAGTACACCTTCCGAATCCCAAAAGATGTAAGCCATTACTTTGCCTGCAGACAGAAGCACCCTTGCTTTCTTTGGAGGTGGGGATCCATGATGTTTCCACTGCTTTGACTGTTCTTTAGTTTCTGGTTGAAAATGATGAACCCAAATCTCATCCATAGTCACAAATTGCTGAAGAAACTTTTCAGGATCTGCAGAAAAATGGCTAAGATTGTCTCTTGACATGTTGAGATGCTGTCATTTGTGATCAGCTCCAAGAAGTTTCAGGACCCATCAAGCAGAGACCTTTGTCATTTGAAGATCATTGTGAATAATGGTATGAACATGTTCCTGGGAGATGCCCAACACAGTTGCAATGTACTGCTCAGTTAGTCGTCAATCCTCCATTATCATGTCAAGGATTCTGCTGGTGGTTTCATCAGTGGTTACCATTCTTGGTCTTCCTGGACGGGTATCATCTTCCAGTATCTCCCTTCCATGTTTGAACTGAGCTGCCCATTTCTTCACTGTGAAGGGGTACTCTCCCCTAGAGTCTCTACCATATCCTCATGGATCTCCTTCGATGATAATCCCTTGATGCAGAGGTAGCGAATGACTGATCGATGAGAAATTTGATCCACTTTCTCAATTTCTGCCACTCCTTACCACTTCAGTAGCCTGTAAAAAAAAAGTGGTTGCAGTTAATTTCTTGAAACTTGGTGTTTAATCTTATGTTAACCCTATCTACAAATGCACCTAATATCAACTGTGTGCTTCAAGTATTTGTACCTTATGCCGAGAACTTATCAATCAACCCTTGTATTTCGAATGCAGGAAAGAAGACAGAAGTACTGGAACAGCTAAAACTGAAAAAAAAAAAGACTAGTGAAAGAACAAAAGTATACTATAAATGTGGACATCAACATGAACAAGAGATAGCAGTTTGTTCACACATATTGGATATAGTCAGCTTAAGATCTACATCAGTCAAATTTCACTGCATAAATCACATGTCAGTATGTCTACAGCATAACATTATCTGACCTCAGTTCATCTTAAACATGAATTATCGTTTCATAAATATTTCTGCCTGTATGTGATTATCATGATACCTGCATGCAGTTTAAATGATATTTATAGCTTAAATATCACTCAAGCCAAATCACCTTTATCGACTGAATCATTCTGGCAACCTCAACTTTAGTTCGACCTTTAACAGACTGCCCACTGACGCCAACGATCTCATCTCCAGCTGCCAGCGAGCCATCTTTAGCTGCAGGAGTATTATCAAACACCTGGACCACATACAAGCAAGGACACAAAGGGGCGCCACCCCCAATGCTGATACCTATTAGGTTTTGGGAATCTTTCTTGAGGACAACATGACCAGAGGTCACTGTCATGCCCCTGTTTTGACACAGATAAGAATATTTCATTAAACACTCAAAACTTCATTTACATGATATACATTTTTTAAAATACAAGAACTGTCTGTCTTCTACATGATGAAATATGTAGCAACATACATAACTCTGTAACTGAAAATCTAAGAAAGTAGACATAAAATTTGCTGTAAAGTGTATTTCCCAACTTTCCAGTGAGCTAAGAAGCATTTTATCATTAAATTTCATCACCCCGTATAGTTGGTGGGGACAATATGTTGATTTCTGCCCAAGTAATCAGGGTTTCCAAATACACCAGGCTAACATAGCAAACTTGATTCATTTATTGGTCTTGATGACTGTACCACAGGTAAAATAGTAGAAGACAAAACATGATTAGCACAGAGCACAAAGAGAATTTAATCTCTTCTCTGACACAGCAGTGTGTTACAAGAATGAACATTAGATAAAGGAAGCAATATAACAGTTCATTTAATGTCTCAGCAAATAAAAATTATGAACCAATTCTCTTGCTTTTCATAGCAGGGCCAATCACATTTTATTCAGCACATGGAGCTTAATATGCAACATAGAATGAACCAGGCAGTAAAGACTTGGATGCACAGTTTGAGAACCTTTATGTCTCTGTAATAAAGTCATGAACAAAACTTCTCCTGTGTAACATTCAACATGACAAATATGATGCCACAGCCCAGTGTCATCATTTCAAAGTGAAACATGTGAATGTAGTGTAAAAAAACTGCACACGCAATGCACTTGGACCTGTATGAAATTCTGCACCAAAGCAGATAAAATCTGAGGGGGTGGGGTGGTGGAGATAATGCCTAAGACCACAGACTGATAGACTCAAACTGTTGGAATACTGTCTTTCTAAAATGTAGATCAACATTCCAAGAGTATCAGTTTGTCAATCAGTACACCCAGATAGTAGGTAACATACATAACATGTTTTTCTACTGTCACAAAATTAGATTCAACAACAGGTCATCATGTTAAAAAAAAGAATAGATAAGATGGTAGCACAGCTCAGAAAACTGTGCTCAGAATGTAAACTTACATGTTATCTTCCCAAGGCAAAGGTTGATGTTTTCTATGATCAGAGTACAAGTCATCTACATCCATGGTAGAGACAAGGGTATAAAACGTTTCACTCATTGGTAAATATTATGTGGAACAACTGCCGTACAACCAGAATAACCTTTAGCTTTCTTGCCGCAGTCACAGTGGAATAATTTCCTTAGCTAGGGCTTCCACAACAATGAAAACTGTGATAAGTCACAGCCAGTTAGGACCTAACACAGAGTCTATGCCCCACTGCACAACAGAATAGGAGTGTTCAAAGTTGCACAAAGTACTAGCCTATGACTCAAAGACAATAAAACAAATGATGGCTTCCACTGTGCAAGCCTATGTAAATGTCACACAAATGTGGCCAGGCCTGTGTGAGTCACAGCTGGCATGGTCTCACACAGAACTGTAAGTAGTGTTATAATAAGCACATGTGACACACTCTGTATCTCTCACAGTAGTCTCTACACTCAGCCATGAATGAAGCATTAAATCAAGAAATATTACATCAGCACCTGTACACTTTACCAATAAATTATGTACAAAAGAAAGCAACCCATATTAAAAACTTTTTTTTTTTTTTAACATTTCAACATTCAAACAGAACAAAATGGATTCAAAGAGAAATTTAAATTAGATGAAGCCATATTTCTCCAATCCTTGCCACATACATTACTCATACACTTTTGAAATACATATTTGTAAGTCATTACAGCGATCTTTTAGACATATATCATATATTCTACATTACATAATGGATAATAAACCACATAAACAAAGATAATGGAGGTTTTCCAACATCTTGCCCTTACTCTTTCTCTAACTCATTTTCCCAAATGTGTGCAGTCACTTTAATTACACACATAATTACTAAATACTAACAATACTTTACAATAATTTGACACTGTTCTCGTAGCCACACAGCTAAATAACAAGCTGAAAACTGGCTCAATAGACCTTGATGTATGGGGACATGAGATACGGACAGCACAAAATATCAAGCATTTCATTCATCCATTTGTATGTCCCTTGCGGAACTTTGCCTCCCAAACAGCACTCCTGTAGGCCTCTCAGTTGTGAGCAAGATGGACTGCTGCTGCTGCATCCATTTGCAGATCGTCAACGATGTCTTGCAGCCATCTTCGTTTTGGTCTTCCTCTCTTTCTTTTTCCCATTATGTATCCTTCCAATATGGTCTTCTCTAAATTATCAAGACGTTTAATGTGTCCAAAATATTTAAGTTTTCTCTCTTTAATCCTCTTTACTAGCCAGCCCTCTTCAATACTAAGCTCTTGTAGTATAGATATATTTGTTCTTTTTTGTGTCCATGATATTTGAAGAACTCTTCTGCAGCATTTACATTCAAAGGCATTAATGTGTTTCTCAGCTGTTTTGTTAAGTGTCCAGGTCTTACAGGCATATGTTGCGATGGGAAAGATGCATGCCCTTAAAAATCTTATTTTTGCGGTTCTGTCTGCTCCTCTCCACAGATTCTTTAGTTGTTTTACTTTCTGAAGAGCGATAGATAGCCTCCTTTTAATTTCCCTCATTGTATCTCCATTATTAGTGATCCAAGATATTCAAAACTCTCCACTTTTCCAGTTTTTCCTCATTGATACATATTTCAGCTGCATTGTTTGTTTTGTCAGTTGTCATCAATTTAGTTTTCTTTGCATTAAGATAGAGGTTTTGCTCTTCGCTGTTCTTACGGACTGACAAAATTAGTTTTTCCATTCCTTTTTCTGTTGTGGACAGTAATACTGTCTCATCAGCATATCTAATCTCTGGTATTTCAAAACCTCCAATTGTTATGGTATTGTAATATTCTTTGTCTATATCTTCTCTAACATTCCTCATTATATTTTCAGTATACAAGTTAAATAAGCAGGGTGACAATATGCACCCCTGACGGACCCTTGTTTTATGTCAGACCAAGTTGTTTCACCATTTATTCTTACTGCTGCTTGTTGGTCTAAATAGAGCAGCTATGTTAATTGTATCAAATGTGTTGGAAATCCCATTTTTTTCCATTATTTCCCAAAGTTTCTGGTGTTGTACACAATCAAATGCCTTTGAGTAGTCTATCAAGGATAAATATAGATTCACATTAAACTCTCTGCATTTCTCTATTATTAATCTTATATTGAATATATGATCTTATGATCCTCTTCTTTGCCTGAAACCAGCTTGGACTATATTGACTTCTTCTTCTATTTTCTTTCGAAGTCTACCCATTATGATTTTTAACAGAATTTTACCGGCATGACTAATCAGAACATTACAGATACAAATATTAATGTGAAAAATATGTCTCATGCATAAAAGCTCATACCCAAGCAGACTGTTGGTATGTACAAAAATAGACATACATCACAACTGCAATACAACAATATCTTTATATCTTGTCCTTTCATCAACAGTGCTAGCACAATCATAATATATAAATGATATAAATAACAACACAATGATAAAACAACAAGAGATATTATGGTATTGCTTAAAATAATTATCAATGTAAAATTCAGAGAAGCTGTTGTTAAGAGGTAATCAACATCAGTATGGGTATATAAACTATTATATAATAAGTTGTTAAATTTTAGTGTCTGAGATGATATGGGATGGTGTTAGAAAATTGTGTAGTTGAGTAAGCAAAGTTTATCTTGAATATGTCAAGTGTGACTTTTTTTTCCTAGATAGCATATTAGCGCTGTTTCACATACACACAGCACAAATTTTTATTCTTGTCACTTGATTCTGGAAGTGACAGATAGTGCTCAAGATTAGGAAGTAGTGATGTAGTTTTGCTGTGATATGCTGAACAACTTTTATCTTTCTACTGAATGAAGAGCTGGATTTGGCTAATAAATATTCAGTGTTAAGAAACTGAAATTACAAATGTGAGCATTTCATATAAGGCAGTAGCATGTGATGATACTGTTTTGTGTAATTAACTATTCTGTTAGTGAGGTTCTGGCACTAAGATGTAGTGATAGCTATTCTGTTAGTGAGGTTCTGGCACTAAGATGTAGTGATAGCTATTCTGTTAGTGAGGTTCTGGCACTAAGATGTAGTGATAGCTATTCTGTTAGTGAGTTCCTGGCACTAAGATGTAGTGACAGCTATTCTGTTAGTGAGGTTCTGGCACTAAGATGTAGTGATAGCTATTCTGTTAGTGAGGTTCTGGCACTAAGATGTAGTGATAGCTATTCTGTTAGTGAGTTCCTGGCACTAAGATGTAGTGACAGCTATTCTGTTAGTGAGGTTCTGGCACTAAGATGTAGTGACAGCTATTCTGTTAGTGAGGTTCTGGCACCAAGATGTAGTGATGATCTTTATTTTGAAAGTTCAGTCACTTCTCTCCTGTTATTATGACAATGGATTTAGTTTGTCTGTGTATGGAGATATGAAAGATCTGGGTATAAATTTTAGGGATCCAAGCAAGTATCTCGAGTCATCCACTCTGCAGGAGTTAAGAGACACTTGTGCACAAGACAGAGAAGATACTGGGAGAAAACAAACATGAGGCGCACTGCACATGAAAGATAGTCCTATCTATAAGCAGGTAAACAGCAATATGTAATCTTTCTTTTTTTAAGTAGGACCAATTTTACTCAGTAACAATGCAACATCGTAATGTTTCAGCTTTCATTAACTACAGTTAAGGATGAGCAAAAAGGACAGGACAAGAGAAGCTAAACTACATTCTGCAGAGACAAATATTGTAACATTTACACATGACAGAATATTACATAATTTTTAGCTTTATGTTGACACTAAGGTGTTATCTTGTACTTGCTGCAGCTTTCAAAATATTTTAGCTACGCCACTTTTCATGACAAGGATACTTTTAAATTTTGTTTAATATATTCTTGATGCTTTTCCCTTCATTGCTATGTTTATTGTCTGCTTTATCACCATCATCTTCTTCTTCATCACTCTTCCTGGCTGCAAGCTGGTGATCTTCGCAGCCGATGCAGTGACGATACTGAGACATTGCATCATGTCAACTTGGGACCAGGTTATGGTGGCTATTTTTCCAGTCCATAAATGCAGCTGAAAAGCAGGGGATGTTTTATTTAATCCATCCTTGATTTTTTTTCCTTTTGCTGCTTTGTTATTGTGTGTTTCTTCTTCTTCTTTGATCTCTAGAGAACTGCTGATGTGGTGAAGATGTTGAGGTACAGCATCATACAGCTTGGAAGCAGGTTATGGCTTCTTCCAAGTGAAAAAGCACAGGCGTGTGCTATGCTTCTTTAGCCAATTCCATATGTAACTATGGTGATCTCTGTCCTTGTTAGCCAGATTAGGATTGTTACTGTGGTACCATCAGAGAGGTGGAACAGGGTCTTGGCCAGCAATGGTTCGCCAGCCCTGACGCTAGCATGTCAGCTATGGTTCATTATTGCCAAATCAGACAGCATCTTAATGCATGCTAAAAACGGTTAGCAAAATTTCCACTGCCACATCTTATATGCCATCTGCTGCAGTAGAATCTATTGGCGTTTTTTTTCTGTGTTTGCTTGTTTGTTTTTGTTAGTGTTTCATAAAGGCGAAAGGTGAAATACTACTTGGTTTGTCTTGCTACTGTTTCCTACAATTGTTTACACTGAAATAGCTGATTTATGATGCTAAATATATAACCATTTTTCTTCCTCTCTTTTCTTATGATTGTGTATTTTAAATAATTAAATTACTTTCTGAATGACATGAGATGTGGAGGAAAGAAAAATCTGATCACTGTGCAACGCGAGACAAAATCACTTCATCGATAGAAACAGTTGGAACAAATCAAATTGTATGCTATAAATAATCAATTTCCCTGGTTTATAATAGTCAGATTATAAATATTATGATGCATTTCGTATCCCAGTAAAATCTCCCCGAGTTATTTACTTACAGTTTGTCTTCTTCGATTTCATAGTCTAGCATATCCGACGTCAAGTACCACAAACAAATGTTGAAATTCTGAAACCGGCGTTGTCAAGTTGCTGCCGTCTGCACGGAAGTGGACACATTCATTGCGCATGCGCACACACTTCACACATATTGTATAATGATATGGTTGCTATATAGAAAGAATACATTACATTATGTGCTGTGCTGAATAGCTTTTTTTTCCATCTTGTACGATCCTTGATGTTTCCGATCAATTCAAATCCTCCTTTTTTTCATGCTACTTGGTAGTCCGCTTATATATTCATTCATTGATTCATTTACATGTCCCTTGGGTAACTTTGCCTCCCTAACATCACTCCTGTAGGCCTGTCAGTTCTGAGCAAGATGGCCTGCTGCTGATGCATCCATTTGCAGATCGTCAACGATATCTTGCAGCTGTCTTCACCTTGGTCTTCCTCTCTTTCTTTTTCCCATTATGTACCCTTCCAAGACGGTCTTCTCTAGATTATCATGACGTTTATTGTGTCCAAAATATTTTAAGTTTTCTTTGTTTCATCCTCTTTACTTAACAACCTTCTTCAATATTAAGCTCCTGTAGTATGGA
The DNA here is from genome assembly GCA_009760885.1 of Achatina immaculata. NCBI lineage: Eukaryota > Metazoa > Mollusca > Gastropoda > Stylommatophora > Achatinidae > Lissachatina > Lissachatina immaculata. The sequence goes on along the minus strand of CM019697.1, from coordinate 24,555,527 downwards.
TATATTTGTTCTTTTTTGTGTCCATGATATTTGAAGAACTCTTCTGTAGCATTTACATTCAAAGGCATTAATGTGTTTCTCAGCTGTTTTGTTAAGTGTCCAGGTCTCACAGGCATATGTTGCAATGGGAAAGATGCGTGCCCTTAAAAATCTTATTTTTGTAGTTCTGTCTGTTCCTCTCCAGATTCTTTAGTTGTTTTACTTTCTGAAGAGCGATAGATGCCCTCCTTTTAATTTCTCTCATCGTATCTCCATTACTGAGGCCAACTTAACAGGCATAACATCCTTTGATGAGGTTGAAAGATTCACCGAAGACAGGAATATTTGGCGAACTACCTTGCGAGCCCTATGTAATGTTTAACGGCACGGGAAGGATATAAGATAAGATCTCCAATATTAGTTAGTAATGATCCAAGATATTCAAAACTCTCCAATTCTTCCAATTTCTCTTCATTGATACGTGTATCAGCTGCCTTGTTTGTTTTGTCAGTTGTCATCAATTTAGTTTTCTTCGCATTAAGATAGAGGTTTTGCTCTTCGCTGTTCTTACGGACTGACAAAATTAGTTTTTCCATTCCTTTTTGTATTTTGGACAGTAATATTGTGTCATCAGCATATCTAATCTCTGGTATTTCATAACCTCCAATTGTTATGACATCATAATATTCTTTGTCTATATCTTCTCTAACATTCCTCATTATATTTTCAGTATACAAGTTAAATAAGTAAGGCAACAATATGCACCCCTGATGGACCCCTTGTTTTATGTCAAACCAAGTTGTTGTTTCACTAATTATTTTTACTGCTGCTTGTTGGTCTAGATACAGCATTGATGTTAATTGTATCAAATTGTTGGAAAACCCATTTTTTCCATTATTTCCCAAAGTTTCTGGTGTTGTACACAATCAAATGCCTTTCAGCAGTAAACATCACATAGGGCTCGCAAGGTAGATCACCAATTTTTCCTGTCTTCGGCGAGTCTTTCAACCTCATCAAGGGATTTTATGCCTGTTGATTTGGCGTCTCTTAACAATGTCCTCTTCAGAGTTTCACGCGGTCTGCCTCTTTTTCTCTGGCCTGTTGTGTTCCACTTGATAGCTTGTTTTGGTATTCTCTGATTGTTTTTCTCATCACATGACCAACAAATGTCCATCTCCTTTTCCTGATCACCCATAGGACTGGTTGTTATTCAGTCATCTGTCTTATCTCTGCATTGATCTTGAATTCGTTCCATTTGATGCCAAGTATATTCCTTAGCCATTTGTTGTCAAAAGAGTCTAATTTTCTTGTCAATTTCTTTAGTTGTTTTCCAGCTTTCGCATGCATAAATGAGGGTGGATCTCTCTCTCTCTCTGAACCTTAAGTGCCCTGGGCACATTGGGCTTCCGCAAGGGTTTTCCACAAATGCCTGTACTTCGCCTTTTTTTCTGCTCTTGCCCAGGTGAGCCCTCTATTGCTCAACATCCTTTCTGTTGTTCTTCTCCATGTCTCTTTTGGTCTACCCTTACTTCTGTTCCCCTGTGGTGTCCATCTTAGTGCTATTTTTGGTAGTGAGTTGTCAGTCATTCGGAGCACATGTCCCAAACATCGCCAGCGTCTCTCCTCAATAATTGTTGTCAGTGGTTTCATCTGCATTTCTGCTAATAAGATGTTATTTCTTATGGTGTTTGGCCAAAATATTTTTCTAATTCTTCGTAAACATTTAGTCTGGAAAGAATTCAACTTGTTTTCTATGGTTTTGGTGATTTTCCAGCATTCACTTCCATAGAGTAATACACTTAGAACATTACTCTTAAATATCTTGATTTTCATATTTATGTTTAGTTTTTTTTTATTTCATTATAGTCTGCAGCATTGCAAAAGCCTGATTTGCTCTAGTAAGTCTGCTGTTGATGTCCTCTGTGCTGTCTCCATTTTCTACTACTCTGCTGCCAAGGTATACAAATTCGTTGACCTCCTCCACTAACTTGTTATCTACTCTGAGTACATTTCTGTTGTTCACATTTTGCTTCATTAACTTTGTCTTTCCTACGTTGATCTTTAGTCCTATGTTATTTGCATTCTGAGTTAGCTTGTTTATTTTATCTTGCATATCTTTGTGACTGCTTGATAATAGACAAATGTCATCCGCAAAGTCAAGGTCCTCCTGCACTGTGTCAAGGGTCCATTGTAATCCTCTGCGTTTGTCTGATGTTGCCTCCTTCATTAACCAGTCTACTGCCAAGATAAATAATGTTGGTGATAGTACACATCCCTGTTTCACTCCTGTTTGTACCCTAAAGCTGCTGGAGGTATGTTCTCCACAGATAACTTTGCACTTAAAACCCTCGTATAGGGCTTTGATTACATTAACTATTTTATGGGGGAGGCCATGCCATCTTAGGATTTTCCACAGTGCATCTCTGTTGACACTGTCAAAGGCTTTCTCAAAATCTATGAATAATGCATATGTTGTGCTATGCCACTCATTTGCCTGTTCTAATATTTGTCTAAGTACAAATATGTGGTCTATGCATGATCTTCCTTTCCTAAATCCTGCCTGCTCTTTCCGAAGCTTTTCCTCAATTGTTGGTACAATTCTGTTGAAGATTATTCTGCAAAATACTTTACTGGTGAGTGGCAGTAGGGTAATGCCTCTCCAGTTCCCGCAATCTATGAGGTCACCCTTCTTTTGTAGTTTTACTATAAGCCCAGTTTTCCACTCCTCTGGGGCTTTTTCTAGATCCCAGATTTGTTGTAATATCCGGCAAAGTTGTTTTGGTGTTTCTGTTTCTTCTGCTTTCAACATCTCAGCAGTCACTTCATCTTCACCTGGTGCCCTGTCTGAGTTTAGCTTCTTTATCGCCTCCTTTACTTCATTTATTGTTATTGGTCCTGTATTGATGTTTAGTTCCATTTTTGCTTCAGGTATGTCTATTGTTTGTGTTGCTTGTGTTCTGTTTAGTAGGGTGTTAAAGTGTTCCCTCCATCTTTCAATTGTTTCTCTTTCTCCACTGACCAGTTGTCCATTTTGTGTTCTTACTGCACTTTCACATCTTGTGTTGAAGTTACCTGTCATCTGCTTTGTAATGAGGGTGGATATTACATTTGAATTGAATAGTCTTAACTTGGATTTTGTGCTTATAACTTTTAAATTCCTTATGTTCTCAAGATTCTTAAAGATCGATGCTGCTTTTTGAGTAGTCTACAAAATATAAATATGGATTCAAATTAAACTCTCTTCATTTCTCTATTATTAATCTTATATTGAATATATGACCTCTTGATCCTCTTCCTTGCCTGAAACCAGCTTGGACCATATTGACTTCTTCTTCTATGTTCTTTCAAAGTCTACCCATTACGATTTTTAACAGAATTTTACTGGCATGGCTAATCAGGACAACCGTTCTGTAGTTTGTGCATAATTTCAGGTTACCCTTTTTTGGCAGTGGTATGAATACAGTTCTTTTCCATTCTTTTGGCCAAATACCTGAATGCCCTTAAAAATCCTATTTTCTATATGGAATACCATCTAAAATTGTCAACATCATTAGAGATCTTTCTTATCTTATATCTTATATCCTTCCCGTGCCGTTAGACGTCACATAGGGCTCGCAAAGTAGTTCGCCAATTTTTCCTGTCTTCGGCGAGTCTTTCAACCTCATCAAAGGATTTTATGCCTGTTAACTTGGCCTCTCTTAATAATGTTCTCTTCAGAGTTTCACGCGGTCTGCCCCTTTTTCTTCGGCCTGTTGTGTTCCACTTGATAGCTTGTTTTGGGATTCTCTGCTCATTTCTTCTCATCAAGTGGCCAACATATGTCCATCTCCTTTTCCTGATCACCCGTGAGACTGGTTGTTGTTCAGTCATCTGTCTTATCTCTGCATTGTTCTTGAATTCATTCCACTTGATGCCGAGTATTTTCCTTAGGCATTTGTTTTCAAAAGAGTCTAATTTCTTTTCTATTTCTTTAGTTGTTTTCCAGCTTTCACATGCATAAATGAGGGTGGATATTACATTTGAATTGAATAGTCTTAACTTGGTTTTTGTGCTTATAACTTTTGAATTCCATATGTTCTCAAGATTCTTGAAGATTGATGCTGCTTTTGCAATTCTGATCCTAACTTCCTTTCTAGTGTCACCATCCTGGTCTATGTAGCTGCCAAGGTATGCAAATTGATTGACTTCTTCAATATCTGTCCCTTCTATGTGTATTTTTCCATTTTGATTGATGGGAATTTTCATTATTTTTGTTTTGTCCTTGTTAATTTCAAGTCCTATTTTGCTAGCCAGTGAAGATAGGCTATCTGTTTTTTCTTGCATGGAATTCACATTATTACTGATAAGAGTTATGTCATCAGCAAAATCAAGATCTTCTAGTTGGGTCCCATGTACCCAGTCAATACCTGTGTTACCTGTGCAGCATTTTTTCATTATGAAGTCTATTGTAATCCCAAAAAGTAAAGGAGACAGTATACATCCTTGTTTCACGCCTGTTTCAATCTGGAACCATTCACTCATCCCTTCTTCTGTCTTGACTGCACAACCATATCCATTGTATAAGTCCTTAATGATGTTGACAATTTTAGATGGTATTCCATATAGACATAAAATTCTCCATAATGAATCTCTGTGTATGCTATCAAATGCCTTCTTAAAATCTATGAAATTCAGTATTAATGGTTTCTGCTTTTCAATATGTTCTTCAAGTATTATTCTGAGAGTAAAGATCTGGTCGAGACAGCTTCTCCCTTTTCAAAATCCTGCTTGTTCTTCTCTCATTGCAGTATCCACTATATCTTTGAGTCTATTCAAAATGACCTTGCAAAATACTTTTGACACAACTGATATTAAGGTTACTCCTCTCCAGTTGTTACAGTCACTAAGGTTGCCCTTTTTTGGTATTTTCACAATGATTCCCTTCTTCCAATTAGAAGGGACCTTTTCTTCTTTCCAAATCTTGTTAAACATTCTCTGTAGTTGTCTCATGTTGTCACTATTGATAGCTTTTAGCATCTCGGCTGTTATTTCATCTTCACCTGCAGCTTTGTTGTTAGCCATTAAATTCACTGCTGTTTCAATTTCATGCAATTCAATTTCATCTAGATTGACATTTAGTTGTGGGGCTGGTAAGTCAGTTTCAAGGTTTAACAATTCTTTTGGGTGTGGTCGATTGAGTATTTCTTGGAAGTGTTCAGCCCATCTTTGCTTTTGGTCTTTATTTGATGTTAATAGTGTTCCAGTTTTGCTAAGGATTGGTCTTTCTTTAGATGTAATAGTACCTGTTAGCCTCTTTTGTATGTTATATAAAGTTTTGCTGTCTCCTGTTTTTGCTGCTTTTTCTGCCTCTTTCGCCATATTGTCTATGTATTCTCTTTTAGAGATCTTTACAACAGACATATTTGTGCAGTCAAGACAGAATAAGGAATGAGTGAATGGTTTCAGATTGAAACAGGCGTGAAACAAGGATGTATATTATCTCCATTGCTTTTTCGAATTGCCATAGACTTTATAATGAAAAGATGCTGTACAGATAAAACCGGCATTGATTGGGTACATGGGACCCAAATAGAAGATCTTGATTTTGCAGATGGCATAACTCTTAAACGTGATAATGTGAAATCGGTGCAGGAAAAAAACATATACCTTGTCTTCCTTGGCTAGGAAAATAGGACTTGAAATTAACAAAGACAAAGAAAAATAATGAAACTTCTCATTAATCAATAAGGAAAAATATACGTAGAAGGAACAGTTGCTGATGAAGTAAACCAGTTTGCATACCTTGACAGCTATGTAGACCAGGATGGTGACACCAGGAAAGAAGTTGGAATTAGAACTGCAAAAGCAGCATTGTCCTTCAAAAACCTTGAGAACATATGTAATTCAAAAGTTATAAGCACAAAAACCAAGTTAAGACTATTCAATTCAAATGTAATATCCACCCTCATTTATGCATGCGAAAGCTGGAAAACAACTAAAGAAATAGACAAGAAAATTAGACTCTTTTGAAAACAAATGCCTAAGCAAAATACTTGGTATAAAGTGCAATGAATTCAAGAACAACGCAGAGATAAGACAGATGAGCAAACAACAACCTGTCTCATGGGTGATCAGAAAAAGAAGATGGACATACGTATGCCATATGATGAGAAGAAAGAAACAGAGAATACCAAAAACAAGCTATCAAGTGGAACACAACAGGCCGAAGAAAAAGAGGTCGCCCACGTGAAACTCTAAAGAGGACATTGTTAAGAGAAGCCAGTTTAGTGGGCATAACATCCCTTGATGAAGTTGAAAGACTCGCCAAGAGCAGGAAATCTTGTCAAACAACTATGCGAGCCCTATGTGGCATTTAACGGCACAGGAAGGATGTAAGATGTTAGATATATATATATATATATATGTGTGTGTGTGTGTGTGTGTATAGAAAGGCCTAACTTTGAACATCAAAAAGACAGAGACTATGGTTATATCTAAGACACAGAATCCACCAAAATGTAGTATAACATTAAAGGGAACTATTCTAAAACAGGTGCAGAAATTTATTGACTTTAGAGAAGTAATAACGTCATATGGGAAATGCAGAACAAAAATTAGGAACAGAATACCCCAAGCAAAAACTGCATTTCAGAGAATGAGAAACGTATTATGCACCACATCCTTATCAATGAATGTTAGAAAACGAGTCCTAAAATACTATATTGAATCTATCTTATTATATGGAAGTGAATCATGGACAATAGGCAGGTCTACATCAAAAATCATTGGAAGCAGCAGAAATGTGGTTTATTAGAAGAATGTTGTGAACTTCCTGGGCAGCAAAAGTAACTAATGAAGAATGTATGAGAAGAGCTGGAGAGACAGAAATCTTGTCAAAAAGATAAGAGAGAGACAATGTACTTTCATAGGACATGCAATGAGAAGAGGGGGCATTGACAATATTATAACAACAGAAAAATAGAAGGAAGAAGATCAAGAGGAAGACCAAAAGAAATGATACTGGACAGTCTGACGGGATGGTGTGAGAGGAGATCACCAACTGCGCTGATGGCCTGCATGAAGGATCGTGTACTCTGGAGAAGCATAATAGCCAACGCCATTTGGCACGGCACATGATGATGATGATGATATATACTGTCCAAAAAAAGAAATGCATAACTATTGATGACCCAATTTTAGCCATAATTTTGATATTCCATAGTTTTATTTTTTAAATTGAATAAAATTTTCAGATTGCACACAATAATACCTAAGGGTATTATGCTCACATGACAGTTTCGTGCATTTGTGTGACGGAATTTGTTAGTTCCAGGGGTTCTCAAGTTAGTATTATGTGTGGCATCCGCTTGCATCGATTAGCGACTGGCATCTCCTAGGCATAGATGCGATCAGATGTCTGATGTGGGCCTGTGGGACGGCTGGCCACTCTTCCTGGAGTGCCTGTCACAGATCACGACGATTGGCTGGAGAAATATTTCGGCGACAATCACGTCTTTGCAGTTCATTCCATAGGTGCTCGATCGGATTCATGTCTGGAGACAGGGATGGCCAGGAAAGGGTGAGAATGTTGTTGGCAGTCAGGAACTGTCTGGTGAACTGTGCAGAATGGGGTCTGGCGTTGTCCTGTTGAAACATAGACCTTTGCGGAGCCAAAAATGGAAGGACATGACGTCGAAGAATGTCACTGACGTATCGTTGCGCATTCAAGCCTCCTTCAGTCTGCACCAATGGACTCCTTCCATTGAAATTGATCATTCCCCATACCATTACACCTCCACCACCGTGCGGCGGAGCTTCATCAACGCAATTTTGGGCAAAACGTTCATTTGGCCTACGGTAGACCATTCTCCGCATATCATGGCTGTGCAACAAAAAGGAAGATTCATCACTAAACCAGACACGTCTCCATTGATTGCCAGTTTCCCAGAGCCGATGCTGGTTGTCCCAAACAAGTCGATTTTGACGATGGCGTCTCGTTAAGACAGAACCTCGGTGAGGTCGTCGTGCCACCAGTCCAGCTTCATGCAGTCTATTCTAGACAGTTTGATCAGACACACGATGTCCTGCAAGCAATGACTGGGCACTTGAAGAAGCTGTTGTAAGAATGTTTCTGAGATGATGAACCAGAATAAAGCGATCATCAGCTGCTGTCGTCACCCTGGGTCGTCCACTGCGGTGCCGGTCTTCAGCTGAGCCTGTGGCTTGGAAACGGTGCCAAAGTCGACGGTTGATGGTACTCTGCTGCACGTTTAAATGCCTGGCAATCTGACTTTGACTTTCGACTGCTTGCAGGCGACCAATAGCAATGTTTCATAAATTTTGCGATAGACGCGCCATAATTGTCTGCTTGAAAATGAATTGAATTTGTTTGTGTAACCTCATCCTTTAATAGTATTTCATTTGCGTGGAAGTGAGATGTGCTTACCACAAAATTCACGACTTTTCCACAAACACAACGTGAGTTATAGTAAAAAAAATGAGAGATTAGCAAGGGCAGCTGCTGCGTTCTCACTATACACGAGAATAGCAAAATTCACGCTAAATCATGGACCTGATAACTTGGTGACAAATTTTGGTATTGGTTAGAGATACCCGGGAAGAAAATTTTGTCATAACTTATAAAACATGTAGCTTATATAAACTATGCGGTTCTTTTCTTGGACAGCGTGTGTGAGTGTGGTGTGTGTGTGCGTGTGTGGTGTGTGTGTGTCAAGGCCGCCAATCCTTCCTTTCCCTTGAATTTTACGTTACCAAGTAATGCAGAAAAAAAAAACGGAAGAATCAAAGAAGCAGAAATGCCAGGTGGTGTAAATAAGATGAACACTTGAAATGAACAACAGCTGGTGAGACATGAACAACAGCTGGTGAGACATGAACAACAGCTGGTGAGAAATGAACAACAGCTGGTGAGACATGCATGATAGCTTGAGATATCAGGGTTATGTATCTTTCGTTTTGACAGATCTCTGAGAATGTTGTTTATTATAAAATGTAGAAGACTCATCTGTTAGTTTTCATGCCCTCATTTCAAATCAAGACATAACTCCCTGAACTCTGAGAGAAGATTCAGTCTGGAAGATCTGGGTGATCCACATGCTTAGTGCTGTTTTATATTAAAACTCTGTAGCAATCAGTGAGCATAGCATTGTGTGATTTGTGTGAGCAGATGGGCAGATTCTGAGGTTGTAGAGTTGCTCGAAGTTAAGACAGAAATGACGTCCAACCATGACTTGTAAAGGTAACAAAAACTAGAGAGATAAAGTCAAGTTTCAGAAAGCCACGAATTTTCAACTTTAATTGGTGGATTTTCTGAAGAAACTTAGAGTATACTTTCTTAACTATAGCGAAGGTTATTGAGACATGCTACCGAAGGGTAGTAAATCACTATTTGTCACCGAGAGATGAACGCTCTATGTACATGAATAGCTGAACAACGCTTTCTGGTTAATATTTTTTCCCCTCTAAATAGAATTAAAAAGAAAATAGCATAGAATGCCAGACAGAGAAATATGTAGTTTGTAAGAGCTGAAATTATGTGAGTCAGGTTAGTACATTTGTATGATATAAAATGTCAGCTGGTGAAAGCTGATAGATTCAACATGTATATAAAAGTTTCGGATTGTGATGAGAAATATCAATTAACATCTGTGACATCAGCCATGTTTTACTAAATGAATCCTCTCTAATGTATGCACATACTCAAGTATTGTAAATAGTGATTCTGTTATTCATTTTATCTAAATGTGGACTTTACCGTTTGTATACACATACACATATTCAATAAACATAAAGTTGAACTGTGGCATTTATTATTTCATGAGTTAGAAGTGGAGGTATCATTTGACTTAGACATCACAAAACGGTGACTTTGACAAATGTCTGTTAGTTTAAGATCAAAAGATATCAAAGGGCCTTTATTTAATATTCTGAATACTGAACACCGTCTGTCAGTCTTTCTTACCTGTCCCTAATGTAATGTTACACTCTCTTTCTACTACATCATCATCTGTTGACAAGTTTGTCCTACCATTGAGACTGACGACCTATAGATTATAACATAAGATAAGGAGTTACAACTCAGTCACACAGAACTAAGATAACTTGCAATGTAACGTTCACAGAAATCTTTTTCACAGAATATTCTTGCACAACTTACATAAATAATCCGCTGTGTACATATAGATTTCTTAAACTTTCAAATTATTTTCTCTTAAGTGGGTTGTCGCGAGAGCAGGGAATGGAAAATTTGACCAGATTGTATAAAATATTTCTGAAGCTTTTGTTAAACGTAATGTAGATAAGAAAATCACACATGCTGTTGGTAAAAATAAATGTGTCCAGTGGAAAAATACTAAACATGTTATACATTGTCTGAGATATCACGGGATCTAAATGTGTATAGTCCGAGAAGTATTTCAGCACTAGCATAATTTGAGATAAACAAACTTTTAGAGAAATAGCGAAAAAGATGACGTGTGTTCTCATTGATGACTTTTGTTTCTTAGTTCCAGAAGTCATATTTCGATGTTTTTCTCGTGTTGTGGCCAGTCTGACAGAAATAAAGATACATCCCAGTATTATCACAAGAACTGGAAACCAGTACAGGAAAAAATATTGTAGATATTCCACAGACATGAACATTATATATTCTTGCTTCTCTTTGCTGATTTTGACAGTAAAGTTCGAAGACTGGCCGTATTTAAACGTGTATGTTCCTGCGAAGGAGCATACGTTCCAGGCACACGAGGCCAGGAAATTTAAGAAGCCAAGAAACCAAACTCTGGTTGGTGTTACCAGGAGCTTGAACTTAAGAGGGAAGAAAACTGCCAAAAATCTCTCAATCGTGATTAATATAGTTATGTGAATAGACATGGCGTATCCAGTTTTAGACAAGACTAGTATAAATATACACACTGTGGCTAATATACACGACTCTGTATATTCAAAGTTCCAAGTAACATCTCGAGGATTTAAAAAATCTGATAATAAGAAAGGGATATTGACAGAACCAAACAAACACAAAATGTCTGCCATCGTCAAATAAAACAGGAGAATATTTGAAGTACGATTTAGCCCACATTTTGTTATGACAAACAAACTGACGATGTTGCCCGTAAGTCCAGCTACACCAATGATTGGATTGACTATGTACCTCAGATACCAGTGCACGTAAATCCCAAGTCCAAATAGGAAGAAAACATTCATTTGCGTCAATCTGTCATCAAACCCTTGCTGGAGTTCCTGCTGAAAAAAATCTTCTTGTATTTTCTCCAAGATGGAAGCAAAAAGCAGATTTAATAGTTTGTTGTAGTCAATTATATCGTCAGAAAACACGAGTGTCTTTGACGTGTTATAAATAGAATTCATATTAATGTAGGTTGTGGTTTGGTCAGGGTTGATCAAACGGGCAGGTAGTTCTCCACTTGAAAATGTTAGTTCATGAACATAAAAGTCTCCTGACAAATGATTACATTTTACTCAAGGTCTGAAGTGGGAAAAGGTTGATTGGATAACGGGGAAGTTAAAATGGTTTTGGGTGTGGCTGTGTCGTGTGGTAAAGTCTCACTTATAGAACAAGAGTTGATTTTATTACTGAGCATATTAGTTAGAGGAAAGGGTGAAAGAGAGATCCAATGGTCAGTAAAGTGTTAGGATCGATATTTTCTATTCAGTGATGGTAGCAAGATTCACGAGATGAGAACATGGATGAAGAAGAAGTGAATAAGTAACACAGATATCGATGGACTTCTACGGGTGATTATTGTACATTACCCGCAGAGTAACAATGTCGAGCTTGAGATGAATAATTAGATATTGTGTTTTTATTAAAAAAGTATAGTTGATTTGATATTATACCTAAATTCATTATGTGTAAGATGTCTTACTTTTAATGTTTTCTATTGTGTGGAACTGTGAGTCTCCTAGGGAGTATTGTGAATGGGAAATAAATCTATGTCAGTTTTTTTGTAATCAATTGGTTTCATTAGAAGTATGATTATTTTTCTAAGATCATAGGTATTCTTAGTTCTGTGATCATAGGTGTTATGATGTTCTTTCTTCTGTGATCATAGGTGTCATGGTGTTCTGTCTTATCTGATCATAAATGTCATGATGTTCTTTCTTCTGTGATCATAGGTGTCATGGTGTTCGTTTTTTGTATCATAGATGTCACGGTGTTCTTTGATCTCTAATCATAGAAGTCGTGGCGTTTTTTCTACTATGATCATAGGTATTATGGTGTTCTTTCTTCTCCGATAATATGTGTCGTAGTGTTAAATCTTCTGCGATGATAGGTGTCATGGTGTTTTGTTTTCAGTGATCACAGTTGTCATGGTATTTTTCCTTCTCTGACTATAGGTATTATGGTGTTTCTTTCTTCTCTGATAACAGGTGTCATGGTGTTCTATTTCCTACGATCATAGATTCCTGGTATTCGTTTTTCTATATTCGTATGTGTCATGCTGTTCTTTTTTCTCTGATCATAGTTATTATGGTGTTCTTTTTTCTCTGATCATAGGTGTCAATGTGTTTTTTCTCCTTTGCTCATAGGTGTAATGGTGTTCTTCCTTCTCTGTTCATAGGTGTCATGGTATTTTTTCTTCTCTGATCAGAAATGTCATTGTGTTTTTTTTCTGTGATCAGAGGTGTCATGGTAGTATAATGTTTCCCTGTTGTATTTTCTTCAGAGTATAAAAATCAGCTTGGTTGAGCTGCAAAAAGAGCATTCTATTAAGCATTTAAGTTCTGCTAAAAACAAACGGTGTCTTGACTATGTGTAGTAAATATATGTGGTTTTGTATTTATGATTGTTGAGGTGATTATTGTGTTGAGCTGGTGTCAGGCTGGTAGACAGATAATAAGATGACCTGAAAGCAATTCTCAGAGATCAAGTTCTGGCGGAGTGATGCCAGTAGAAATAACTGAAGTTGTGATTAAATGACCGGTCTAAAACCATTGTTTCTGAGCCAAGTGTAAAAGTAATAACCGAAAGCGTGCAGTACTCCTCTGTGTGACTGTTTACTGTGCTCTGATGCGAGCAGTACACTTGTGTGTGACTGTTTACTGTGCTTTGATGCGAGCAGTACACTTGTGTGTGACCGTTTACTGTGCTCTGATACGTGCAGGACTACTATGTGTGAATGTTTACTGTGTTCGTACGTAGACGTGACTGTTGTGTGTGACTGATTACTTTTGTGCTTTAGTTCTTCTTAGAGTTCTTTAGACTTTATTGAACTTTTAATTATCCTCAAGTTATCAGATGATATGACTAAATGCAAGACCAAATCAAATAGATTTTAAACCAAGTAGAAAAATAATACTAAACACTTTGATTGACAAGTAATGAAGCGGTCTCAGTATAAAAAAAGAGTTCATATTACAGCATACACCAAATATGAAGTAATATATTTCCAATATTATTTGACATTAAATTTTGAAGGAGAAGATAACCCCAGAAAAATGTTCACATAAAATTTTCTCTGACGTTAAAGTTAGATAACTCTTCTTTCTCGCGACAACTTTTCGAAAATGCGAACTAGTTTTACTTTCAATTTGTAATTCTACATAAGGTGAAAATAAATCCAGTTTTGTTACAAAATCATCGATCACGGCTATACAATTTATAAGAGACGGTTTTCACAAGAATAACATCAAAACAGAAAAGAATTTGGCGCGTCATTTAATCTGCTCTTTCTTTTTGTATTGTATTGAATTTGTACCAAGTAATGACCTCGTTTGAAACTGATTTGAAAACGAAAAGTGAGGTCTAAGTGTAATAAAGAATTATAGTTATAATACTGAAATGAAGTAAAGGAATTTTATTTTGAATAATGCTTGGCTCGTTTGTAAATCAATAATAAATGTTATACTAATTGTCTGGGAAAGAAATCTCTCATAAACAACACAAAAGACACTCGAGAGAGAAAGTGAAACACCAGAAACTTTTCATGATGAAACCAGGTTCATATCACTTCAGCAACTCGTGCTATGATAACAACATGTTTTAGAGTTGTACACAACAACATACAAGTGCTCTATTCTAACATACACTATGATTATGCTGTTTTGTGTACGAACGGCAAAAGATGATCTACTCGAAACTGAATGATCTGTTTATCATCGTCTCTTAAGTTGTAACAGGTTTGAGTAAGTAGAGTAAGACATAGATGATCAGAGGGAAGAAGATAGTGAGAGAGCCAGAAGTAAATTATGAGACTACATCAGAAGTTTATCTAGTGACTTTAACGATGAAGAAGAAGTTTTATAGTTCAAGATGAAGCCAAGTTTATCCAGTCCTTCTTGAACTTTACAGAATAAAGAGTCAAGTATACTTGACTGACACATCACAGAATAATTTTGTATACAAGTAACTCTGAAATGTTCAGCATAGATACTAGAAAATATTATTTCAAACAACGCGGCCTGTTCAAGTGTCTCTCTTCTGCGCTATAGTTTCTATCGTCTTTGTAGTAAGCCACTATGATTTTTTCAGAGTCTAATCCTACAAAACTGTCTTCTCTTACTTTACCGTACGAAAGCTTGGTTGTTTTCTGTTTAGAAAAATTGTTTTTTTTATATCACACTGACCTGCCATACATGAAACTACAGCAGTAATATTACATTTTCTCTAAAAACATTACTTAAACAAAAGTAAACAAAAATATAACATAGTTATGAACTAGCAGATCAGATTAAAGAGTAATGTCCTAAGTGTGTTATTCTACTGAAATGAATCCCGGAGAATAACCAAAACAACAGAGAATAAAGTGAATTCTTTCCAGATTAAATGTTTACTGAGAATCATAAGAATATTTTGTCCAAACAAAGAAAGAAATAACATCTTGTTGGCAGAAATGTAGATGAAGCCGCTGACATCGGATATTGTAGGAAAACATTAGTGATGGTTTGGACCATTGTTCCCTCTAAGGGTTTAAGGTCTGTATGCAAAATGTTCAGCTCCTGTCAAAATAATATTGTGTGTGCACAAGAAATGTGTGTAGTAACGTACATATATATATATATATGTATACATACAAACACACACACATAACTGTAAAGGTCCGTAGATTTAATAACAGGATAAATCTGCTTTACTTTTCAGTTACTGGCATTTAGTTAACTGCAATGATAATTTATTTGTTGACATATTTTTCTTTTTCTGCGGCTCCAAAAATTTTGTGCGCGCTATGATTTTTCTTAATACTTGCTATAAAGTGGAACGTATTCAAGATCAACGCAGAGATAAGACAGATGAGCAAACAACAACCTGTCTCATGGCTGATCAAGAAAAGAAGATGGGCATATGTAGGACATGTGATGAGAAGAAACAATCAGAGAATACCAGAACAAGCTATCAAGTGCAGCACAACAGGCCGAAGAATATGATTTCGACAGCGTGAAACTCTAAAGGGGGCATTGTTAAGAGAAGCCAGTTTAGTGAGCATAACATCCCTGATGAAGATGAAAGACTCACCGAGAATAGGAAATCTTGGCAAACAACTATACGAGCCCTATGTGACGTTTAACGGCACAGGAAGGATGTAAGATGTAATAAGATGTTTTTTTCTGTGCGCGACCGCGCAGCTTAGAGGGAACATTGGTTGGAACATGTGCAGCGAATAACCGAGGACTCATCGCCAAACACAGCATTGAAATGGACACAACAGGAGTCAGGAGTAATAGAAGACCAAAGGATACATGGATAAGGACAACAGAGAGGATGATGAACAATAGAGGGCTCAGCTGGACGTGGAAAGAAAATAAAGAACCCGAAAGACATGCAAAAACCCATGCAGAAAGTCTGGGATCTTAGAAACACAGCAGCAGTAGCAGCAGTAACATAGCTATTAGCAGAAATATATCTTACTAGCAGATTTCTAAAAGTTACTAGCAGATTTCTACATCTTACTAAAGGATTTCTAAATCTCGTCATAGAATTTCTAAATCCTACTAGCAGATTTCTAAATCTTATCAACAGATGTCTAAATCCTACTAGTGGTTTTCTAAAACTTCATGGCTGATTTCTAAATCTTACTAGCAGACCTCTAAATCTTATCAGCGGATTTCTAAATTTTACTGGCGGATTTCTAATGTTATCAGCGTATCTCTAAACCTTGTCAGCGAATTTCTAAATCTCACTAGCGGATTTCTACACAATATTAGAGGATTTTTAAATCATACTAGCAGATTTCTAAATCTTATCAACAGATATCTAAATCCTAGTAGCGGTGTTCTAAATCTTCCCAGCGGATTTCTATATCTTCTATATATCCTAAACCTGATAAACGAATTTCTAAATCTTACTAGCGGATTTCTATATCTTCTATATATCCTAAACCTGATAAACGAATTTCTAAATCTTACTAGCGGATTTCTATATCTTCTTAGGTGATATCTGAATTTTACAGAGGATTTCTAAATATACTGTCCAAAAAAAGAAACTCATAACTAATGATGACCCAATTTTAGCCATAACTTTGATATTCTATAGCTTTTTTACTTGAATGAATAACATTTTCAAGTTGCACACAATAAAACCTAATGGTTAAAATGCTCACTTGACAGTTTCTTGCATCTGTGTGACGAGAACTTTTAGTCCAAGGGGTTCTCAACTTAGTATGGTGTATGGCCTCCGCCTGCATCGATTAGCGACTGGCATATCTTGGGCATAGATGCGATCAGATATCTGATGTGCGCCTGTGGGATGGCTGCTCACTCTTCCTGGAGTGCCTGCCACAGATCACGACGGTTGGCTGAAGAAACGTTTCGGCGACAAACTCGTCTTTGCAGCTCCTCCCATATGTGCTCGATCGAATTCTTGTCTGGAGACAGGAATAGCCTGGGAAGGGTGAGAATGTTGTTGGCAGTCAGAAACTGTGTGGTGAATAGTGAAGAATGGGGTTTGGCGTTGTCCTGTTGAAACACAGACATTTACGCAGCCAAAAATGGAAGGACATGACGTCGAAGAATTTCATTGACGTATCGTTGCGCATTCAAGCCTTCTTCAATCTGCACCAATGGACTCCTTCCATTGAAATTGATCATTCCCCATACCATTACACCTCCACCACCGTGCGGCGGAGCTTTATCAACGCAATTTTGAGCAAAACATTCATTTTGCCTACGGTAGACTCTTCTCCGCATATCATGGCTGTGCAACAAAAAGGAAGATTCTTCACTAAACCAGACACGTCTCCATTGACCTCGGTGAGGTCATCCTGCCACCAGTCCAGCTTCATGCAGTCTATTCCGGACAGTGTGATCAGACACACGACGTCCTGTAAGCAATGATTGGGCACTTGAGGAAGCTGTTGTAAACCTGTTTCTGAAGTGATGACCCAGAATAAAGCGATCATTAGCTGCTGTTGTCACCCTGGGTCGTCCACTGCGGTGCCGGTCTTTAGCTGAGCCATTGGCTTGGAAACGGTACGAAAGTCGACTGATGGTACTCTGCTGCACGTTTAAGTGCCTGGCAACCTGACTTTGACTTTCGTAAATGTTTCGTAAATTTTTGCGTTAGACGCCCCATAATTGCCTGCTTCAAAATGAACTGAATTTGTTTGTGTAACCTCATTCTTTTATAGGGTTTCATTTGCATAGGAAATGAGATGTGCTCATCACAAAACTCACGACTTTTTCCATAGACGCAACGTGAGTTATGGTAAACAAATGCGTGATTATCAAGTGCAGCTACTGCATTCTCACTATACACGAGAATAGCAAAATTCACGCTAAATCATGGACCTGATTATCTTGGTGACAGTTTTTGGTTTGGTTTGAGATACCCGGGAAAAAATGTTTATCATGACACATAAAAATGAATCTTATATAAGCTTTGCGTTTCTTTTTGTTTTTGACAGTATATTATCTACGAATTTCTAATTCATACTAGCGGATGTCTAAATCGTATCAGCGGACTGTAATTCGTACCAGCTGATTTCTAAATATTACCAGTGGAATTTACTTCTTAGCAGCGAATTTCAAAATCTTACTTCTTCTTATATCTTATATCCTTCCTGTGTCACTGAACGTCACGTAGTGCTTGCAAGGTAGTTCGCCAATTTTTCCTGTCTTCGGCGAGCTTTTCAACCTCATATTACTAGCAGATTGTAAATCTTATCAGTGAATTTCTAAATCTTACTAGCAGATTGTAAATCTTATCAGCGGAACTCTCAATCTTACTAGCGGATTGTAAATATTACCAGCGGATTTCTAAATCCTACTAGAGGATTTCTGAATCTTGTAGCAGTATTTTACCATGTAAATGCTGCTTTGATGATTTTTGCTGATCTAAGGGATGTAATTAAGAATTATAGTAGAGTCACGTATGCTTTAGTCCCTTAGATCTGAACTAATAACAAAATAGTTCACCTTGTAAATTTCACGTAAATATGTTAGTAGGCTGTATGTTTGTGTAAACAGTAGACAAATTGTAAACACTTAGTGGTAGTTTCACGAGATGTTTTTTTAAGGTAGCTTTAGTTCACAGTAACAGGGAATTCTGGGGATATTTCTATTTAGGGTAGATTTTAGGAAGGGTGAGTGACTTTCAAGGGAAGGAGTCTTGTCAGAGTTTTCGTAGCAGTCAATAGCAGTTTGTAGTGACATTAGTCATGTCATAGTTTGTAGTGAGATTAGTCATGTCATAGTTTGTAGTGAGATTAGTCATGTCATAGTTTGTAGTGAGATTAGTCATGTCATAGTTTGTAGTGAGATTAGTCATGTCATAGTTTGTAGTGAGATTAGTCATGTCATAGTTTGTAGTGACATTAGTCATGTCATAGTTTGTAGTGAGATTAGTCATGTCATAGTTTGTAGTGACATTAGTCATGTCATAGTTTGTAGTGAGATTAGTCATGTCATAGTTTGTAGTGAGATTAGTCATGTCATAGTTTGTAGTGAGATTAGTCATGTCATAGTTTGTAGTGAGATTAGTCATGTCATAGTTTGTAGTGAGATTAGTCATGTCATAGTTTGTAGTGAGATTAGTCATGTCATAGTTTGTAGTGAGATTAGTCATGTCATAGTTTGTAGTGAGATTAGTCATGTCATAGTTTGAGTGTAGTCCTTCTTATAGTACTTTTATAACAAAGTTTTTTCTGGGTTAATATGAAGGAATTATATTGTAGCGGCCTTGCTAGGAGCAGAGTGTCCTGCAGAACACATTTGAAGCCTCTCAAATCAATCTGTCAAATCTGATCCCGAGAGAGTAACTATCTACTATCAATTAGTTGTTCCTCTGGATCCTTAGAGACAACAGATACTTCTTTACTGGTGCTTGGTGGGAACATACACCTTTAGTACTATAATTACATTACACACCCGCTTTTAGTACTATACCTACATTACACACCCGCCTTTAGTACTATGTCTACATTACACAGCCGCCTTTAGTACTATGTCTACATTACACAGCCGCCTTTAGTACTATGTCTACATTACACACCCACCTTTAGTACTATGTCTACATTACACAGTCTTTAATCTTACTTGCGGATTTCTAAATTTTACTGTTTGTGAAATATTATAGGGTGTGTCTATTGAAAAAAATTCGGCGAATTATTATAATTGTAGTGTTATTATAATTGTAATAGTATTATAAGTGTAATGTTATTGTAACTGTATTCATTCATTTGCATATCCCTTGCGAAACTTTGTCTCCCTTACTGCACTCCTGTAGATCTCTCGGTTGTGAGCAAGATGGCCTGCTGCTGATGCATCCATCTGCAGATCATCAACGATGTCTTGCAGCCATCTTCACCTTGGTCTTCCTCTCTTTCTTTTTCCAATTATGTACCCTTCCAAAACGGTCTTCTCTAGATCATCATGACGTTTAATGTGTCCGAAATATTTGAGTTTTTTCTCTTTAATCCTCATTACAAGCCAGCCTTCTTCAATATTAAGTTCGTGTAGTATGGTTATATATTTTTTTTTTGTGTCCATGATATTTGAAGAACTCTTCTGTAGCATTTACATTCAAAGGCATTTATGTGTTTCTCAGCTGTTTTGTTAAGTGTCCAGGTCTCACAGGCATATGTTGCGGTAGGAAAAATGCATGCTCTTAAAAATCTTATTTTTGTAGTTCTGTCTGTTCCTTTCCACAGATTCTTTAGTTGTTTTACTTTCTGAAGAGCGATAGATGTCCTCCTTTTATTTTCCTTCATTGTATCTCTATTATTAGTTAATATTGATCCAAGATATTAAAAACTCTCCACTTCTTCCAATTTTTCCTCATTGGTACATATATCATCTGCCTTGTTTATTTTGTCAGTTGTCATCAATTTAGTTTTCTTCGCATTAAGATAGAGGTTTTGCTTTTCGTTGTTCTTAATACTATTATAAGTGAAATGCTATGTTGGTGTTATATATTACATGTTATGAACAGACACAATTCTGAACGCTGAATTCTTTTTGTAGAGAATGTTGTATAAGTAGAAATGATGTTCATGCCTTATCTGAACATTATCTGAAAGATTTGAATATTTTATCACTTATTATTTACAATATGCTGTTATATTTACTCAGGTGGACAGGTTTCAAATAGAAACAACTAGACTACACACTGGAGTGAGAGAGCATAGTTTTGTATGTTTAGCTTTCTAGATATCGTAGAGAAAACACTTTAGACTTGAGAGAAACAAAAATGACAAGACTTGAACTGAGACTTGGCTATTATGCTTCTCCAGAGTACCCGATCCCTCACACAGGCCATTAGTTCAGTTAGTGATATCCTCTCACACCATCCCGTCAAACTGTCCTGTATTATTTCTCCGTACCTCTTCTTCCTTCTGTTTTTCCTGTTGTTATAATATTTTCTATGCCTACTCTTCTCATTGCATGTCCTATGAAAGTGTATTGTCTCTCTCTTATTTTTTTGACAACATATTTTTGGTTCTCCATCTCTTCTCATACATTCTTCATTACTTATTGTGCTGTCCAGGGGATTCGCAACATTCTAATAAACCACATTTCTGCTGCTTCCAATGATTTTTCTGCAGGCTTCCATATAGCAAGATAGGCTAAACATAGCGGTGTAAAGCTCGTTTTCTAACATTCATTGATAAGGATGTGTTGTATAATATGTTTCTCATTCTTTGAACTGCAGCCTTTGCTTGGAAATTTGCACACAGTAATCTGACAGACGGCAGTGTAGGATGTTTACCTTCGAGTGTTTGTAGACAAGATAATTCAGATGTGTGTGTGTGTGTGTGTGTGTGTCTGTGAGAGAGAGAGAGAGAGAGAGAGAGAGAGAAAATGACATGGGAATGGTCTGTTATTTGTACTGATAGACATAGTTCTGATAATTTTCTTGTCATCTCTTTCTTTTTCTTTTTCTCTCTCTTTTTCTTTCTCTCTCTCTCTTTCTCTCTCTCTCTCTCTCTTTCTCTTTTGCTCTCTCCTTCTCATTTCCCTCTATCTCTTCTCTGTCTCTCTTTCTCTCTCTCACTTTCTCTCTCGCCTTCTCTCTCTCTTTCTTTCTCTTTCTCACTCTCTCTCTCTCTATTTCTCTTTTTCTCTTTCTCCCTCTCTCTCTTTCTTTCTCTTTTTTCTCTCTGTCTTTCTCTTTTTCTCTTTTTGTCTCTCTTTCTATCTGTCTCTCTTTCTTTCTTTTCTCTAAGTCTCAAGTGTTTTGTGTACACTTTTTCGTAGACTAACTATACAACACTGTGTCTTATATTACTCAAGTGTCAAGAAAGCAGATTGTGTCAGTGACCAGGGAAGATAGAACTAGAAATCTGAGGGTCATCACCAAGGCAACCATCGCAACATGTCTTCAATAGAGTGACCTTCACTATGCCCGCTCTACTGAATTTTGGACGTGGTGATCAAATGACGTATCTATAAGCTTCAGACAGTATCAGGTATAACTAAAACACTAAAACATTTGTATGAACTACATAAGTTCACTTCCCTTCTTCATTATTTTATATCTAAAACTGACAATAATAGATATTCAGCCTGCACTGTCTGTGTCTATGATGATGCAGTTTAGCAAGTTGTCTCTAGTTTATCTGATAATGATATCTAGTCCAAACTGTAACCTCATCGCTCTTTGTATCATTTGTCCCGGACTTTTGAAGCTGAGATGGTTTTTGATATGTATTGTTTCTTAAACTGTCCTGAAACTTTGCTTATTTTTTAAAATAATTCATTATTGACGTTTTTAAAGCGACTGATTACATTAACCATGACTCTTGTGTTTGCTGTGTATCTTTTCTAACTGGTTGCTTTGTTTTACTTTAGCCAATGGTAATTTATAAGTGAAATATCTGGGATTTAGCTGTATATAGACACTGCAGTAAAAGTTTCAAAACAGAGTTTACAACAATATATTCAACGAACAGAATATACAGGGTTGCAAATGAAATTAATTGGTCGAATGGAAGTCTTTACAATCCAATTTAATCTGTTCATAATGTGAGTTTAGCAATTTAATAGCGACAATCCATTGATCCATACACATCCTTGGCCGGCGATCTTCTGTGCAATCAGCGCCCATTACTTCCTGTGGCGCCTTGCAGGGCAGCAACACGTTCTGTTCCCCTCTCTTAGTCTGTGATCGGGTTTTGTATTGTGTCTCAGCTGCAATATCGCCAATGACAAAAGAAAAGAAAACAAACAGAGAAGAAAATATTCTTGGAGCACTACAATGTTATTTCTCTTATCGAGAATCGTTAAAATTGTTTTAACTGTCACTTGATGTTAGTTTTATTATTGCTCCAAACATCGTTCAAGTATTCCGGCTCGTCAAAGTTTTCTGTTTCCTGACGCTGATTTGGTAACACGCGGACAGCAGAAACGAGTCTCTATAAAGACGTATGGCGTTTCAAATAGTCTAATTTCAGTTCAGGCCAACATTTTCCAGCAGCTGATTCTTTACCAGGCTTTGCTTGTTTGCAGATTGTACAAACCACGTCACCGTTCTCATTGTCCTACGTGCACGTGTCTCTTAACACAACACTGAGCCAGGATGGATGGCGTGTTTGTTTCTATAAATTCTCGGCTCTGTTCTTCCTTAAATCTGTGACATACTTTATTTTTATTAACGCTGAAGTTTTTCGCTCTCTTTTAGACTATAAACAAGAAGTTTGAGCACATCGCTAGAGAAGGTTGTTTGAGAAATTATATTAAAATCTGATAGTGTTTATGCTATAAAAACAGGCTTTTTAGCTTCACATGAATAGGTAGGAACTACGTGATGTAAGGTAGGATTCTGAAACTAATTTCTAAAAATCAAGAAGGAAAGCTGGAAAACAAACTCATATAGCATTTTCGCATTTCTTTCTGAATAAGCAGTAATACTAGAAAATATCTGTTAAAAATAACACAATAAAACACTTTATTTTCATTCTCTTCTACATAGAAACTTAGAGGGAACATTTCTTTTGCTCCAGTGTTGCCACTTTGCGGAAACATTTCTAAATCAGTTTTCCTACTCTGAGAGAGGCTCCATCATCAAAGATTAACCAATTTTTGTGTTTTCTGCTTCCTCTTTCTTTCTTTTATTTGCACTGTGTTTAGTATTATCTAGATTCAATAAAAATTTAACTAAATTTATATCTTTCTCACACACACAGACACACACACTCATCACACACACACATACACACATATATATATATATTTTTTTTCCTAAAGAAAACTCTGATGAGTTTAGAGATACACAGCCAGAACGCGGGTAAAGATAAATTTGGGAAGGAAGGTTTAGTGAGGATTGAAGCACACAAACAATATTTCTCAGTCAAGTTCTGTAACTCTCTTTCTGTCCTGATCATCAAAAAAGAAACTTATCTCAGTGTTCAGGTTATCATATTACATATTTTGATTCCAAGGTATAAGAATGTTTAAGATATAAAGACTTCCAGTCACTTGCAATAAAAGTCTCACCCCGAGCCAGAGTTAGTTAGACTGTAGATCAAAGTCTAGATCAGTTAGCCTTTGATAAGTGAGACAATGATGAGTTAGCCTTTGATAAGTGAGACAATGATGAGTTAGCCTTTGATAAGTGAGACAATGATGAGATAGTCTTTGATAAGTGAGACAATGATGAGTTAGTCTTTGATAAGTGAGATAATGATGAGTTAGCCTTTGATAAGTGAGACAATGATGAGATAGTCTTTGATAAGTGAGACAATGATGAGTTAGCCTTTGATAAGTGAGACAATGATGAGTTAGTCTTTGATAAGTGAGACAATGATGAGGAAAGATTGTAAAGTAGATGTAAAAATGTGAAGAAGTGTTAGTAAAAACTTCTCTCGGCCAGGTCATAAGTAAAGTATCTTCTCTCAGATGATTTCAGGTTCTTCTGTTTTGACTAGAATCAGAATAAGAAAGTAGCAGATGACTCTGCTGCCGTGAATTGCTGTATAAAATCCTCGAGCATACGTGGACCAAAGATAAATTAATTTATCTTCTGATCATACAGATATCACAGGCTGAATTTTCTAATACTATGTGACTGAGTGGATTGCATACAGCTGTGTAACTTGTTTGGTGCAAGTTTACAATAAAGTTAGTGGGACAAATATTTTCTCAAGATGGTTACAGACCAACATTTCCCCTGGCAATGTACTGCCGTACACGAGGCCAATCTAGCTCACCCATCATGACCACCAACCCAAGTTCTCCCCTCTTTGGTATACTGTATGCCAATTAGGCATAAATCCTAAAGCATATAATTAACAAAACAATATACTGACATGCAGTACAGATCACCAAACATGAAATTCATTCACAACTAAATGATCTACACCACATGACGCGTATTCTTCGGCAGAATGTACTAAAGACGCACAATAATATAAGCACAACGAAGACTCTACATCGCCGGCCATGTTCCCCTATCTAATCTGATGCAAGCCAATGTTTCACTATATATTCCACCCGAAACTATCTACCAAATCACGTGGACGATGATGCTTCGATTAAGGTCGTACACCCCTCCATATAAGGGTGTTTCGTCCACATTCTCCTTTACTTTCACAGAAAAAACAAATTGTGTCATATCAGACATTTTACAATGTTTTTAAAAATACAAGACATAATCGCCCTCAACACTGTACTATACATTTTTGCCATAAGCAAGAACAAAGTTAAATAATGTTACAGGTCTGACTGGATGTGCCAGCCACAACTCTATGTGCAATACCATACACAGGATGTATAAACTAGGAAACATGTAGGAACAGCTTTATTACTTAATATATTCCTTCGTGAAGCCTTCAACTGTATCCAACTAGTGAGCCGCAAAAAAGTGTTCAGGAAAAAGCCTGTTACTCCATCTGAGAGAGTTAAGTTAGTACTGCCTTTTCACCCGCATGGTCAGATGGTTAAGAAAATTCTTTATCGTCATCTGCCGATAATCCAACTCGACCCCGACACTCGCGACATTTTCTCTGATCTACTCCTGTTGGCATACACACGTGAGCCAAACCTTAAGGTCATCGTCGTCCACAGCCACTTGAAGCAGAGTCTTACATATGTTGGCACCAGAAAATGTAACCGCCCCCGCTGCGTTACTTGCCCGGTAGTCTGAGAAACCTCTTCTTCTTCTTCGTTCGCTTCTGCCACCAAGACCGCACTGTGATCCTACTGAATTTACGCCTGTGGTCTTCGTTAAGTTCCGTGGTCTCTTGTGTGGTCCCCGAAAGGACCACACGAGATCCCTAAAAGGACCACAAAAGGTTCAGAGTATCGCAGGGCTTTAGAATGTATTCTTGGTGGGACTCAGAAGCGGGATTGCGTGACACCGTGGTTTTCATTGCACCAGTTTAGTCTAGAGTTAAACTAAAGAAGAAGCTTTACCGGAAGACCTCGACGTGTTTAGGATATCAGTGCATCCCCACCGGGTGAGAGGCGGTAGTCCACCCAGATCAGAGGTGGACTTTCTCACTGGAAAACCTCGACGTGTTTTGAGATACCCGTGTATCACCGCCGGGTGAGAGGTGGTTGCCCATCCAGTCCAGTGGTGGACTTTCTCACATGAAAACCTCAGTGTGATTAGGATACGCAAACACCCCGGCCGGGTGAGAGGTGGTTACCTATCTAGTCTGTCCTAGTCCAGTGTCTCCGACATCAGCATTTTGTGGTCGTGGCCGCTACCCTTCCTAGTTGTGACCAGGATGGAGCTTTTGTCCAGGAGGACGAATCCTCACCACTTTTGACTTCCACCCCTGGGTTGAGCCGGTTTAGGCATATTATCCCAGTATGGGCGTGTTTTGGACGTGACCGACCTCTAGAGCAGAGGTATCGTACATGCGTAGCCTTCAAGTTTCACCCCTGGTGTGAGCCGGTTTAGGCATATTTCACCAGTATGGGTGTATATCAGGCGTGGCTGACCTCTAAAGCGGAGGTCGCGTGATATGCCTAGCCATCAAGTTTCACCCCTGGTGTATGCCGGTTTAGGCATATTTTAACAGTATAGCTGTATTTTGGACGTGACCGGCTTCTATAGGAAGATGCCGTGGTATATGTAGCTCTCGCAGCGATACTACTGGACATACCGATTAAACTTCCTTTATCCTTTCCTTCACATTTTCACATGGGCGCCGCACAGCAACCCTTACTTCTTTTCCATAGTTTCTTCTGTGACCAGGAGGAGCTTCACTCCACGCGCGGCGTCAGAAAAGTCTTGCCAGCAGTTCTTAACCTCTGAGTTAAGCCGGTTCAGGCATTTCACCTGATGTGAGTGTACTTAGGACGTGGCCGACCTCCAGACCAGAGGTACCGTGATTTGACTGTTTGCTTCATTTTATCCTTTCTACCACCTTTTCCGCAGTGGTGCTGCACGGCAACCCCATCTGCACCTTTCTTCATTGGCCGAGAGGAGCACCGCTCCACGCACGGCAGCTGAAGTATCTCGCCTGCAGCGAGTCTGGGAAAAGAAAATGATCACCTTTCCCAAAACTATCTTCATTCTTCTTGTGGGATTCACATGCGAGTTCCGTAATGTGATATATGTCATCGTCTTCAAAAGATGCAGAATAACGTATATTGGTGAGACTGGCCTCAGATTAGGGGACCGCATGCAAGAACATCTGTACGACATCGCCCAGCATGCTTCGAAACCAGTCCCAAATCATTTCAATGGCCCCAACCACAGAGGCAAATCTGATTTTCTGTTAACAATGTCAAGCAGATAACACAAGCTGCCTGGCGCTTGAGAACCACTGCATTCAAAATTATGGGACGCTAGAGCCACATCGGTAAAACTCGCTGTTCGGCTACACTCTCTTCAATCACTATACTACCTCTCCATTAAGTTAAACCCCTTCTTACTTGTCAAACCTCCTCACAGCATCAATCTGAAACCCCTCTTCCATAATTATCTATTTCAACTTCTTCTCGCTAGTTCAACATTGTATCATTCTCTCTCCCTTCACCCGTTCCCCATCCACCACCCCCAGTTACAACCCACTTACCACATGTCACAGGTCTCCATTTAAACAGTCTCCACGTTCTACTAAATCCATTCCTGACACACACCGTCGGACAAGCCATATCTTACAATTTACATCTAAATACGGTATTTTAATTTTGTTTTTCTTTTTAATAGCATCCATGTGAATCTATACTTTATCTCCTCTCTCTATTTCTTCGTCCTGTATGTTTTTGTATGATTAAGGTTCACGCTGAAACGTCACAACTTTGTAGTTGTTAAGTAATAAAGCTGTTCCTACATTTTTCCTAGTTTATACATTCTGGTATCACAGCTGTACTGCAGTGCTTGGTGTATAGGTATATACTTCTCTCTCTCTCTCTTTCACTCTCTCTCTCTCTCTCTCTCTGAACGTTAAGTGCCCAGGGCACATGGGGCTTCCGCAAGGGTTTTCCACAAATGCCTGTCCTTCGCCTTTTTTTCGGCTCTTGCCCAGGTGAGCCCTCTATTGCTCAACATCCTCTCTGTTGTTCTTCTCCACGTCTCTTTTGGTCTACCCTTACTTCTGTTCCCCTGTGGTGTCCATCTTAGTGCTATTTTTGGTAGTGAGTTGTGATTCATTCGGAGCACATGTCCCAACCATCGCCAGCGTCTTTCCTCAATAATTGTCGTCAGTGGTTTCATCTGCATTTCTGCCAATAAGATGTTATTTCTTATGGTGTTTGGCCAAAATATTTTTCTAATTCTTCGTAAACATTTAGTCTGGAAAGAATTCAACTTGTTTTCTATGATTTTGGTGATTTTCCAGCATTCACTTAGAACATTACTCTTAAATATCCTGATTTTCATATTTATGCATAGTTTTTTTGATTTGCATATAGTCTGCAGCATTGCAAAAGCCTGATTTGCTCTAGTAAGTCTGCTGTTGATGTCCTCTGTGCTGTCTCCATTTTCTACTACTCTGCTGCCAAGGTATACAAATTCGTTGACCTCCTCCACTAACTTGCTATCTACTCTGAGTACATTTCTATTGTTCACATTTTGCTTCATTAACTTTGTCTTTCCTACGTTGATCTTTAGTCCTATGTTGTTTGCATTCTGAGTTAGCTTGTTTATTTTATCTGCATATCTTTGTGACTGCTTGATAATAGACAAATGTCGTCCGCAAAGTCAAGGTCCTCCAGCACTGTGTCAAGGGTCCATTGTAATCCTCTGCGTTTATCTGATGTTGCCTCCTTCATTAACCAGTCTACTGCCAAGATAAATAATGTTGGTGATAGTACACATCCCTGTTTCACTCTTGTTTGTACCCTAGAGCTGCTGGAGGTATGTTCTCCGCAGATAAATTTGCACTGAAAAACCATCGTATAGGGCTTTGATTACATTAACTATTTTATGGGGGAGGCCATGCCATCTTAGGATTTTCACAGTGCATATCTGTTGACACTGTCAAAAGCTTTCTCAAAATCTATGAATAATGCATATGTTGTGCTATGCCACTCATTTGCCTGTTCTAATATTTGTTTAAGTACAAATATGTGGTCTATGCTTGATCTTCCTTTCCTAAATCCTGCCTGCTGTTTCCGAAGGTTTTCCTCAAGTGCTGGTACAATTCTGTTGATGATTATTCTGCAAAATACTTTACTGGTGAGTGGCAGTAGGGTAATGCCTCTCCAGTTCCCGCAACCTCTGAGGTCACTCTTCTTTTGCAGTTTTACTATAAGCCCAGTTTTCCACTCCTCTGGGGCTTTTTCTAGATCCTAAATTTGTTGTAATATCCGGCAAAGTTGTTTTGGTGTTTCTGTTTCTTCTGCTTTCAACATCTCAGCAGTCACTTCATCTTCATCTTGTGCCCTGTCTGATTTTAGCTTCTTTATCGCCTCCTTTACTTCATATAATTTTATTGGTCCTGTATTGATGTTTAGTTCCGTTTTTGCTTCAGGTATGTCTGTTGTTTGTGCTGCTTGTGTTCTGTTTAGTAGGGTGTTAAAGTGTTCCCTCCATCTTTCAATTTTTTCTCTTTCTCCACTGACCAGAACGTATCCAACTAGTGAGCCGCAAAGAAGTATTCAGGAAACAAGATTGTTACTGTATCTGACAGAGTTAAGTTAGTACTGCCTTTCCACCCGCATGGTCAGATGGTTAAGAAAATTCTTCATCGTCATCTGCCGCTAATCCAACTCGGCCCCGACACTCGCGACATTTCCTCTGATCCACCCTTGTTGGCACACAAACGTAAGCCAAACCTTAAGGGCATCCTCGTCCACAGCCACTTGAAGCAGAGCCTTACATAAGTTGGTACCAGAAAATGTAACCGCCCGTTACTTGTGTTACCTGCCCGGTAGTCTGGGAAACGAAAATGATCACCTTTCCCAAAACTAACTTCACTCTTCTTGTGGGATTCACATGCGAGTTCCGTAATGTGATATATGTCATCGTTTGCAAAAGATGCAGAATAACATATATTGGTGAGACTGGCCTCAGATTAGGGACGGCATACAAAAACATCTGTACGACATCGCCCAGCATGCTTCGAAACCAGTCCCAAATCATTTCAATGGCCCCAACCACAGAGGCAAATCTGATTTTCTGTTAACAGCCATCAAACAATGTCACGCAGATGACACAAACCGCCTGGCGCTTGAGAACCACTGCATTCAAAATTATGGGACGCTGGAGCTACATGGGTTAAACTCGCTGTTCAGCTACACTTAACATTCTCTTAAATCATTATAGTACCTCTCCACTAAGTTAAACCCCTTCTTACTTGTCAAACCTCCTCACAGCATCATTTTGCAACCCCTTTTCCATAATAATCTATTTCAACTTCTCCTGGCTAGGTCAACATTCTATCACTCTCTCTCCCCTCCCCGGTTCCCCATCCACCACCCCCAGTTACAACCCACTGACCACATATCACAAATCTCCATTTAAACAGTTCTACTAAATCCATTCCTAACACACACCGCCGGACAAGCCACACCTTACAAATTACATCTAAGTACTCTGTTTAATTTTTTTTTCTTTTAAATAGTATCCACGTGAAGCTATACTTTATCTCCTCTCTCTATTTCTTCGTCCTGTATGTTTTTGTAAGATTAAGGTTGACGCCGAAACCTCACAACTTTGTAGATGTTAAGTAATAAAGCTGTTCCTACATTTTCCCTAGTTTATATATTCTGCTATCACAGCTTTACTGCAGTGCTTGGTGTATAGGTATATACTTATACACTAATTATTGTGTGTGCTAGACACAGTTTTTCACGACTGATGGTAGAATTGTTCAGGTGCGGCATTCTCTAACTGTGTGGTTCATTTGTCCGCAATGAAAGACATCGTTGGTTCGTTCTTGAGTAACCATTCATTATGTAACTATAAGGTGTGTGATGCGACCTGCTGTGGCGTGTAGACACATCCTAAGCGTGCTGTGTCTGTGTTCTGTTGTGCACTCTTGAGACAGCACCTTATGGAGCTTGATACTTCTCTCTTCAGGTCTCTTTTGTAGATTCTCATATTGTACCTCATATGTGAACACTTCATCGAAGTTTTGAAAACTGTTTCGCACGAGTTTGAACTGTATGTTCTTGTTACACAGACAATAGATGAAACAGTTAATAATGACAAATTGCGTGTCTATGTTTTCTAAATGAATGTCAGTGAATGCTTTCTGAGCTGTTCTGTGAAAACGTTCTGTCGCTATGCTTAGCTGAGGGTCTACTTAGGTAGTCAGCTACTGGATCTCTTGCAATGTGCAGCAACACACTCCTGTATTTTCATCACTGAGCTTATGTGTGATGCCAAATCTGTCATTATGATCCAGCCATGACTCTATTTTATTGGCCTCTCCATGACATGGACTGTTTTGCACAGTAGTCTCCTGTATAAGCACTGAACAATATGTTCATTGTATGTATAGTTTCTGATAGTTGCTGAAGAAACGAATTATCCATGGCACTCGTTTGTGCTTGGTCAGATTCGGTAGAATTTGAAGTGTCAGAGGTTGTAACAGACTGAACTTCTTGTTCCATTTCTGTCTTCACTTTCTTAGTTTCCATGAAGTTAATAGGAATACAGCAGAACCATACATAATCTGCTGGCATTCTGGCGGAAATCCTAATCCAGTTTCTCTTTCAGTCGTTACCGAGCACTGACTACATTGTATTGTTATTGCGCCATTTTTTCCACCGAATTGTAGGTCACAACACACGACGCAGGTGTTCGTCCTTTTGACCTCACATCACAGGTATGCACGTGATCTTTCCCATTGCTCCTTGACTTGACCTTGAGCTACTGCATGAAACTCACACAAAGATTTGTTAATTTTGGAATTTTAAATGACGAAATAGTTTAGCATACATTATGACCATATGAAAGGATAAAACACGGCACCAATTAAATCACTTGTTTTGTGCAAGTTTACAGGTTATATTTAGTAAGAGGAATAATTCACGCAGATGGTTACAGACCAACATTTCCCTTGACAATGATCTACTTTGCACCCCCATCATGATCGGTAACACAGGTACTCCTTCCTTGGTGTACTGTATGCCAATTATGCATAAATCCTGCGCATTCAATCAACACAACAATACATTGCCATGCAGTACAAATCACCAAGTCTGAAATTGAGGATACAGCATTTCTAATCTCACTATACGTCAAAAGACTAAGTAGTTTTAGTTTTAGCTTTTAGCTTTAGTTTCATGTAGTTTTAGACAAAGACGAGGATCAAGAGGTCATATATTCAATATAAGATTAAAAATATAAAATGCGGAGAATTTAATGTGAATATGTATTTACCTTTTATAGACTAGTCAACCACATCTGATTGTGTACAACACCAGAAACTTTGGGAAATAATGGAAAAAATGGGATTTCCAACACATAATATCACTGCTGTATCTAGACCAACAAGCAGTAGTAAGAATAAATGGTGAAAGAACAACTTGGTTTGACATACAACAAGGGGTCCGTCAGGGGTGCAAACTGTTGTCTTACTTAGTTTACTTCTATACTGAAAATATAGTGAGAAATGTTAGAGAAGGTGTAGACAAAGAGTATTACGATGCCATAACAATTGGATGTTATGAAATGCAGATTATTAGATACGCTGATAACACAGTATTACTATCCATAACACAAAAGGAATGGAAAAACTAATTATGTCAGTCAGTAAGAATAGTGCATAGCAAAACCTATATCTTAATGCGAAAAAGCTAAATTGGTGACAACTGATAAAACAAATAAGATATCTGAAATATATAATATATAAAAATATATATATCTTATCTTATCTCTTATATCCTTCCCGTGCCGTTAAACGGTTCGCAAAGTAGTTCGCCAATATATATATATATATATATATATATATATATATATATATATATATACAATGAGGAAAACGTGCAAGAGGTGGAGAGTTTTGAGTGTCATGGATCATTACTAATTAATAATTTAGATACTGTGAGGGACATAAAAAAACAGACATCAATTTCCCTTCAAAAAGGAAAACAACCAAAGCAATATTTGCCTTGGAACCCTGGACATTTAACAAAACAGCTGAGAAACACATAAATTCCTTTAAATATAAATGTTACAGAAGAGTTCTTAAAATATCATGGACACAAAAAAAAAAAACAACAAATATATCCATACTACAAGAACTTAATATTGAAGAAGGTTTTCTAGTAAAGAGGATTAAAGAGAGAAAACTCAAATATTTCGGACACATTAAACGTCATGATAATTTAGAGAAGACCGTCTTGGAAGGGTCCATAATGGGAAAAGGAAAAAGAGGACGATCAAGGAGAAGATGGCTGCAATACATCGTTGACAATCTGCAAATGGATGCATCAGCAGCAGGCCATCTTGCTTACAACCGAGAGGCCTGCAGGAGAGCTGTTAGGGAGGCAAAGCTCCGCAAGGGACATACAAATGACTGACTGTGTTATGAGTGACAATGAATAATTATAACTCAATTAAAGTATGATTGTTCTATGTAGGATTTTTATGTTTTTATATTTTAGTGATAACATGGAAGTAATGCTTAATATGTGCACTTAAATTTATACTACTGATTTTTAGGCACGCGCATGTGAATACATTCTTGCCGGGTAGTTACGTTTGTTACAGTCTGAACTGAACCTCTATTTAAGGAAACTGTTTTAGTGCTTTCTGTTGATAACAGTATAACGATATAAATAGCAAATATATATGATGATATATTGTTCTGATTTTTCTAACTGTGTAAACTGGTGATTAACAACAATATAAGTTTATGATTATTTGAAGAAGTATTGATTGTGTTTGTCCTTCTTTCATTGAAGTGATATGTGAATGTGTTAGTCAGTGCAACCTTCATTCTTGAAGTATTCATGAAGATAAGATAACCAATAATATGAATACAATATAACATCTTATAAATGACAGACATTATCAACCCATTTTAAAATACATTATTAATTCCCACATTAGCAATGTTCTCCTTGTCCATTGTCAGACTGCCGTTTATTTGAGCCTGTCTAGTAAGTCTACCGGCCACATCGTTGCCATGTACTCCCGCATGCCCTGGACAGTAAAGCCATGTTAGGCTTATCACAGTTGACTGACTTAACAGATGAACTGATTATTTTTGAAGCAAATTCTTCTCAGTCTTACAAAGCATACTCTGTGAATCTGTTACAATGACAACATTAACCACAGCATGAGCAGCTAACCATTCCCCTGCAACCGACACAGCCTCAATGTCCATTCGCCTGCTTGATGTGCTGACTTCAAAGCCTCCCGAACCCTGTGCCACTACTCTTCCATTTTGGTAGGCAACAAAACTTCAACCACTTCTTCTCCTCCGGGTCATCTGTATATAATACCGTGTCAGAAGACCCACAGTGACGCTGGATGAGGTCTTGAACCCAAAGTACACCTGGTCCTTGTGCCCAGTCTCTACATTCACGACCCTTCTGTATAATAACCTGTGTTAGATGAGGTCAGTCCTGTACCCGTAACTAATCATCACCTTCAGGCACCTCATCCAGATTGCAAACTGACTTTATTGTATCCTCCGCCTCAGCTAATCAGGACCTGCCTCGCTTTTTGTGTCTCTCCTTTTATCAACCCCAACTCCTTATGGAGAGGATGATCCTTCATGCCAGCAACCCTGATGTAAGACTTTACCTGAGCATGCTTGTGTTTAGATCTCACAATCAGCATATCAAGCAGAAAGCTCATGCCAGCAACCCTGATGTAAGACTTTACCTGAGCATGCTTGTGTTTAGACCTCACACTCAGCATATCAAGCAGAAAGCTCATGGCCGTCACCGGAGTATCCCTGGTGCAAACCAAGATCACTCTCATTGCCTCGTTCTGGACACGCTCTAGTTTAATCAGTTGTGTTTTCAAGCGCCTCTTACCCGCCTGGTATTCCCGTCACTGTCTTACAAAAACAATGAAACAAGCACGTCGAAATAAATAACAAACTGGAAAAAAATCGCCATTTCGGCCATTTATCTTAATCTATGAAAACGAAAGTAATGAAAGAAAGGACACAAAAAAGTCATTTATTTGAAGGAGAAGCTCTTAGAATGATAATCAAATAATGCGATTAGACAGTCATGTTAGAGGGGAACAAGTAGAAGAAAAGCTCTGGTTACTCTACTAGAATGGTTAAGTAGATAATCTCAACTATATTAGAAGAAAAAGCTATGGTTACAAGACTGGTTAGATAGAGAAGCCCAACTATATTAGAAGAAAAAGTTATGGTTACAAGACTGGTTAGATAGAGAAGCCCAACTATATTAGAAGAAAAAGGTCTGGTTACTCTGCTGGACTGATTAGGTAGACAAGCTAAACTATATTAGAACTAGTTTTATTCCAGCCCACTACTAGTCTGTTCAGTCTCAAATAGAGATCAGTTGAGTACAGAAACGCTGGTGCTCTATGATCCAAAGGACAATCCCACGTCCACATCACGTCGTGAATGACGAACAGGACAAAACAGTGGACTGCTAGGTGTGGGCCAGCTGAAATGCTTAAGAAAAAGGTAAACAAGACAAGAAGGGATCAAGTGTGAAATGATATAATCCAGAAAATGGTTGGAACAACACCTGCAAATGACTACATTGAAAACAGGAGAGTTAAGTTCTTCGGACATGAATCTAGAACAACCAGTTGCACCTACCTACAGCCCGAAGACATGCAGATATAGGGCGCTAGAACGACCAAGGGAAATGTGGATATATGGGTTAAAAGACACAATGAAGGAACGTAATATTACAGCCAATTAAACTTTCGCCGTGCTCTGGAATGTCGGGAACTCTATGCGACGTTAATGGCATAAACGGACAGAGAAGAAGAAGACGAAGAAGAGAGAGAGAAAGAAGAAGAAGAAGAATAGAGAGAGAGGAAGAAGAAGAAGAGAGATAGATTAAGAAGAAGAAGAAGAGAGAGAGAGGAAGAAGAAGAAGAAGAAGAGAGAGAGGAAGAAGAGGAAGAAGAAGAGAGAGAGAATGAATGAATGAATGAATGAATAATCTTTATTTTTCAAGGGTAAAGAATTGGGCACGCAGGCCCGTCTTACATTCTGCCCTTCATCACTCCATCTTTCATTCTTCCCACACACTTGATTTAGTACAAATATACAAATTAAATTAGGAAAAAACATATCAAAAGAGTGTAAGATTTAACTACTACATTCAAAGTAAAAGAGAAGAAGTAATTAACCTAATAAAATAGCACTCACGCACACATACGTAAGCAGACATATACATAAACAAAAATACATTGTAAATACAGATCTTCTAACATATGTTTTTAAGAAGAAGAAGAAGAGAGAGAGAGGAAGAAGAAGAAGAGAGAGAGGAAGAAGAAGAAGAGAGAGAAATAAGAAGAAGAGAGAGAGAGGAAGAAGAAGAAGAAGACGACGAAGAAGAAGAAGAGAGAGAGAGAGAAGAAGAGAAGAAGAAGAGAGAGAGGAAGAAGAAGAAGAAGAAAAAGAAGAGAGAGAGGAAGAAGAAGAAGAGAGAGAGAGAGGAAGAAGAATAAGAAGAAGAGAGAGAAATAAGAAGAAGAGAAAGAGAGGAAGAAGAAGAAGATGAAGAAGAAGAAGAAAAAAGAGAGAGAAATAAGAAGAAGAAGAGAGGGAGAGAGGAAGAAGAAGAAGAAGACGAAGAAGAAGAAGAAGCAGAAGTGGGAGAATTAGTAAAAGAAGAAATTGCAGTAGAAGAAGAAGCAGCAGTAGAAGAATAAGAAGAACACGAAGAAGAAGAAGGAGAAAGAAAGAAAAAGGAGGAAGAATGAAGAAAAAGAAGATGATGAAGAAGAAGAAGAAGAAGACGAATAAGCAGAAGATGGAGAAGTTGAAGAAGAAAAAGAAGAAGGAGAAGAAGTAGTAGGAGAAAGAGAAGAGGGAGAAGGAGAAGAAGAAGAAGACGAAGAAGAAGACAACGACGAAGAAGAAGGAGAATAAGAAGACGTCGAAGACGAAGAAGAAGAATAAGAAGGACAAGAAGAAGATGAGGAAGAAAAAGACGGAGAATAACAGGAAGAAGAATAAGAAGAAGAAGAAGAATACTAAGAAGAAATAGAAGAAGAAGAAGACGAAGAAAAAGAAGAAGATGATGAAGAAGAAGAAGCAGAAGAAGAAGAAGAAGACGAAGAAAAAAAAGAAGACGATGAAGAAGAAGAAGAAGAAGAAGAAATTATGAAAGAAGGAAGAATAAGAAGACGAAGAAGAAGGAACGAAGAAGAAGAAGATGAAGAAGAAGAAGAAGAAGAAAGGAAGAAGAAAAAGAACAGATGAAGAAGAAGAAGAAGAAAGGAAGAAGAAAAGAACAGAAGAAGAATTAGAAAAAGGTGCTCTAAAATTATGTTTGTACATGTAGGGCTAACAACTAGACGAAGTAAGTGATAAAAATGATAATGGCGAGCTGGTTATATAAAATACTGAGGGAGTTATACTATCAGGAGAGAAAATCGATTGGAAGCCATAAGAAATAAAACACAAACATACACTGTTTTATCTAGGCAATCTTTTATTGTGCAGACATCATAGACGTGCATCCTGATGCATTGATCTAAACAGACTAGCGTGAGTACTGTTTTACACATTCCCCTTGTTTATCTGTAATGATATGTCTAGTGCATTCTAGACTTAAGAGTACAGAGCATCAGATTTTGGTGGTCGTCAGACCGTGACTGGCAGGAAACTACCAGTATTCACCTAACCTCAAGAAAAATGACTAGTATCTTTAACTCTCTGGGAAGAAAAAGGAATGTGACACTTAGCAACGGAGTTGGTGCTGACAGCGACACAAGCCTGCAGTTTCTGGTCAATCCTTGACCAGGTAGGAGCGCAGGTATGGCTTGACCTAGTGCCATGACGTTGATTCAGAGCGACCACCATTACTTGCAGCTTTTTTAGATTTTTCTTTATTTTTTTTTTGTGTAGTCCGAAGACATAACATACCCACGGCAGAAAAATGTTCAGCAGACCTTTGGGCTCATTCCTATTTTGTGTGACAATTAGGATTTAAATAAGCTGTTCAGTTCAGTGTTCTTTCTAACTCTGTATTCTCCTCTGTTGTTATCCTTTATCGGCCCAAAGATCCTTCTTAGGATCCTGTTCTCAAAGATCTGCAACTGTTGTTCATCTTTTTGTTTTGTGTTCTCCACGTTTCTGATCCATACATGACGGCTGGTCTAATTATAGTTTTGTAGATTACAATTACTAAGAGATACAGACACAAATTTTGGGACAGGCAAAAATAAACACAAATTTAGAAAAAAACTGATAGCTTCAAACATTCCTATATTTCTATTACTGTGACTAATTCTTCATATATTCTTGAAATAAAGTTAAAGAAAATGTGTCACACAATGAAAAGTAATGATGGGTCTCAGATATTTTAATTTCTTTTTTATTATTAGAAATTATAGTATGAGGGAAAGGGTGAGTGGAGTAGAGTTATGTTGTGCTCTTGGTGCTTGATAATTGTTGAGTTCTTGGTGCCTGATAATTGTTGGCTTCTTGGTGCCTGATAATTATTGGGTTCTTGTAATCTGATAGCTTTGGATTCTTGGTACCTGATAATTGTTGGGTTCTTGGTACCTAATAATTATTAGATTCGTGGTATCTGATAATTTTTTAGTTCTTAATGCCTTATAATAGCTGGGTTATTGGTAGCTGATAATTATTTTGTTCTTGGTATCTGATAACTGTTGACTTCTTAGTGCCTTATAATTGCTGGGTTCTTGGTGCCTGATAATTGTTGAGTTCTTAGTGCCTTATAATTGATGGGTTCTGGGTGCCTGCTAATTGTTGGGTTCTGGTATAAAGTAGGAAAAATAGTAGGAACAGCCTTATACCTTAATGGGTACACACTTGTGACGTTTCAGCATGAACCTTAGTCATACAAAAATATGCAGGACAAAGAAAAAGGTAAATGAGATAAATTATAAATTCACATGAATGCTGTGATAAAAAAAATCGAATAAAATGACTAGATCACTGAGCTGTAACTTGTAAGGAGTTGTGGTTTGCCCGACGTTGTGCGTCAGAAATGTGCATGGTTGAGTGTAGAGAGTACTTAAATGGAGACTTGCGATGTGTGATAGGTGGGTTTTAACTGAGGGTGGTGGGTGGGGAAACCGTGGAGGGGAGAGAGAGTGATACAATGGTAATCTAGCTGGGATAAGATGCAATATGTGATTATAGTTAGGGTGGAAGGGTTGTTATGTGATGCTATGAGGATGTTCTGAACTATGTTAACAAGTGGGAAGGGAGAGGAACTTATTGGGTTGGAAATGTGGAAGGGGAGAATGTTAAATGCAGCTGAATTACGAGTTCAAACCATGCGGTTCCAGCGTCCCATATTTCTGAATGTAGATGTTCTCAAGGGCAAGCCAGCTTCTGTTATCTGCGTGACATTGTTTCTTGGCTGTTTCCAGAGAGTCAGATTTGTCGCTGTGGTTGGGGACATTGAAGTGTTTCGAAGCATTCTGGACGATATCGTACAGATGTTTCTGCATGTGGTCCCCTAATTTGAGCCAAGTTTCACTAATATAAGTTATCTTGCATCTTTTGCATACAAAGACATTTATCACTTTACTGGACTCGAATGTGAATCCTTCATGGGGAGTTAGGATAGTTTTGGGAAAGTGATTGTTTTCGTTTCCCAGACAATAGTGGAAATAACGCAGCGAGGGCGGTTATATCTTCCATCGCCAACATATTCAAGGTTCCGCTTCAAGTGGCTGTGGACTAGGATGTCTTTAAAATTGGGTTCCCTTTTGTATGCTAATAGGGGTAGATCAGAGAAAATGTCACGAGTATCGTCGTCGAGACACGTTTGCCCTACTACTGAGATTGGCGACCAATAGAATATAATATGAAGATAAGGAGTTACGACTCAGTCACAAAGAACAAAGATTATAACATGAAGATAAGGAGTTACGACTCAGTCACAAAGAACAAAGAATATAACATGAAGATAAGGAGTTACGACTCAGTCACAAAGAACAAAGAATATAACATGAAGATAAGGAGTTACGACTCAGTCACACAGAACAAAGATTATAACATGAAGATAAGGAGTTACGACTCAGTCACAAAGAACAAAGAATATAACATGAAGATAAGGAGTTACGACTCAGTCACAAAGAACAAAGATTATAACATGAAGATAAGGAGTTACGACTCAGTCACAAAGAACAAAGAATATAACATGAAGATAAGGAGTTACGACTCAGTCACACATAACTAAGAAAACTTGAAATGTATCCTTCACGGAAATCTTTGTGATGTAACTGAATATTCTTGCACAACTTACATAAAAAATCCACTGTGTACATTTACATTTCTTAAACTTTCAAATTATTTCCTCTTAAGTGGGTTGTCGTGAGAGCAGGGAATGTGAAATTTGACCAGATTGTAGAAAATATTTCTGAACTTTTTGTTAAACGTAATGTAGATAAGAAAATCACACATGCTGTTGAAAAAAATAAATGTGTCCATTGGAAAAATATTGAACAGGTTATGCATTGTCTGAGATATCAGGTCATCTAAAGATGAATAGTCCGAGAAGTATTTCAATACTAGCATAATTTGAGATAAACAAACTTTTAGAGAAATAGCGAAAAAGATGACGTGTGTTTTCATTGATGACTTTTGTTTCTTAGTTCCAGAAGTCATATTTCGATGTTTTTCTCGTGTTGTGGCCAGCTTGACAGAAATAAAGATAGATCCCAGTATTATCACAAGAACTGGAAACCAGTACAGGAAAATATATTGTAGATATTCTATAAACATGAAAATTATATATTCTTGCTTATCTTTGCTGATTTTGACAGTAGAGTTCGAAGACTGGCCGTATTTAAACGTGTATGTACCTGTGATGGAGCATACGTTCCAGGCACACGAGGCCAGGAAATTTAAGAAGCC
The DNA here is from genome assembly GCA_009760885.1 of Achatina immaculata. Lineage (NCBI taxonomy): Eukaryota > Metazoa > Mollusca > Gastropoda > Stylommatophora > Achatinidae > Lissachatina > Lissachatina immaculata. The sequence continues at coordinate 24,514,737 of CM019697.1, read as the reverse complement.
AAGAAACCAAACTCTGGTTGGTGTTACCAGGAGCTTGAACTTAAGAGGGAAGAAAACTGCCAGAAATCTCTCAATCGTGATTAATATAGTTATGTGAATAGACATGGCGTATCCAGTTTTAGACAAAATTAATATAAACATATACAATATACCTAATATATATGCTTCTGTATGTTCAAAATTCCATGTAGTATCTGATGTATTGAAATAATCTGATAATAAAAAAGGGATATTGATAGAACCAAACAAACACAAAATGTCTGCCATCGTCAAATAAAACAGGAGAATATTTGAAGTACGATTTAGCCCACATTTTGTTATGACAAACAAACTGACGACGTTGCCCGTAAGTCCAGCTACACCAATGATTGGATTGACTATGTACCTCAAATACCAGTTCATATAAAACCCAAGTCCAAATAGGAAGTAAAAATCTATTTGTATCAATTTGTTATCTAACTCTTGCTGCAGTTCCTGCTGAAAATCTTGTTGCATTTTCTCCAAGATGGAATCAAGCCCAAGTACCAACAGATTTAAAAGTTTGTTGTAGTCAATTATATCGCCAGAAAACACGAGTGTCTTTGACGTGTTATAAATAGAATTCATATTAATGTAGGTTGTGGTTTGGTCAGGGTTGATCAAACGGGCAGGTAGTTCTCCACTTGAAAATGTTAGTTCATGAACATAAAAGTCTCCTGACAAATGATTACACTTTACTCGAGGTCTGAAATGGGAAAAGGTTGATTGGATAATGGTGAAGTTGAAATGGTTTTGTGTGTGGCTGTTTCGTTTGGTAAAGTCTCACTTATAGAACAAGAGTTGATTTTATTACTGAACATATTAGTTAGAGGAAAGGGTTAAAAAGAGATCCAATGGTCAGTAAAGTGTTAGGATCGATATTTTCTATTCAGTGATGGTAGCAAGGTTCACGAGATGAGAACATGGATGAAGAAGAAGTGAATAAGTAACACAGTTATCGATGGACTTCTACGGGTGATTATTGTACATTACCCGCAGAGTAACAATGTCGAGCTTGAGATGAATAATTAGATATTGTGTTTTTATTTAAAAAGTATAGTTGATTTGATATTATACCTAAATTCATTATGTATAAGATGTCTTACTTTTAATGCTTTCTGTTGTGTGGAACTGTGAGTCTCCTAGGGAGTATTGTGAATGGGAAATAAATCTATGTCAGTTTTTTTGTAATCAATTGGTTTCATTAGAAGTATGATTATTTTTCTAAGATCATAGGTATTCTTAGTTCTGTGATCATAGGTGTTATGATGTTCTTTCTTCTGTGATCATAGGTGTCATGGTGTTCTGTCTTATCTGATCATAAATGTCATAATGTTCTTTCTTCTGTGATCATAGATGTCATGGTGTTCTGTCTTACCTGATCATAAATGTCATAATGTTCTTTCTTCTGTGATCATGGTGTTCTGTCTTATCTGATCATAAATGTCATGATGTTTTTTCTTCTGTGATCATAGGTGTCATGGTGTTCATTTTTTGTATCATAGATGTCACGGTGTTCTTTGATCTCTAATCATAGGAGTCGTGGCATTTTTTTCTACTATGATCATAGGTATTATGGTGTTCTTTTTTCTCCGATAATATGTGTCGTAGTGTTCCTTCTTCTGCGATGATATATATCATGGTGTTCCTTCTTCTGCGATGATAGATGTCATGGTGTTCCTTCTTCTGCGATGATAGATGTCATGGTGGTCCTTCTTCTGCGATGATAGATGTCATGGTGTTCCTTCTTCTGCGATGATAGATGTCATGGTGTTCCTTCTTCTGCGATGATAGATGTCATGGTGTTCCTTCTTCTGCGATGATAGATGTCATGGTGTTCCTTCTTCTGCGATGATAGATGTCATGGTGTTCCTTCTTCTGCGATGATAGATGTCATGGTGTTCCTTCTTCTGCGATGATAGATGTCATGGTGTTCCTTCTTCTGCGATGATAGATGTCATGGTGTTCCTTCTTCTGCGATGATAGATGTCATGGTGTTCCTTCTTCTGCGATGATAGGTGTCATGGTGTTTTGTTTTCAGTGATCACAGTTGTCATGGTATTTTTCCTTCTCCGATTATAGGTATTATGGTGTTTCTTTCTTCTCTGATAACAGGTGTCATGTTGTTCTTTTTCCTATGATCATAAGTGTCATGCTGTTCTTTTTTCACTGATCATAAGTGTCATGCTGTTCTTTTTTCTCTGATCATAAGTGTCATGGTGTTTTTTTTCTCTGATCATAAGTGTCATGGTGTTTTTTTTCTCTGATCATAGGTGTCAATTGTTTTTTTTCTGTGATCAGAGGTGTCATGGTGTTTTTTTTCTCTGATCATAGGTGTCAATTGTTTTTTTTCTCTGATCAGAAATGTCATTGTGTTTTTTTTCTGTGATCAGAGGTGTCATGGTGTTTTTTTTCTGTGATCAGAGGTGTCATGGTAGTATAATGTTTCCCTGTTGTATTTTCTTCACAGTATAAAAATCAGCTTAGTTGAGCTGCAAAAAGAGCAGTCTATTAAGCATTTAAGTTCTGCTAAAAACAAACGGTGTCTTGACTATGTGTAGTAAATATATGTGGTTTTGTATTTATGATTGTTGAGGTGATTATTGTGTTGAGCTGGTGTCAGGCTGGTAGACAGATGATAAGATGACCTGAAAGCAATTCTCAGAGATCAAGTTCTGGCGGAGTGATGCCAGTAGAAATAACTGAAGTTGTGACTAAATGACCGGTCTAAAACCATTGTTTCTGAGCCAAGTGTAAAAGTAATAACCGAAAGCGTGCAGTACTCCTCTGTGTGACTGTTTACTGTGCTCTGATGCGAGCAGTACACTTGTGTGTGACCGTTTACTGTGCTCTGATACGTGCAGGACTACTATGTGTGAATGTTTACTGTGTTCATACGTAGACGTGACTGTTGTGTGTGACTGATTACTTTTGTGCTTTAGTTCTTCTTAGAGTTCTTTAGACTTTATTGAACTTTTAATTATCCTCAAGTTATCAGATGATATGACTAAATGTAAGACCAAATCAAATAAATTTGAAACCAAGTAGAAAAATAAAATACTAAACACTTTGATTGACAAGTAATGAAGCGGTCTTAGTATAGAAAAAGAATTCATATTACAGCATACACCAAATATGAAGTAATATATTTTCAATATTATTTCACATTAAATTTTGAAGGAGAAGATAACCCCAGAAAAATGTTCACATAAAATTTTCTCTGACGTTAAAGTTAGATAACTCTTCTTTCTCGCGACAACTTTTCGAAAATGCGAACTAGTTTTACTTTCAATTTGTAATTCTACATAAGGTGAAAATAAATCCAGTTTTGTTACAGAATCATCGATCACGGCTATATAATTTATAAGAGACGGTTTTCACAAGAATAACATCAAAACGGAAAAGAATTTCTCGTCATTTAAATCAATAATAAATGTTATACTAATTGTCTGGGAAAGAAATCTCTCATAAACAACACAAAAGACACTCGAGAGAGAAAGTGAAACACGAGAAACTTTTCATGATGAAACCAGGTTCATATCACTTCAGCAACTCATGCTATGATAACAACATACAAGTGCTCTATTCTAACATACACTATGATTATGCTGTTTTCTGTACGAACGGCAAAAGATGATCTACTCGAAACTGAATGATCTGTTTATCGTCATCTTTTAAGTTGTAACATGTTTGAATAAGTAGAGTAAGACATAGATGATCAGAGCGAAGAAGATAGTGAGAGAGCCAGAAGTAAATTATGAGACTACATCAGAAGTTTATCTAGTGACTTTAACGATGAAGAAGAAGTTTTATAGTTCAAGATGAAGCCAAGTTTATCCAGTCCTTCTTGAACTTTACAGAATAAAGAGTCAAGTATACTTGACTGACACATCACAGAATAATTTTGTATGAAATGTTCAGCATAGATACTAGAAAATATTATTTCAAACAACGCGGCCTGTTCAAGTGTCTCTCTTCTGCGCTGTAGTTTCTATCGTCTTTGTAGTAAGCCACTAGGATTTTTTCAGAGTCTAATCCTACAAAACTGTCTTCTCTTACTTTACCGTGCGAAAGTTTGGTTGTTTTCTGTTTAGAAAAATTGTTTTTTTTATATCACACTGACCTGCCATACATGAAACTACAGCAGTAATATTACATTTTCTCTAAAAACATTACTTATGACAAAAGTAAACAAAAATATAATATAGTTATGAACTAGCAGATCAGATTAAAGAGTAATGTCCTAAGTGTGTTATTCTACTGAATTGAATCGAGGAGAATAACCAAAACAACAGAGAATAAAGTGAATTCTTTCCAGATTAAATGTTTACTGAGAATCATAAGAATATTTTGTCCAAACAAAGAAAGAAATAACATCTTGTTGGCAGAAATGTAGATGAAGCCGCTGACATCGGATATTGTAGGAAAACGTTAGTGATGGTTTGGACCATTGTTCCCTCTAAGGGTTTAAGGTCTGTATGCAAAATGTTCAGCTCCTGTCAAAATAATATTGTGTGTGCACAAGAAATGTGTGTAGTAACGTACATATACATATATATATATACATACAAACACACACACATAACTGTAAAGGTCCGTAGATTTAATAACAGGATAAATCTGCTTTACTTTTCAGTTACTGGCATTTAGTTAACTGCAATGATAATTTATTTGTTGACATATTTTTCTTTTTCTGCGGCTCCAAAAATTTTGTGCGCGCTATGATTTTTCTTAATACTTGGTATAAAGTGGAACGTATTCAAGATCAACGCAGAGATAAGACAGATGAGCAAACAACAACCTGTCTCATGGCTGATCAAGAAAAGAAGATTGGCATATGTAGGCCATGTGATGAGAAGAAACAATCAGAGAATACCAGAACAAGCTATCAAGTGGAGCACAACAGGCCGAAGAATATGATTTCGACAGCGTGAAACTCTAAAGGGGACATTGTTAAGAGAAACCAGTTTAGTGAGCATAACATCCCTTGATGAAGATGAAAGACTCACCGAGAACAGGAAAACTTGGCAAACAACTATACGAGCCCTATGTGACGTTTAACGGCACAGGAAGGATGTAAGATGTAATATGATGTTTTTTCTGTGCGCGGCCGCGCAGCTTAGAGGGAACATTGGTTGGGACATGTGCAGCGAATAACCGAGGACTCATCGCCAAACACAGCACTGAAATGGACACAACAGGAGTCAGGAGTAATAGAAGACCAAAGGATACATGGATAAGGACAACAGAGAGGATGATGAACAATAGAGGGCTCAGCTGGACGTGGAGAGAAAAGAAAGAACCCGAAAGACAGGCAAAAACCCATGCGGAAAGTCTGGGATCTTAGAAACACAGCAGCAGTAGCAGCAGTAACATAGCTATTAGCAGAAATATATCTTCCTAGCGGATTTATAAATGTTACTAGCAGATTTCTACATCTTACTAGAGGATTTCTAAATTTCGTCATAGAATTTCTAAATCCTACTAGCAGATTTCTAAATCTTATCAACAGATGTCTAAATCCTACTAGTGGTTTTCTAAAACTTCATGGCTGATTTCTAAATCTTACTAGCAGACCTCTAAATCTTATCAGCGGATTTCTAAATTTTACTGGCGGATTTCTAATGTTATCAGCGTATCTCTAAACCTTGTCAGCGAATTTCTAAATCTCACTAGCGGATTTCTACACAATATTAGAGGATTTTTAAATCCTACTAGCGGATTTTTAAATCTTATCAACAGATGTCTAAATCCTAGTAGCAGTGTTCTAAATCTTCCCAGCGGATTTCTATATCTTCTATATATCCTAAACCTGATAAACGAATTTCTAAATCTTACTAGCGGATTTCTATATCTTCTTAGGTGATATCTGAATTTTACAGAGGATTTCTAAATATACTGTCAAAAAAAGAAACTCATAACTAATGATGACCCAATTTTAGCCATAACTTTGATATTCTATAGCTTTTTTACTTGAATGAATAGCATTTTCAGTTGCACACAATAAAACCTATTGGTTAAAACGCTCACTTGACAGTTTCTTGCATCTGTGTGATGAGAACTTTTAGTCCAAGGGGTTCTCAACTTAGTATGGTGTATGGCCTCCGCTTGCATCGATCAGCGACTGGCATCTCTTGGGCATAGATGCGATCAGATATCTGATGTGCGCCTGTGGATTGGCTGCCCACTCTTCCTGGAGTGCCTGCCACAGATCACGACGGTTGGCTGGAAAAACGTTTCGGCGACAAACTCGTCTTTGCAGCTCCTCCCATATGTGCTCGATCGAATTCTTGTCTGGAGACAGGAATAGCCTGGGAAGTGTGAGAATGTTGTTGACAGTCAGGAACTGTCTGGTGAACAGTGCAGAATGGGGTCTGGCATTGATCTGTTGAAACACAGACACTGACGCAGCCAAAAATGGAAGGACATGACGTCGAAGAATTTCATTGACGTATCGTTGCGCATTCAAGCCTCCTTCAATCTGCACCAATGGACTCCTTCCATTGAAATTGATCATTCCCCATACCATTACACCTCCACCACCGTGCGGCGGAGCTTCATCAACGCAATTTTGAGCAAAACATTCATTTTGCCTACGGTAGACTCTTCTCCGCATATCATGGCTGTGCAACAAAAAGGAAGATTCTTCACTAAACCAGACACGTCTCCATTGACCTCGGTGAGGTCATCCTGCCACCAGTCCAGCTTCATGCAGTCTATTCCGGACGGTTTGATCAGACACACGACGTCATGTAAGCAATGACTGGGCACTTGAGGAAGCTGTTGTAAATCTGTTTCTGAGGTGATGAACCAGAATAAAGCGATCATCAGCTGCTGTTGTCACCCTGGATCGTCCACTACGGTGCCGGTCTTCAGCTGAGCCAGTGGCTTGGAAACGGTACGAAAGTCGACTGATGGTACTCTGCTGCACGTTTAAATGCCTGGCAACCTGACTTTGACTTTCGTAAATGTTTCATAAATTTTGCGATAGACGCGCCATAATTGTCTGCTTGAAAATGAACTGAATTTGTATGTGTAACCTCATCCTTTTATGGGGTTTCATTTGCGTGGGAAATGAGTTGTGCTCACCACAAAACTCACGACTTTTCCATACACGCAACGTGAGTTATGGTAAACAAATGCATGAGTATCAAGGGCAGCTGCTGCGTTCTCACTATACACGAGAATATCAAAATTCACGCTAAATCATGGACCTGATAACTTGGTGACAGTTTTTGTTTTGGTTTGAGATACCCGGAAAAAAATGTTTATCATGACATATTAAAAATGAATCTTATATAAGCTTTGCGTTTCTTTTTGTTTTTGACAGTATATTATCTACGAATTTCTAATTCATACTAGCGGATGGCTAAATCGTATCAGCGGACTGTAATTCGTACCAGCTGATTTCTAAATATTACCAGTGGAATTTACTTCTTAGCAGCGAATTTCAAAATCTTACTTCTTCTTATATCTTATATCCTTCCTGTGTCACTGAACGTCACGTAGTGCTTGCAAGGTAGTTCGCCAATTTTTCCTAGTTCACCTTGTAAATTTCACGTAAATATGTTAGTAGGCTGTCTGTTTGTATAAACAGTAGACAAGTTGTAAACACTTAGTGGTAGTTTCACGAGATGTTTTTTTAAGGTAGCTTTAGTTCACAGTAACAGGGAATTCTGGGGATATTTCTATTTAGGGTAGATTTTAGGAAGGGTGAGTGACTTTCAAGGGAAGGAATCTTGTCAGAGTTTTCGTAGCAGTCAATAGCAGTTTGTAGTGAGATTAGTCATGTCATAGTTTGTAGTGAGATTAGTCATGTCATAGTTTGTAGAGAGATTAGTCATGTCATAGTTTGAGTGTAGTCCTTCTTATAGTACTTCTTATAGTACTTCTTATAGTCCTTCTTATAGTACTTCTTATAGTCCTTCTTATAGTCCTTCTTATAGTACTTCTTATAGTACTTCTTATAGTACTTTTATAACAAAGTTTTTTTCTGGGTTAATATGAAGGAATTATCTTGCAGCGGACTTGCTAGGACCAGAGTGTCCTGCAGAACACATTTGAAGCCTCTCAAATCAATCTGTCAAATCTGATCCCCAGAGAGGAACTACCTACTATCAATTATTTGTTCCTCTGGGCCCTTAGAGACAACAGATACTTCTTTACTGGTGCTTGGTGGGAACATACGCCTTTAGTACTATACTTACATTACACACCCGCCTTTAGTACTATACTTACATTACACACCCGCCTTTAGTACTATACTTACATAACACACCCGCCTTTAGTACTATACTTACATTACACACCCGCCTTTAGTACTATACTTACATTACACACCCGCCTTTAGTACTATGCCTACATTACACACCTGCCTTTAGTACTATGCCTACATTACACAGTCTTTAATCTTACTTGCGGATTTCTAAATTTTACTGTTTGTGAAATATTATAGGGCGTGTCTATTGAAAAAAAATTGGCGAATTATTATAATTGTAGTGTTATTATAATTGTAATAGTATTATAAGTGTAATGCTATTGTAACTGTATTCATTCATTTGCATATCCCTTGCGAAACTTTGTCTCCCTTACTGCACTCCTGTAGATCTCTCGGTTGTGAGCAAGATGGCCTGCTGCTGATGCATCCATTTGTAGATCATCAACGATGTCTTGCAGCCATCTTCGTTTTGGTCTTCCTCTCTTTCTTTTTCCCATTATGTACCCTTCCAAAACGGTCTGCTCTAGATCATCATGACGTTTAATGTGTCCGAAATATTTGAGTTTTTTCTCTTTAATCCTCATTACAAACCAGCCTTCTTCAATATTAAGTTCTTGTAGTATGGATATATTTGTTCTTTTTTTGTGCCCATGATATTTGAAGAACTCTTCTGTAGCATTTACATTCAAAGGCATTTATGTGTTTCTCAGCTGTTTTGTTAAGTGTCCAGGTCTCACAGGCATATGTTGCGGTAGGAAAAATGCATACTCTTAAAAATCTTATTTTTGTAGTTCTGTCTGTTCCTCTCAATTCCTCAAAAAGCGAGCATTAAATCTTATTTGTGACAAACACCCAGTACAGACTGTAGATCAACACAAACAACTCAAGATTCTACCCCTCAAAAATAGAATCATTTTTAACAAAGTTAAGTTTGTTCATAGAATTTTGTCGCACAATGCTCCGCCTTACTTGTGGTCACTGTTTACGTATAACACTAAACATAGCCAGCGTTTAAAAAACTGTCTTCTTCCTAAACCCAGAATTGATATGTACAAGAAAAGCCTTGCATACTCTGCAGTACAGCTGTGGAACACCCTCCCCTACAATTTAAAATCCATTGGTAATACTTCATCCTTTAACTCAAACCTGTTTCATTATTTACTTGCTTGTAATTATATGCCTCCATAAAATAGCCAGCAATCTCTCAACACATGGCTCGTAAACCATCAAGTACTTCAGTGACATAGTTAGAAAAGCAACTTGTTAGATATTGTTAGAAATTATTTTAATGTTTGTTTAAAAAAATATGTTAGAAGATCTGTATTTACAATGTATTTTTATTTATGTATATGTCTGCGGGTGTATGTGTGCGTGAGTGCTATTTTATTAGGTTAATTACTTCTTCTCTTTTACCTTGAATGTAGTAGTTAAATCTTACACTCTTTTGATGTTTTTACTAATTTAATTTGTATTTTTGTACTAAATCAAGTGTGTGGGAAGAATGAAAGATGGAGTGATTAAAGGCAGAATGTAAGACGGGCCTGCGTGCCCAATTCTTTACCCTTGAAAAATAAAGATTATTCATTCATTCATTCATTCTCCACAGATTCTTTAGTTGTTTTACTTTCTGAAGAGCGATAGATGTCCTTCTTTTATTTTCCTTCATTGTATCTCTATTATTAGTTAATAGTGATCTAAGATATTCAAAACTCTCCACTTCTTCCAATTTTTCCTCATTGATACATATATCATCTGCCTTGTTTATTTTGTCAGTTGTCATCAATTTAGTTTTCTTCGCATTAAGATAGAGGTTTTGCTTTTCGTTGTTCTTAATACTATTATAAGTGAAATGCTATGTTGGTGTTATATATTACATGTTATGAACAGACACAATTCTGAACGCTGAATTCTTTTTGTAGAGAATGTTGTATAAGTAGAAATGATGTTCATGCCTTATATGAACATTATCTGAAAGATTTGAATATTTTATCACTTATTATTTACAATATGCTGTTATATTTACTCAGGTGGACAGGTTTCAAATAGAAACAACTAGACTACACACTGGAGTGAGAGAGCATAGTTTTGTATGTTTAGCTTTCTAGATATCGTAGAGAAAACACTTTAGACTTGAGAGAAACAAAAATGACAAGACTTGAACTGAGACTTGGCTATTATGCTTCTCCAGAGTACCCGATCCTTCACGCAGGCCATTAGTTCAGTTAGTGATATCCTCTCACACCATCCCGTCAGACTGTCCTGTATTATTTCTCCGTACTTCTTCTTCCTTCTGTTTTTCCTGTTGTTATAATATTTTCTATGCCCTCTCTTCTCATTGCATGTCCTATGAAAGTGCATTGTCTCTCTCTTATTTTTTTGACAACATTTTTTTGGTTCTCCATCTCTTCTCATACATTCTTCATTAGTTATTTTTGCTGTCCAGGGGATTGTTGTGAAAGAATAGAAGAACATCAGAGGTGTGGAAGAGATAGTGAAATGTTTAAAGAAATGAAGACATTGACGAGAAATGTCACACCTAAGCTAAATGCAATTTGTGATGAGATGGAGAATACCCTGACAGAGGCAGAGGAAATTCTAGAAAGATGGAAGGAATATTACAAAAGTATGTATGAAACAACTGACTGCGGAAGCAGAAATCAACAGTGTGAATTATTATTGGAGGAGAAAGAACACGAACCGACAATGGAAGAAGTTTTATGGGCAATAAAGAATCTGAAAAATGGTAAATCACAAGGATGTGATGAGATAACAGCTGAATTTATTAAAGCAGGAGGAAAGGAGTGTGCAACAATCTATCATGCACTATGTAAAAAGATATGGCATTCAGGTATTTGGCCAAAAGAATGGAAAAGAACTGTATTCATACCACTGCCAAAAAAGGGTAACCTGAAATTATGCACCAACTACAGAACTGTTGCCCTGATTAGTCATGCCAGTAAAATTCTGTTAAAAATCATAATGGGTAGACTTTGTAAGAAAATAGAAGAAGAAGTCAATATGGTCCAAGCTGGCTTCAGGCAAGGAAGAGGATCAAGAGATCATATATTCAATCTAAGATTAATAATAGAGAAATGCAGGGAGTTTAATGTGAATCTATATTTATCCTTTATAGACTACTCAAAGGCATTTGATTGTGTACAACACCAGAAACTTTGGGAAATAATGGAAAAAATGGGATTTCCAACACATTTGATACAATTAACATCACTGCTGTATCTAGACCAACAAGCAGCAGTAAGAATAAATGGTGAAACAACAACTTGGTTTGATATAAAACAAGGGGTCCGTCAGGGGTGCATATTATCACCCTACTTATTTAACTTGTATACTGAAAATATAATGAGGAATGTTAGAGAAGATGTAGACAAAGAATATTACGATGCCATAACAGTTGGAGGTTATGAAATACCAGAGATTAGATATGCTGATGACACAGTATTGGTGTCCACAACACAAGAAGGAAAGGAAAAACTCATTATGTCAGTCCGCAAGAACAGCGAAGAGCAGAACCTCTATCTTAATGCAAAGAAAACTAAAGTGATGACAACTGACAAGATAAACAAGGCAACTGAAATATGTATCAATGAGGAAAAACTGGAAGAAGTGGAGAGTTTTGAATATCTTGGATCACTACTAACTAATAATGGAGATACAATGAGGGAAATTAAAAGGAGGACATCTATTGCTCTTCAGAAAGTAAAACAAATAAAGAATCTGTGGAGAGGAGCAGACAGAACCACAAAAATAAGATTTTTAAGTGCATGCATCTTTCCCATCGCAACATATGCCTGTGAGACCTGGACACTTAACAAAACAGCTGAGAAACACATAAATGCCTTTGAATGTAAATGGTACAGAAGAGTTCTCCAAATATCGTGGACACAAAAAAGAACAAATATATCTATACTACAAGAGCTTAATATTGAAGAAGGCTGGCTAGTAAAGAGGATTAAAGAGAGAAAACTGAAATATTTTGGATACATTAAACGTCATGATAGTTTAGAGAAGACCGTATTGGAAGGATACATAATGGGAAAAAGAAAAAGAGGAAGACCGAAACGAAGATGGCTGCAAGACATCGTTGATGATCTGCAAATGGATGCAGCAGCAGCAGGCCATCTTGCTCACAACCGAGAGGCCTACAGGAGTGCTGTTTGGGAGGCAAAGTTCCGCAAGGGACATGCAAAGGAATGAATGAATGGGGATTCGCAACATTCTTCTAATAAACCACATTTCTGCTGCTTCCAATGATTTTTCTGCAGTCTTCCATATAGCAAGATAGGCTAAACATAGCGTTGTAAAGCTCGTTTTATTCTTCTTATATATCTTATATCCTTCCCGTTCCGTTAAACGTCACATAGGGCTCGTAAAGTAGTTCGCCAATTTTTCCTGTCTTCGGCGAGTCTTTCAACCTCATCAAAGGATTTTATGCCTGTTAACTTGGCCTCTCTTAATAATGTCCTCTTCAGAGTTTCACGCGGTCTGCCCCTTTTTCTTCGGCCTGTTGTGTTCCACTTGATAGCTTGTTTTGGGATTCTCTGATCATTTCTTCTCATCAAGTGACCACCATATGTCCATCTCCTTTTCCTGATCACCCATGAGACTGGTTGTTGTTCAGTCATCTGTCTTATCTCTGCATTGTTCTTGAATTCATTCCACTTGGTGCCGAGTATTTTCCTTAGGCATTTGTTTTCAAAAGAGTCTAATTTCTTTTCTATTTCTTTAGTTGTTTTCCAGCTTTCGCATGCATAAATGAGGGTGGATATTACATTTGAATTGAATAGTCTTAACTTGGTTTTTGTGCTTATAACTTTTGAATTCCATATGTTCTCAAGATTCTTGAAGATTGATGCTGCTTTTGCAATTCTGATCCTAACTTCCTTTCTAGTGTCACCATCCTGGTCTATGTAGCTGCCAAGGTATGCAAATTGATTGACTTCTTCAATATCTGTCCCTTCTATGTGTATTTTTCCATTTTGATTAATGGGAATTTTCATTATTTTTGTTTTGTCCTTGTTAATTTCAAGTCCTATTTTGCTAGCCAGTGAAGATAGGCTATCTGTTTTTTCTTGCATGGAATTCACATTATTACTGATAAGAGTTATGTCATCAGCAAAATCAAGATCTTCTAGTTGGGTCCCATGTACCCAGTCAATACCTGTGTTACCTGTGCAGCATTTTTTCATTATGAAGTCTATTGTAATCCCAAAAAGTAAAGGAGACAGTATACATCCTTGTTTCACGCCTGTTTCAATCTGGAACCATTCACTCATCCCTTCTTCTGTCTTGATTGCACAACCATATCCATTGTATAAGTCCTTAATGATGTTGACAATTTTAGATGGTATTCCATATAGACATAAAATTCTCCATAATGAATCTCTGTGTATGCTATCAAATGCCTTTTTAAAATCTATGAAGTTTAGTATTAATGGTTTCTGCTTTTCAATATGTTCTTCAAGTATTATTCTGAGAGTAAAGATCTGGTTGAGACAGCTTCTTCCTTTTCGAAATCCTGCTTGTTCTTCTCTCATTGCAGTATCCACTATATCTTTGAGTCTATTCAAAATGACCTTGCAAAATACTTTTTAACACAACTGATATTAAGGTTACTCCTCTCCAGTTGTTACAGTCACTAAGGTTGCCCTTTTTTGGTATTTTAACAATGATTCCTTTCTTCCAGTTAGAAGGGACCTTTTCTTCTTTCCAAATCTTGTTAAATATTCTCTGTAGTTGTCTCATGTTGTCACTATTGATAGCTTTTAGCATCTCGGCTGTTATTTCATCTTCACCTGCAGCTTTGTTGTTAGCCATTAAATTCACTGCTGTTTCAATTTCATGCAATTTAATTTCATCTAGGTTGACATTTAGTTGTGGGGCTGGTAAGTCAGTTTCAAGGTTTAACAATTCTTTTGGGTGTGGTCGATTGAGTATTTCTTGGAAGTGTTCAGCCCATCTTTGCTTTTGGTCTTTATTTGATGTTAATAGTGTTCCAGTTTTGCTAAGAATTGGTCTTTCTTTAGATGTAATAGTACCTGTTAGCCTCTTTTGTATGTTATATAAAGTTTTGCTGTCTCCTGTTTTTGCTGCTTTTTCTGCCTCTTTCGCCATATTGTCTATGTATTCTCTTTTATCCCTCCTAGCTGAACTTTTTACTTTCTTGTCTATGTCTTTGTATTTTGCTTTTGCCGAATCTCTTTCATGATCTGCTTTTGCATTCAACATGTTTAATTTGACTGCTCGTCTTTCATGTATATACTTCCATGTTTTATCTGATATCCATGCTTTTCTATTTGGTTTTTCCAATCCAGCGCTTACTTTTGCTGCTGTGATTATGGCTGTGCTGTAAGAATTCCATAACTCATCTATACCTATCTCCTCTACTTCACTGGGTGTTTTGGAATGATTGGCAAGTTCCTAATTGAAATTAATGTTAGTATTTTCTTCTTGTAGGCTGTGGCTGTTTATCTTTCTGTGTACTGATTTCTTGTGTTGACTTTTCAATTTTAGTTTTATTACATTCATTGATAAGGATGTGTTGTATAATATGTTTCTCATTCTTTGAACTGCAGCCTTTGCTTGGCCTATTCTGTTCTTAATTTCTGTTCTGTATTTCCTACCTGATCTGAAGTTATTACTGCTCCAAGGTATTTAAACTAGGTTTCAGGTACAAATTCGGCTCCAAGGTTTCAGGTACAAGTTTTAAAAATAGAGAGTAAGGAAATTTGTACGCAGTAATCTGACAGACGGCAGTGTAGGATGTTTACCTTCGAATGTTTGTAGACAAGATAATTCAGACGTACGTGTGTGTGTGTGTGTGTGTGTGTGTGTGTGTGTGTGTGTGTGAGAGAGAGAGAGAGAGAGAGAGAGAGAGAGAGAGAGATAGAGAGAGAGAGAGAGAGAAAATGACATGGGAATGGATGGGAATGGTCTGTTATTTGTACTGATAGACATAGTTCTGATAATTTTCTTGTCATCTCTCTCTTTTTCTTTTTCTCTCTCTTTTTCTTTTTCTCTTTCTCTTTCTTTTTCTTTTTTTTTCTTTCTCTTTCTCTCTCTCTTTCTCTTTTGCTCTCTCTTTCTCTTTTTCTCTCTCTCTCTATTTCTCTTTTTCTCTTTCTCTCTCTCTCTCTCTCTCTCTCTCTTTCTTTCTCTTGTTTTCTCTCTGTCTTTCTCTTTTTCTCTTTTTGTCTCTCTTTCTATCTGTCTCTCTTTCTTTCTTTTCTCTAAGTCTCAAGTGTTTTGTGTACACTTTTTCGTAGACTAACTATACAACACTGTGTCTTATATTACTCAAGTGTCAAGAAAGCAGATTGTGTCAGTGACCAGGGAAGATAGAACTAGAAATTTGAGGGTCATCACCAAGGCAACCATCCCAACATTTCTTCAATAGAGTGACCTTCACTATGCCCGCTCTACTGAATTTTGGACGTGGTGATCAAATGACGTATGTATAACCTTCAGACAGTATCAGGTATAACTAAAACACTAAAACATTGGTATGAACTACATAAGTTCACTTCCCTTCTTCATTATTTTATATCTAAAACTGACAATAATAGATATTCAGCCTGCACTGTCTGTGTCTATGATGATGCAGTTTAGCAAGTTGTCTCTAGTTTATCTGATAATGATATCTAGTCCAAACTGTAACCTCATCGCTCTTTGTATCATTTGTCCCGGACTTTTGAAGATGAGATGGTTTTTGATATGTATTGTTTCTTAAACTGTCCTGAAACTTTGCTTATTTTTAAAAATAATTCATTATTGACGTTTTTAAAGTGACTGATTACATTAACCATGACTCTTGTGTTTGCTGTGTATTTTTTCTAACTGGTTGCTTTGTTTTACTTTAGCCAATGGTAATTTATAACTGAAATATCTGGGATTTAGTTGTATATAGACACTGCAGTAAAAGTTTCAAAACAGAGTTTACAACAATATATTCAACGAACAGAATATACAGGGTTGCAAATGAAATTAATTGGTCGAATGGAAGTCTTTACAATCCAATTTAATCTGTTCATAATGCGAGTTTAGCAATTTAATAGCGATAATCCATTGATCCATACACGTCCTTGGCCGGCGATCTTCTGTGCAATCAGCGTCCATTACTTCCTGTGGCGCCTTGCAGGACAGCAACACATTCTCTTCCCCTCTCTCAGTCTGTGATCGGGTTTTGTATTGTGTCTCAGCTGCAATATCGCCAATGACAAAAGAAAAGAAAACAAACAGAGAAGAAAATATTCTTGGAGCACTACAATGTTATTTCTCTTATCGAGAATCGTTAAAACTGCTTTAACTGTCACTTGATGTTAGTTTTATTATTGCTCCAAACATCGTTTAAGTATTCCGGGTCGTCAAAGTTTTCTGTTTCCTGACGCTGATTTGGTAACACGCGGACAGCAGAAACGAGTCTCTATAAAGACGTATGGCGTTTCAAATAGTCTAATTTCAGTTCAGCCCAACATTTTCTAGCAGCTGATTCTTTACCAGGTTTTGCTTGTTTGCAGATTGTACAAACCACGTCATCGTTCTCATTGTCCTACGTGCACATGTCTCTTAACACAACACTGAGCCAGGATGGATGGCGTGTTTGTTTCTATAAATTCTCGGCTCTGTTCTTCCTTAAATCTGTGACATACTTTATTTTTATTAACGCTGAAGTTTTTCGCTCTCTTTTAGACTATAAACAAGAAGTTTGAACACATCGCTAGAGAAGGTTGTTTGAGAAATTATATTAAAAATCTAATAGTGTTTATACTATGAAAACAAGCTTTTTAGCTTCACATGAGTAGGTAGGAACTACGTGATGTAAGGTAGGATTATGAAACTAATTTCTAAAAACCCTTGATGAACAGAAAGAAATCTGGAAAAGAAACTCATGTAGCACTTTAGCATTTCTTTTTTTCAGCAAGTAGTAACATTAGAAAAATAAGAAAAACAGCACAAAAGATCAATTTATTTTCATTATCTACATTCGAATCTTCTTCATCGAAACTTAGAGGGGACATTTCTTTTGCTCCAGTGTTGCCATGTGACAGTATTACATCTAAATATTTTTCCTACTCTGAGAGGGTCCGATTATCAAAGATTAAGGAAAAAATAATTTTTTTCTGCTTCCTCTTTCGCGTTTTTTTCTTTTGGCTCAAATTTACTTAGTATTATCTAGATTCAATATAAAACTGATCCAAATTAATATATATCACTATACATATATAAAGGAATGTCTATGTGGATGTGTATGTTCCAGCATAATTCTGGAGCAATTTCAACCAAACATGGTACACACATGACTTACAATCTAGACAAAAATACTGTGTCTGTGTGTGTGGGGGGGGGGGGGGGAAGGGGGGTAAGACACCCCTATCTCCCCTAGGGGTCGCGAGTAATATGCTCAAATTATCGAAACGACCGATAGTAAAACTATCCCTATGATGGAAATGATATAACTCTTGTAATATTTATGCGCATTGCCTGCATTGGATTTTGGACCGTGCCTGCCGGATATAGTTGAAATGTCTAAACTCTGCAGAACCTTCTAGAAGGTTATGAATATGAATATACCTCTGTAGAACCCTCTGGAAAGTTTTAGAAATCATTATGGACTCATGATGTTCGACAAAATAACAGCACCCACCTGAACTTTTACCAACATCATCAGGTGCCGTGCCGACTGGCGTTGGCTATTATGCTTCTCCAGAGTACACGATCCTTCATGCAGGCCATCAGTTCAGTTGGTGATCTCCTCTCACACCATCCCGTCAGACTGTCCAGTATTATTTCTCTTGGTCTTCCTCTTGATCTTCTTCCTTCTATTTTTCCTGTTGTTATAATATTTTCAATGCCCCCTCTTCTCATTTCATGTCCTATGAAAGTACATTGTCTCTCTCTTATCTTTCTGACAAGGTTTTTTGTCTCTCCAGCTCTTCTCATACATTCTTCATTAGTTATTTTTGCTGTCCAGGGGATTCGCAACATTCTTATAATAAACCACATTTCTGCTGCTTCCAATGGTTTTTGTGCAGACGTGCCTATTGTCCATGATTCACTTCCATATAACAAGATAGGTTCAATATAGCATTATAAGACTCGTTTTCTAACATTCATTGATAAAGATGTGTTAGCTAATATGTTTCTCATTCTCTGAAATGCAGCCTTTGCTTGCCCTATTCTGTTCCTAATTTCTGTTCTGCATTTCCCATCTGAAGTTATTACTGCTCCAAGGTATTTTAATTTCTGCACCTGCTTTAGAATAGTTCTGTTTAATTTTATACTGCATGCTGGTGGATTCTGTTTCTTAGATATAACCATTGTCTCTGTTTTTTTTTATGTTCAAAATAAGGTCTTTCTGTTCACTGACTTTATCCAAGAGATTTTGTAGGTCTTGTTGGTTCTCAGCTATCAGTACTGTGTTGTCAGCATACCGAAGGTTGTTAATATTGTTTCCTCCAATTTGTATGCCTGGTTCTGTGATGATTGTTCTTAGAATATTCTCGCTATACAGAGAAAAAAGGTCTGGAGATAGTACACATCCTTGTCGCACCCTTTGTTTTATAGGTTGATATTTTCCAATTCTATTTTCAACTCGAACTGCTGCTTCTTGCTGCCAGTATATATGTTTTACAATCATCAGGTCTGTGCCGTCTATATTGATATCTTCAAGCATTTTAATAATTTCATTATGTTTCACCTTGTCAAATGCCTTGGTGTAATCAATGAAGCATAAGTAGAGATCTTTCTGTACTTCTAAAGCTCTTTCTGTTAGTGTTCGTAAAGCATAAATGGCATTGTGTGTTCCCTTTCCTTCAACAAATCCAAACTGTTCATCTGCTATTTCCATTTTTATCTTTTTCCTTGTTCTTCTCATAATTATTCTCAGAAGTAGCTTCGTTATGTGACATGAGAGGCTGATAGTCCGGTGGTCGTCACATTCCTTTGCACCTGGTTTCTTTGGTAGTGCTATAAACGTGGATTTAAGCAGGTCATTGGGAATATAACCACTGTTGTAAATGTCATTCAGTAACTTGGTTATTATTTTTGTTCCTATCTCCTCTAGCGCCTCTATTTCTTCTATTGTTATATTATCAGGCCCAGTCGCTTTTCCTTTCTTCATGTGTTTGATGGCATCTATGATTTCATCTTCAAGACCTGAACTTTAGATAACCGTACATAAGGTAAGCTAACTCGGCAAGTCTTCCAGTTTAACATCTTTCAGGGAATGTGACAGTTTCATTTAGCTCTTTTTAGTTGATTGTGTACATGTTTCTTATAGTGATAGTGCGCATGTTGGGTTCAAGTTCAGTAATACTTTTTTTTATTTCTCCGAAGAGTTTTATATTTCTACACGGATGTAAGTACTTCATCATTTTAAGTTTTAACTTTGTATTTTCCTTTTGTTTGTACTAGCTTTTTAGTGTATTCTAAAGTAGATTTCATTGCTCAGTAACAGTGTGCCTTTTCTTGTTTTGTTTTTTTTAATTAGCTTTTCAAATTAGGAGAGAGAGAGAGGGAGAGAGAAAGAGAGAGAGAGAAGGAAAGAAAGATAGAGGGAAAGGTAGATAGAAAGAGAGAGAGGGAGGGATAAGGAGAGAGAGTTGGAAAGATGGAGAGAGAGGGGAGAGAGATAGAGAAGGAGAAAGAGGGGAGAGAGATAGAGAGGGAGAGAGAGGGGAGAGAGATGGAGAGAGAGGGAGAGAGAAAGAGGGAGAGAGAGGGAGAGAAAGATAGAGGGAGAGATAGATAGAAAGAGGGAAAGAGAGGGAGGGATAAGGAGATAGAGTTGGAAAGAGGGAGAGAGAGAGGGGAGAGAGATAGAGAGGGAGAGAGAGGGAGAGATAGGGACAGAGAGAAAAAGATAAATTTGAGATCACCATGTTTCTCCCACGGATAACTTTATGTTGAATGCTGAAGGGTGGCTTCACCCAAGAATTTATTTCTTCTTGCGCCCCTGGAGGTGAAACTAAAAATGTTGATAATCAAGTTTTGAATTAAATTAATATTACGAGTATGGTGAAGTGTACAAGACTTTACTCTACAATTTGTATTCTTTACTGATACCTTTAAATACTGGTAAATGAAATTACTTCGATATTACTCTATAGATAGAATTCATTCCCTTTCCTGTCTAATAGAAGACTGGGATAACTAAATGTCCGGGCAACGTCGGGATATCAGCTAATATATATATATATATATATATATATATATAAAGTTCTATAATGGTTTGCACTCTTTCTGCCCAGATCATAAAATATGTAGCTTATCTCAGTGTTCAGGTTATCATATTACATATTTTGATTGGAAGGTTTAAGAATGTTGCAGACGTAAAGTTTTCCAGTCACTTGCAATAAAAGTCTCACCCTGAGCCAGAGTTAGTTAGACTGTAGCTCAAAGTCTAGATCAGTTAGCCTTTGATAAGTGAGACAATGATGAGTTAGCCTTTGATAAGTGAGACAATGATGAGATAGTCTTTGATAAGTGAGACAATGATGAGTTAGTCTTTGATAAGTGAGATAATGATGAGCTAGCCTTTGATAAGTGAGCCAATGATGAGTTAGCCTTTGATAAGTGAGACAATGATGAGTTAGCCTTTGATAAGTGAGACAATGATGAGTTAGCCTTTGATAAGTGAGACAATGATGAGTTAGCCTTTGATAAGTGAGACAATGATGAGTTAGCCTTTGATAAGTGAGACAATGATGAGGAAAGATTGTAAAGTATATGTAAGAATGTGAGGAAGTGTTAGTAAAAACCTCTCTCGGCCAGGTCATCAGGATAGCATGTTCTGGCAGATGTCAGCTCAGGTTCTTCTGTTTTGAGTAGAATCAGAAAGTAGCAGATGACTCTGCTGCCCTGCATTGCTGAATAAAAAATCCTCGGGCATCCGTGGACCGAAGATCATCATCATCATCATCATCATCATCATCATCATCATCATCATCATCATCATGTGCCGTGCCGACTGGCGTTGGCTATTATGCTTCTCCAGAGTACACGATCCTTCATGCAGGCCATCAGTTCAGTTGGTGATCTCCTTTCACACCATCCCGTCAAACTGTCCAGTATCATTTCTCTTGGTCTTCCTCTTGATCTTCTTCCTTCTATTTTTCCTGTTGTTACAATATTTTCAATGCACCCTCTTCTCATTGCATGTCCTATAAAAGTACATTGTCTCTCTCTTATCTTTTTGACAAGGTTTTTTTGTCTCTCCAGCTCTTCTCATACATTCTTCATTAGAAGATAAATAAACTAATTTACAACCTGAACGTACAGATATCACAAGTTGACTTTTTTTTTTGCTATCGTGTGACTGAGTGGACTGCATACCGTCAAGAATCTTGTTATAACCGACGTTTATGTAAAATATCGAGGTACGTGAGAATCTGTGAGCAAGGTAGCTCCAACGATCATAAACAGTAAGTACATGCACAGAAATAGGTAGAGACGCGGAGCTGAGTTTTTCATCTGTTGCCCCATCATCGCGTCAAGCATTGTCGAGCAACAGAGAAGTGAATAATGTTTCTTCACTTTAGTTCCCTTATTGTGGAGGTGCAAAGAACATTATAAAATTATCTTTGTTCAGTCGTATCCTATGGACGGTTGGCAGTAGAACAAGAGATGTATTGTCCCTTGGCCATGTAGATTTCAATACTAAAGTGTCCACGGTCGAGTCTGAGTTTAAATAGATCTTTGATATAGGTAACGAATTGTTAACCTCTGGAACTTTTGTTCTACAGAACGGTAAATGTCGAACTCCTTGTGCCGTTTCAGGTAAGTTCCAGACCAGCGATCCCTATAAGGATCTTTGTGCACTGGGCCGTTCCCGACCAAGAGTCCTATAAAGGCTTCGGACTTTCTTTCGTTGAAAACACGATGTTACTTTTCATTTAACCAGTTAGAACTCTTCTGAATACAAAGTTAAACTAGTATTTTAAGCGTGGGGAATGGAAGCCATATTGGAAATATAGATGGGGGAGGGGGGGGGTAAAATTCAAGTTTATTTCGAGATTGAGTGGTAGAATGGTCACATCGACCGACTAGATCTAGCTTACTATATGTGTTTCATAAATAGTGATTCTTCTGTGTTGAAATCTGAATGACTATGTATTCTATATTGGATGACACAGTTAAGGTAAGTATAAAGTAGATTTTATTGTTCAGCCTTAACATTTTTAGCGCCAAAAAATCGATCCATCGTTTCACACCAGTTTTTTCTTTTCTTTGTTTTTATGACAAATAACTTCATTTATGGAATCTTCATTCATTTCTACTTATTTTAATGTGTGATACACATGTGGTGATCACGGAATTAAGTCGCTACAATAACGTTTACAGAGGGACTCCGGTTCTCCAAAATGTCCGCGCCCTTCTCCAACGTCCGCGTTGTCAAAAACTAAGGATCGATTGGAAGTAACGCGGTAGGGAAAGAGTTCATAAATGGCAGTAATACACATAGTTAGGACGAATGAGGGACATACTGGCCAGATTGATATATTTTTCTTGTCATGTTGTTGTCTGACATTGATGAATACTCCAGGCCTGACTGACCAATGACTAACTTGGTGGGTAGAACTCAGGGAGGAAGGATCGCAGGTTCTAGAATGTTACCTTCCATATTTTAATAATTGTCTTGGTGCTATGGTGCCACATGGGGTGTTTGGTATTCAGGGTTCTGTTGTCAGCATGTTGATTTCCTGCTGCAGGCTGTCATCAACGTTCTTCTTGAATCCAGGTTCCTCGTCAACTTCTCCACTCTCTGAGACGTCTCTCGCCTCGGTTTTTGTGATCACTGTCGGCAGGTAAGAAGAAAGTGAATGACCTACAACTGTTGAGGTCTCCTGCTGCAAGTCTGTCTTAGGAATCGAAGAGACAAGAGACAGAGAGAGAGAGAGAGAGACAGAGAGAGAGACAGAGAGAAAGACAGACAGAGAGAGACAGACAGAGAGACAGACAGAGAGAGACAGAGATAGACACACAGAGAGACAGAGAGAGACACAGAGAGAGACAGAGAGAAAGACACAGAGACAGAGAGAGACACAGAGAGAGACAGAGAGAGACAGAGAGATAGACACAGAGATAGACACAGAGAGAAACAGAGAGACATACAGAGAGACAAAGAGAGAGACAGAGAGAGACAGACAGAGAAAGACACAGAGAGAGACACACAGAGAGACAGGGAGAGAGACAGAGAGACACAGAGAGACACAGAGAGACAGACAGAGAGAGAGACAGAGACACACAGAGAAAGACAGAGAAAGAGACACAGAGAGAGACAGAGAGAGACACAGATAGACACACAGAGACACAGAGAGAGACAGAGAAATACAGAGAGAGACAGACAGAGAGAGACACAGAGAGAGACAGACAGAGAGAGACACAGAGAGAGACAGAGAGAGACAAAGAGACAGAGAGAGACAGAGAGAGACACAGAGACAGACACAGATAGACACAGAGAGAGACACAGAGACACACAGAGAGACACAGAGAGAGACACAGAGAGAGACACAGAGAGACACAGAGAGACACAGAGAGACAGAAAGAGAGACAGAGATGACAGGCAGACAGACAGACAGGCGCGGGGGGGGGGGTGTGGCAGAAATGATATCTACTTGTTTTCAGTAATTAAAAAATGAAAGGTAGCAAAGCTTGGTAGTTGTAATCCGACTTCATGCCAGCTCCTGATGAAGGCAGCAGCTGTAGATACTTAATGAATTTAGGATTTGGTTTGTTGAACACAGCTGATGATGGTAGGCCACGCAGATCAGAAACTGAAAATATCTGTAACTGTAATAAGAGACTGGCGTCTCCGCGCTCCGGGCATTCCCATGCCTGCTCCGCCTTCCCTTCCAACACCCGCTGAAGTGTGCGCCTGCAGATGGAGCCAGTCACCCACTGGTTGTGGGTAACACGTGCTAAACCATTTCGATCAGAAAACAGAAAAAAACTTGAACTTCTTCTCTTCTTCCTCAATTCGATCATCCTCCTGATATGATTGTTGTCATTCAACGCGATGTCGTCCTCTGTATGCAGCCTATCCAAGGCGGAGCTAGCAATCCCTTCTTTTTCCGCTCCTACGATGCCCTGAACTGATGCCATGCATGCTAGCATGTCCGCTTTCTCATTGCCTTTAACTCCCGCATGAAACGGCTAGAACAGAGACCTGACAGAAACCTGACAGAGACCTGACAGAGACCTGACAGAGACCTGACAGAAACCTGACAGAGACCTGACAGAGACCTGACAGAGACCTGACAGAAACCTGACAGAGACCTGACAGAGACCTGACAGAAACCTGACAGAGACCTGACAGAGACCTGACAGAGACCTGACAGAGACCTGACAGAGACCTGATAGAGACCTGACAGAGACCTGACAGAAACCTGACAGAGACCTGACAGAGACCTGACAGAAACCTGACAGAGTCTGATTGGCTGTTACTTCCAGACAATCTTACACGTTGTCTCAGATTTTCATACATTTGCCAGGTAAAAAGGTTAGCATTGAAAATCTGGCAGATGTTTAATATGTTGCTCATTATGTTATTAAATATGATAGAATTTTGCTCTTGAATACAAAACTACCTGTACATAAAAGATGTTTTCCAAAATTTCTGTCTAAATTTGTATGGTTTAAACTGTTATTTTCTGAATTTATGATAACAATATTTTTTGTAGATTTCCATATCAACTGACATTCTTCCTTCACATCACCATCATCATCTGCTGTACTGAAAGCTGTTATAGACTTTGATTCTCCATTTTGTATTAACATACATATTCATATTTGTTCTCTTCCTGTACAATCTGGTTAGCAGGCCAACTTTTCTCTCACTTAGACTATGCTTTTATTTTAGTTTACCTTTAGTTTACCTTTAGTTTACCTTTAGTTTACCAGTGATTATCACTGGCTTAAAAGAATTATTTGCTCATGATATTTCAGAACTTTCATTGTCTTCTCGATGTTCTTATAATTAGTTTGTGATATTTTGTCTCGTGGCTAAGACTCATCTTAGTTTGTTTCTTGTTCTAAAACTTTCATATTTCTCTACAGTCTTATTATAGTTATAAACTGTACAAAACTACAGTCTTATTATAGTTATAAACTGTACAAAACAACAGTCTTATTATAGTTATAAACTGTACAAAACTACAGTCTTATTATAGTTATAAACTGTACAAAACTACAGTCTTATTATAGTTATAAACTGTACAAAACTAGTCTTATTATAGTACTAAACTGTACAAAACTACAGTCGTATTCTAAATTGTACAAACAATTTAATTATTCCGTCGTTCTGTTCAGCACGCAAATGTTTAGTGCTATGGAGGTTTACTTCTGTCCAGGAAGATAAGTCTCTATTCTCTAGTTACGTGATGCAGAAGGCGAAACAATAGTCCCTATAATTCTCGTAAAAGAACTAAAACACGGCGTAAGCATCAAATTTTAGTTTTCTTCGCATTAAGATAGAGGTTCTACTGTTAGCTGTTCTTTCGGACTGACATAATTAGTTCTTCCATTCCTTTTTGTGTTGTGGACAGTAATACTGTATCATCAGCATATCTAATCTCTGGTATTTCATAACCTCCAATTGTTATTTCATCGTAATATTCTTTGTCTACATCTTCTCTAACATTCCTCATTATAAAAAAGGCAGCCGAAATATGTATCAATGATGAAAAACTGGAAGAAATGGAGAGTTTTGAATATCTTGGATCACTACTAAGTAATAATGGAGATACAATGAGGGAAATTAAAAGGAGGACATCTATCGCTCTTCAGAAAGTAAAACACATAAAGAATCTGTGGAGAGGAGCAGACAGAACCACAAAAATAAGATTTTTAAGGGCATGCATCTTTCCCATCGCAACATATGCCTGTGAGACCTGGACACTTAACAAAACAGCTTAGAAACACATAAATATGCCTTTGAATGTAAATGCTACAGAAGAGTTCTCCAAATATCGTGGACACAAAAAAGAACAAATATATCTATACTACAAGATACTATTTTAGGACAAGATCTTTATAGAAATAGTCCCAGTGCTAGTTTGATGTTAAAATATGAAATATGATAAGTATAGAAGATATGCCACGTGGTAGGCTATCTAACCGCTTATAAAGTTTATTTGTTATATTTCCTTTTAACTCTACATTAGATATTATCTAGTGATTTAAAGGAGTGTGTAGAACCGAGCATTTTGATATTTTCATTTATGAAATATGGAGAAATAAGTTTTCTTACAGTGATTTTCCTGCCATGTGTTATCGACATCAGGCGATTTTCTGGAATGCTTCAGGCATTTCTTTCTTTTAAGCTACATTTAACATATGTAAACACTTTCTAGCTTAGAAAAGCATTGACGCAAGATTTATACACTGGTGTCTAAGTTATTTACTTATTTCTGTCTAATTTTCAGGGCATGCCCTGCTGAATGTAGTTTGTTGTCTTGCGTGTTTGGGTTGGAGGAGAAGATAATGTTTAATTTCACGACAAAATCATCAAGTTTGGATTTATGAAGAAATTATGCAATTTTGTGTCATTATTTCTTCTGTGGTGGTAGTGGAGCGCATAGAGAGTGAATGTTCTTGGGGTAGGAACAGAACGTTTTACACACCTGAGTTACGGTTAGGATTATGCAAATGACACGACTTAATGGGTAAAAAAATCCTCTCCCATCTGTCCGTCCATCCTCTCAACCCATCTGGAAGATCTTAATTCTCAATCAATCAAGTGCCGTGCCGCGTGACGTAGGCGATCATTTCTCTCCACAATTCCCTGTCTTTAGACTTGATTATGAGAACCGCCGGTGACCTTCGTCCTAGCCACACTGGCAGTCCATCTAGTAACTTCTCTCTCTCTCTCTCTCTCTCTCTCTCTCTCTCTCTCTATCTTTCTCTGTCTCTTCTTCTCTCAATTTTTCCAGTTATCACAGTGTGTTCCAGTTTTCCTCTTCTCAGAAAATGTCCTACAAGTCTCTCTTGTTTGCTTCTGATCTTTGCTGTCATTTGCCTTTTAACTGCAGCCTCTCTTAAAGCTTGTTTGATTTTCTGAGCTGTCCGTCTCGACGTTGCAGGTGACATAACTCTTAGTCACAATGTGAAATCAATGCAAGTAAAACAGAGACCCTGTCGTCAATGGCTAGCAGAGTAGGACTTGAAATTAACAAGGATCAAACAAAAATAATGAAACTTCCCATTAATCAAGAAGGAATAGTATACGTAGAAGGAACAGCTGTTGAAGAAGTAAACCATTGTGCGTATCTCGGCAGCTACGTGGACCAGAATGGTGACACCGAAAGGGAAGTTAGAATTAGAACTGTAAAAGTACCACTGACCTTCAAGAATCTTGAGAACATATGGCATTTAAAAGTTATAAGCACAAAAACCAAGTTAAGATTATTCAATTCAAATGTAATATCCACCCTCATTTATGCATGCGAAAGCTGGAAAACAACTAAAGAAATAGAGAAGATATTAGACTCTTTTGAAAACAAATGCCTCAGGAAAATACTTGGTATCAAGTGGAACGAATTCAAGAACAACGCAGAGATAAGATTGATGAGCAAACAACAACCTGTTTCATGGGTGATCAGAAAAAGAAGATGGACGTATGTCGGTCATGTTATGAGAAAAAGCAATTAGAGAATCCCCAAACAAGACATGAAGTGGAACACAGCAGGCCGAAGAAAAAGAGGTCAAGCACGTGAAAGAGGACATTGTCCACGTCGCGAGTGACGGAAACAGGACAAAACAGTGGACTGCTAGGTGTGGGCCAGCTGAAATGCTTAAGAAAAAAAGGTAAACAAGACAAGAAGGGATCAAGTGTGAAATGATATAATTTGACAAATGACTGGAACATTACTTGTCGACGACTACGCTGAAAACCGGAGTTATGTGGTTCTATCATTTGATACGCATGTTTCCAGATGAAACCGGACGCACGTGGATATAACTCGAAGACGTCTGGGAATAGGCGCGAACATGAGCAAGAAAATGTGGATAGATGGGTTAACAGGCATTCTATGCTCCAGAATGATGTGGAACTCCATGCCGCGTTAATGGCATAAGCAGAGAGAGAGAGAGAGAGAGAGAGAGAAGAAGAAGAAAAAGAAGAAGAGGGTATACTATAATGAGAGTAGTACAAGCAAGGCTAACAACTCCATCAAGTAAAGATAAACAGATAATCCCCAGTTATCGCGGACAGGGCCTATAGAATACAGAGCTGGTTAAACTTTCAGGAGAGAATAAAAATTAAACCAGAAGAAAAGAAACGACAAACATAAACTGTCATGTCTAGACAAACATTTTATTATGCAGGCCTCATAGACGTGCATCTTGACCTCTAGGCTGCATCTTTTTAAACATGCCAGGTTGCGTAATACTGTGGTAAATGCCCCTGTTTATCTGTAATAATATGACTGGTTCAGTCTAGAATTAGAGAACAGAGTATCAGATTTTGGTGGTCATCAGCCCGTGACTAGCAGAGAACTATCAGAGTTCACCCAACTTCAAGGAAAATGGCTACTATCTTTCACTCTCTGGGAAGAAAAAGGAATGTCACACTTAGCAACGGAGTTGGTGTTGCCAGCGACACAAGCCTGCAGTTTCTGGTCAAGCCTTGACCAGGTAGGAGCGCAGGTATGGCTTGACCTAGTGCCATGACGTTGATTCAGAGCGTCCTTCTTTATCTTTAACTCTTAGATTTTGTTTGTTTGTTGGTAGCCCGAAGACATAACACACCAACAGATAAGATATTCGACAGACCTCTGAGATAGTTTCAATCTTGTGTAACAATTTATTCGTCTTTCGCGAACACAAGATCTCTGATATTTGTCTCGTTAACTTTCATTTCTGTTCTAAAACTTTTTTAAAAAATGAACCGTCTGACATAAGACGTGGCACTAATACACGAAACAGTGATCAGTCAACAGTAACAAAGAGATTACTCAGGAACTTACATCTTCTACAACATACACATAAATCATGGACTGAGAGATGCAGGCACATATTGTGGGACAGGTAAAAATATCATGGACTAAGAGATATAGGCATATATTGTGGGACAGGTAAAAATATCATGGACTAAGAGATAAAGGCACATATTTTCATGGACTAAGAGATAAAGGCACATATTATGGGACAGGTAAAAATATCATGGACTAAGAGATAAAGGCACATATTATGGGACAGGTAAAAATATCATGGACTAAGAGATAAAGGCACATATTATGGGACAGGTAAAAATATCATGGACTAAGAGATATAGGCACATATTGTGGGACAGGTAAAAATGTAAATAAATTTAGAAAATAAAATAATAGTTTCAAACTTTCCTATATTTCTATAACTGTGACTAATTCTTCCTACATTCTGAAAATAACGTCAAAGAAAATGTATCATACAATGAAAAGTAATGATGGGTCTCATATATTTTTTATTTTTACGTTATTAATAGAAATCAGTGTCTACTATCTGTTGGTACCTGTATGCCTTCTATTATTATTCTTATTTCATTGTTGTTGTATATACATATATATATGTGTGTGTGTATCCAATGGAGAAAAACAACAGAAAGGATGTTGAACAATAGAGGGCTCACCTGGGCAAGAGCAGAAAAAAGGCGAAGGACAGGCATTTGTGGAAAACCCTTGCGGAAGCCCCATGTGCCCTGGGCACTTAAGGTTCAGAGAGAGAGAGAGATCCAATATCTTTAGTGCGCACGGTCAGTCTCCCAGTGATAGCAATAACAACTGGTGAGACTGACTGATTGACTGATTGATCATTAATTCCAAAGAGTTAAGAATTGGCCACGCAGCCCAGCGTGATATTCTGCCCTTTATCATACAACTTACAATCTGTTCCACGCATTCTACAAATATGCTGCGCGTATAATAAACATAATTACCATTAGAAGGCCGAGGCACATAAAGTAAAAGATAACATTTACGTTTCATTCGTATCCATGTACCTGTACAGAAAGTAACTACTTACATAAATGACTATTTACCAAAAAACAGCTTCCGTACTGTTTAGAATAAATAATTAACCGAATTCGGTGTCTGTAAGAACAGTCTAAAATAACATGTACGTTTTATGAATGATGGAGGCATGTAATATGCATCAAACAGAAACATAGGAGATATCGGGGTTATCTATTCTTCGCTTTGACAGATCTCCCAGAATGTTATTCGTTATACTTGTACCTGTACGAACTCCCTGTAACTGCTTTTTTTTTATAAATAGGAAACTACGAGGTTTTGGTACGGTAAAGTAAGAGAACAAATATTGTAGGATTAAACCTCGAAAAAATCGTAGACAAAGCACTTTAGTGAGACGTCCTACCGGAGTCCGTGTTCGAATCCCAGGTAATTCTCTTGTGATTTTTCTTTCTCTCACGTCTCACTAAAGTGCTTTGCCTACGATTTTTTCGAGGTTTAATCCTACAATATTTGTTCTCTTACTTTACCATACCAAAACCTCGTAGTTTCCTATTTATAAAAAATTGTTCCTTAAAACTATACTTGAAACTAACTTCATGTAATAGGTATTCGTTCGTTTGTTATTGTTGTTCAAGTTTGCACCAGACATGGCAGGAGACCGTGTGTATGTTTGTCTAGTTGGTACCTGCTAGAGAGAATGAATCTAAGCTACGGAATTTCTGTGTGTCACGACCTCGTTTCTTTCCGGGTGTCACGATCTCTCATGTCTGCTGAGCAGTTACTAAAGACTATGTCAACAAAACACCTTTTTTGGGGTGCTAGTTGGCTAAGTCGATAGTAAGCTGTTCTCTCGTGGCTAGACGGCTGCTCGTCCTACCGGAGTCCGTGTTCGAATCCCAGGTAATTCTCTTGTGATTTTTCTTTCTCTCACGTCTCACTAAAGTGCTTTGTCTACGATTTTTTCGAGGTTTAATCCTACAATATTTGTTCTCTTACTTTACTCCCTGTAACTGCGAGCTGGTGTTCCTTGCAGCCGATGCTATGAAGGTGTCGAAGTACAGCATGTATCAGCGTGGGAGCAGGTTATGGCTGCTACATTTTCAGTTCCGGAGTACAGCTAAAAAGCAGGGGGTGTGCAATGCTTCTTTAGCAGATTCCACCACCATGGGGACTATGACGATCCCTGCCCCGTTAACCAAGCTAGGCCTGTTACTGGGGGTACCAACGGAGAGGTGGGGCAGGGTCTTGGTCAGCTATGGTTCGCTAACCCTGACACTAGCATATCAGCTATGGTTCGCTAACCCTAGCATATCAGCAATGGGTCGCTAACCCTGACGCTAGCATATCAGCTACGGGTCGCTGATTGCCTCATCGGAAACCGTCTTCACTCCCGTTACCTTTCATGTAGAAGACTCATCTGTCAGCTTTCATGTAGAAGACTCATCTGTCAGCTTTCATGTAGAAGACTCATTTGTTAGCTTTCATGTAGAAGACTCATTTGTTAGCTTTCATGTAGAAGACTCATTTGTTAGCTTTCATATAGAAGACTCACCTGTTAGCTTTCATATAGAAGACTCATCTGTTAGCTTTCATGTAGAAGACTCATTTGTCAGCTTTCATGTAGAAGACTCATTTGTTAGCTTTCATATAGAAGACTCATTTGTTAGCTTTCATGTAGAAGACTCATTTGTTAGCTTTCATGTAGAAGACTCATTTGTTAGCTTTCATGTAGAAGACTCATTTGTTAGCTTTCATGTAGAAGACTCATTTGTTAGCTTTCATATAGAAGACTCATCTGTTAGCTTTCATATAGAAGACTCATCTGTTAGCTTTCATGTAGAAGACTCATTTGTCAGCTTTCATGTAGAAGACTCATTTGTTAGCTTTCATATAGAAGATTCATCTGTTAGCTTTCATATAGAAGACTCATCTGTTAGCTTTCATGTAGAAGACTCATCTGTTAGCTTTCATATCGAAGACTCATCTGTTAGCTTTCATGTAGAAGACTCATCTGTTAGCTTTCATGTAGAAGACTCATCTGTTAGCTTTCATGTAGAAGACTCATCTGTTAGCTTTCATGTAGAAGACTCATCTGTTACCTTTCATGTAGAAGACTCATCTGTCAGCTTTCATGTAGAAGACTCATCTGTCAGCTTTCATGTAGAAGACTCATTTGTTAGCTTTCATGTAGAAGACTCATTTGTTAGCTTTCATGTAGAAGACTCATTTGTTAGCTTTCATATAGAAGACTCACCTGTTAGCTTTCATATAGAAGACTCATCTGTTAGCTTTCATGTAGAAGACTCATTTGTCAGCTTTCATGTAGAAGACTCATTTGTTAGCTTTCATATAGAAGACTCATTTGTTAGCTTTCATGTAGAAGACTCATTTGTTAGCTTTCATGTAGAAGACTCATTTGTTAGCTTTCATGTAGAAGACTCATTTGTTAGCTTTCATGTAGAAGACTCATTTGTTAGCTTTCATATAGAAGACTCATCTGTTAGCTTTCATATAGAAGACTCATCTGTTAGCTTTCATGTAGAAGACTCATTTGTCAGCTTTCATGTAGAAGACTCATTTGTTAGCTTTCATATAGAAGATTCATCTGTTAGCTTTCATATAGAAGACTCATCTGTTAGCTTTCATGTAGAAGACTCATCTGTTAGCTTTCATATCGAAGACTCATCTGTTAGCTTTCATGTAGAAGACTCATCTGTTAGCTTTCATGTAGAAGACTCATCTGTTAGCTTTCATGTAGAAGACTCATCTGTTAGCTTTCATGTAGAAGACTCATCTGTTAGCTTTCATGTAGAAGACTCATCTGTTAGCTTTCATATAGAAGACTCATCTGTTAGCTTTCATATAGAAGACTCATCTGTTAGCTTTCATGTAGAAGACTCATCTGTTAGCTTTCATATAGAAGACTCATCTGTTAGCTTTCATATAGAAGACTCATCTGTTAGCTTTCATATAGAAGACTCATCTGTTAGCTTTCATATAGAAGACTCATCTGTTAGCTTTCATATAGAAGACTCATCTGTTAGCTTTCATATAGAAGACTCATCTGTTAGCTTTCATGTAGAAGACTCATCTGTTAGCTTTCATGTAGAAGACTCACCTGTTAGCTTTCATGCCCTCATTTCAAATCAAGGCATAACTCCCTGAACTCTGAGAGAAGATTCAGTCTGGAAGATCTGGCTGATCCACATGCTTAGTGCTGTTTTATATTAAAACTCTGTAACAATCAGTGAGCATAGCATTGTGTGATTTGTGTGAGCAGATGGGCAGATTCTGAGGTTGTAGAGTTGCTCGAAGTAGATTAGACGCCAAGCCATGTTACTGAAGGGTCGTATATCACTACGTGTCACTGAAGATGAGACATGTTACTGAAGGGTAGTAAATCACTACTTGTCA
Source organism: Achatina immaculata (assembly GCA_009760885.1). Lineage (NCBI taxonomy): Eukaryota > Metazoa > Mollusca > Gastropoda > Stylommatophora > Achatinidae > Lissachatina > Lissachatina immaculata. The sequence continues at coordinate 24,481,125 of CM019697.1, read as the reverse complement.
CTGAAGATGAGACATGTTACTGCAGGGTAGTAAATCATTACTTGTCACTGAAGATGAGACATGTTACTGAAGGGTAGTAAATCATTACTTGTCACTGAAGATGAGACATGTTACTGAAGGGTAGTAAATCATTACTTGTCACTGAAGATGAGACATGTTACTGCAGGGTAGTAAATCACTACTTGTCACTGAAGATGAGACATGTTACTGCAGGGTAGTAAATCACTACTTGTCACTGAAGATGAGACATGTTACTGCAGGGTAGTAAATCACTACTTGTCACTGAAGATGCACGACCTATATAAAAGAATAGGAGGTCCACGCCTGCTTGGTAATTGTTTTCCTCTACATCGAATTAAAAATTTTAATGAAAATGCTAAAATATGCCAATTAAGGATATGTATAATTGTGAGAGCAGAATCGGTATGAGATGGATTATTACTTTTGTATGATATGTAATGTCAGCTGGTGAATGCTGATAGATTCAACTTTTATATCAGAATCTCCGGTTGTGAAGAGAAATATCAGTTAAGATCTGCGACATGAGGTATGTTTTACCAAATGAATCCAGTCTGATGTATGCACATACTCAAGTATTGTAAATCATGATTCTGTTATTCATTTTATCTACATATGGACTTTACCGTTTGTATACACGTACACATATTCAATAAACATAAAGTTGAACTGTGGCATTTATTATTTCATAAGCTAAAAGTGGAGATGTCATTTGACTTAGACATCACAAAACGGTGACACTGACAAGATCAAAAGATATCAAAGGGCCTTTATTTAATATTCTGAATACTGAACACCGTCTGTCAGTCTTTCTTACCTGTCCCTAATGTAATGTTACACTCTCTTTCTACTACATCATCATCTGTTGACAAGTTTGTCCTACCACTGAGACTGACGACCTATAGATTATAACATAAGATAAGGAGTTACGACTAAGTCACACAGAACTAAGAAATCTTGCAATGTATCGTTCACAGAAATCTTTCTCACAGAATATTCTTGCGAAACGTACATAAATAATCCGCTGTGTACATTTACATTTCATGAATATTCACATTATTTTCTTTTAGGTGTGTTGTCGTGAGTGCATGTAACATGACATTTGACCAGATCGTAGAAAATGTATCCGAAGTTTTTGTTAAAGGTAATATATTTGTAGATGAGGAAATAGCATATGCTGTTGATAAAAGCAAATGTGTCCATTGTATAAAAACTAAACAGGTTAAACATTGTCGCACTCGTACGAGGTTCTAGATCTGTGGTCTCCGTGAAGTATATCAGCACTAGCATAATTTGAGGCAAACAAACTTTCAGTCAAATATCAAAAAGATGGCGTGTGTTGTCAATAATGATTTTTGTTTCTTAGTGAGATACACCTCAATGATGACTTTTACTTCCCGACAGAAATAAAGATACAGTCCAGTATTACCACAGGAAAAAATATTGTAGATATTCCACAGACATGAACATTATATCTTCTTGCTTCTCTTTGCTGATTTTGACAGTAAAATTGGAAGACTGGCCGTATTTAAACATGTATGGTCCTGTGAAGGAGCATACGTTCCAGGCACACGAGGCCAGGAAATTTAAGAAGCCAAGAAACCAAACTCTGGGTGGTGTTACCAGGAGCTTGAACTTAAGAGGAAGAAAACAGCCAGAAATCTCTCAATCGTGATTAATATAGTTATGTGAATAGACATGGCGTATCCAGTTTTAGACAAGACTAGTATAAACATACAATGTAGCTGTAGTTTAGTAACTGGATTTGTCCTTTTCAGGACAATTGTCATAGTTATCGTGTAGAGTTTGTTTTGATTTGTCCCCTTTTGGACAAGAATGGATTCTTGATAGGAAGTTATTTTAGCCTTCGGTATATGTGAGGTTAGCATGTTCTTCGACGTTGTATGATTGTGTGTGTCCAATGTCGACGTAAATAACCGGGCATCTTTTCTGTATCCATGTTACTTGTCTCATCAGTTTAGGTCCACATCTAACTACAGCACTCATTTATAAATGTGTATTTCATCATCAAACGTTTGTTGATGTTTGTAACTGCCGAATCCTGTACTCTTTGGATTCATGGTGAGTGTGACAACTGTGGTGTTGAGTGTGACAACTGTGGTGTTGAATGTGACAGCTGTGGTGTTGATTGTGACAACTGTGCTGCTGAATGTGACAACTGTGGTGTTGAGTGTGACAACTGCGGTGTTGAGCGAGCTGTAGCTCATGAAAAATGGTCATGCTCGTGCACAGATTTGTATTAGTTGTTTGTCCCGGGTTTCCATAGTTACGTGCTGTTTATCAATGTAACGTTTGTTTTGCCACTTAGACATCACAAAACGGTGACACTGACAAGATCAAAAGATATCAAAGGGCCTTTATTTAATATTCTGAATACTGAACACCGTCTGTCAGTCTTTCTTACCTGTCCCTAATGTAATGTTACACTCTCTTTCTACTACATCATCATCTGTTGACAAGTTTGTCCTACCACTGAGACTGACGACCTATAGATTATAACATAAGATAAGGAGTTACGACTAAGTCACACAGAACTAAGAAATCTTGCAATGTATCGTTCACAGAAATCTTTCTCACAGAATATTCTTGCGAAACGTACATAAATAATCCGCTGTGTACATTTACATTTCATGAATATTCACATTATTTTCTTTTAGGTGTGTTGTCGTGAGTGCATGTAACATGACATTTGACCAGATCGTAGAAAATGTATCCGAAGTTTTTGTTAAAGGTAATATATTTGTAGATGAGGAAATAGCATATGCTGTTGATAAAAGCAAATGTGTCCATTGTATAAAAACTAAACAGGTTAAACATTGTCGCACTCGTACGAGGTTCTAGATCTGTGGTCTCCGTGAAGTATATCAGCACTAGCATAATTTGAGGCAAACAAACTTTCAGTCAAATATCAAAAAGATGGCGTGTGTTGTCAATAATGATTTTTGTTTCTTAGTGAGATACACCTCAATGATGACTTTTACTTCCCGACAGAAATAAAGATACAGTCCAGTATTACCACAGGAAAAAATATTGTAGATATTCCACAGACATGAACATTATATCTTCTTGCTTCTCTTTGCTGATTTTGACAGTAAAATTGGAAGACTGGCCGTATTTAAACATGTATGGTCCTGTGAAGGAGCATACGTTCCAGGCACACGAGGCCAGGAAATTTAAGAAGCCAAGAAACCAAACTCTGGGTGGTGTTACCAGGAGCTTGAACTTAAGAGGAAGAAAACAGCCAGAAATCTCTCAATCGTGATTAATAGTTATGTGAATAGACATGGCGTATCCAGTTTTAGACAAGACTAGTATAAACATACAATGTAGCTGTAGTTTAGTAACTGGATTTGTCCTTTTCAGGACAATTGTCATAGTTATCGTGTAGAGTTTGTTTTGATTTGTCCCCTTTTGGACAAGAATGGATTCTTGATAGGAAGTTATTTTAGCCTTCGGTATATGTGAGGTTAGCATGTTCTTCGACGTTGTATGATTGTGTGTGTCCAATGTCGACGTAAATAACCGGGCATCTTTTCTGTATCCATGTTACTTGTCTCATCAGTTTAGGTCCACATCTAACTACAGCACTCATTTATAAATGTGTATTTCATCATCAAACGTTTGTTGATGTTTGTAACTGCCGAATCCTGTACTCTTTGGATTCATGGTGAGTGTGACAACTGTGGTGTTGAGTGTGACAACTGTGGTGTTGAATGTGACAGCTGTGGTGTTGATTGTGACAACTGTGCTGCTGAATGTGACAACTGTGGTGTTGAGTGTGACAACTGCGGTGTTGAGCGAGCTGTAGCTCATGAAAAATGGTCATGCTCGTGCACAGATTTGTATTAGTTGTTTGTCCCGGGTTTCCATAGTTACGTGCTGTTTATCAATGTAACGTTTGTTTTGCCACTTACGTAAATCTTCTGTAAAATATTTGCTTTGCTTAAACTTATATCTTATTATTTTTTCTGGTGTTTAACTAACAACTTTTCAACTCTTCTCCTGATCTTAAATTCTTTATCTGTTATCATCGTACAAGAGATTCTTCTGGAGCTCAGGGTTAAGCAGCTTAGCCTTTGTTTACTGAGTTTAGGGCCCACTCAAGTACAGTTCTGCCTGGAGCACTCTCAGTTACTGCACCTCTTCAGACGGTCCGTACCCCTCTCAGTTGGTGTCTAATTAAGCTAGCCTAAGTAACTTTGCTGGCTGGGAAGTAAGTTAGCATTACATTCGTCCCTCTATCGTCCAACAATAAAGTAACTGCTCCAAGGCGTAGATTGATCAGAGCAAAAAATAAAGGATTAATTCATTCACAACATCGGGCGCAACACACGTTTACACCAGACAACATATAAACACACACACAGCATATGTTTCAACAACCATTAACAAAAACATGGAAAATAAGAGCATGCTTGTGAAATATATTCTAACAACAACATAGAAAATAAGAGCATGCTTGTGAAATATATTCTAACAACAACATAGAAAATAAGAGCATGCTTGTGAAACATATTCTAACAACAACATAGAAAATAAGAGCATGCTTGTGAAATATATTCTAACAACAACATAGAAAATAAGAGCATGCTTGTGAAATATATTCTAACAACAACATAGAAAATAAGAGCATGCTTGTGAAATATATTCTAACAACAACATAGAAAATAAGAGCATGCTTGTGAAATATATTCTAACAACAACATAGAAAATAAGAGCATGCTTGTGAAATATATTCTAACAACAACATAGAAAATAAGAGCATGCTTGTGAAATATATTCTAACAATAACATATAAAATAAGAGCATGGTTGTGAAACATATTCTAACAGCAATATAGAAAATAAGAGTATGCTTGTGAAATATATTCTAACAACAACATAGAAAATAAGAGCATGCTTGTGAAATATATTCTAACAACAACATAGAAAATAAGAGCATGCTTGTGAAATATATTCTAACAATAACATAGAAAATAAGAGCATGCTTGTGAAATATATTCTAACAACAACATAGAAAATAAGAGCATGCTTGTGAAATATATTCTAACAACAACATAGAAAATAAGAGCATGCTTGTGAAATATATTCTAACAATAACATAGAAAATAAGAGCATGCTTGTGAAATATATTCTAACAATAACATATAAAATAAGAGCATGGTTGTGAAACATATTCTAACAGCAATATAGAAAATAAGAGTATGTTTGTTCAACAAATTCTAAAAGTAAGATAGAAAATAAGAGCATGCTTGTGAAACAAATTCTAAGAATAAGATAGAAAATTAGAGCATGCTTGTGGAATATATTCTAAGAATAAGATAGAAAATAAGAGCATGCTTGTGGAATATATTATAAGAATAAGATAGAAAATAAGAGCATGCTTGTGGAATATATTCTAAGAATAAGATAGAAAATAAGAGCATGCTGGTGAAACAAATTCGTTCTACGGGGGGGGGGGGAGGGTGGGGTTACTCTACGTCACGCTCTTACTCGATTTCACATCTCTTACAAAATCCCTGGTCTTCTGTAACAGTATATAATGCATCTCTACACAAGCTCTCCAAAGTTAGCCACACTCGTTTACACATATAGGAGTTTCTAGCCAACTCAGACATTTGTCAAAATACGCAGTCCTCTGCCTGAGTCATCATCAATTTAAAAAGTGCAATAATGAAATGATCAAAATAACAGATTAAGAGCAATATGACTCAAATGATGAAACAAAGCATGACATTATTAATCAAATGGGTGAATTGACACTGCAGAGCAATAAATATGTGCGCACACACAAAACACATAGGAAACATTTCAGTGTCAACCAAATCAATCGAAAGAATGTATGAATGTATGAAGGCATAGTAAGGAAAAATATAATAATGGTGAAAATTATGCATTTCAACTCTTAATCTAATAGATAAACCATTTAACACTTAACAGTGAACACATATCACGGTTTACACTTACGTTATTCTACCGTCCAACATATGAACACGTACATACAGAAATTACAAAGCACGAGGCTGCGCGGGCAACACTTTGGGTTCATAGGTCAACAATCCATTTATCCAACATCACATATGAAGAGTGCAGTAGAACATCCAGATATACCAACAACTACGGCTCCACAACAATACATGTGCTGCCCCGACAAAAGCCTCAGACTGACTTATGATGGTCTAACAACACATCACACTCTACCTGAACAACACACCGATAACCCCCGATGGGACACCCGAGAAGTCGCTTGACCTTGATCCCCACAATCCGCCGCTTTCGATAAGCCAAATCAAGCCACCCCTCCCTCACACTGCTCTGTAAAAAGTGATGTACAGTGCTCACGAGTGAAATACTTGCCCAGCGCGTGAGTGACACATCATCACACACCACAGTGTAACGCGTGTGTAACACACCATCACACACCACAGTCCAGGGCGTATCTAACACACCATCACACATCACCTTATAGTTCGTGTAACACATCATCACACACAAGAGTCCAGGGCGTGCCTAACACACCTTCACACACCACAGTCCAGGGCGTGTCTAACACATCATCACACACCACAGTCCAAGGCGTGTCTAACACACCTTCACACACCACAGTCCAGGGCGTGTCTAACACATCATCACACACCACAGTCCAGAGATTGTCTAACACACCTTCATACACCACAGTCCAGGGCGTGTCTAACACATCATCACACACCACAGTCCAGGGATTGTCTAACACACCTTCACACACCACAGTTCAGGGCGTGTCTAACACACCACACACGACATCAAGGGCGTGTCTAACACATCATCACACACCAGAGTCCAGGGCGTGTCTAACACACCTTCACACACCACAGTCCAGGGCGTGTATAACACACCATCACACACGACATCAAGGGCGTGTCTAACACACCATCACACACCAGAGTCAAGGGCGTGTCTAACACACCACCGCACACCACATCCAGGGCGTGTCTAACACCCCATCACACACCACAGTATAGAGCGTGTGTCACACACCATCACTCACCACAGTATAGCGCGTGTGTCACACACCATCACGCACCACGGTATAGTTGAGTAAGCGCACACACACATACATAGAGTGGACACACTATTTCAATAGTGACGTATAGGCCCATTATTTGTTTAACTTTATGGTTCTGAGATATCTCAAGTTTACCGCATGTTGCTCTCACTTTACAAGTTTGGCTTCAACTAAAATATTTCTTATATTACCAGTTTTTGCCCCTTTATGCTTATTATTTCTGACTTTTTCCTTCCCAATATTTTCCTTGGTGTTATTCTACCCGTTCTGTTTGTCTCTCTGTCAATTTCAGTAAATATATTATCTGATATCTTTGTTTTTAATCTTTGTATTTTTGTTGTGCAAGTCATATTTGGAAGGCAAATAAAGTTGTAAAAGTACATGTGGAAACTATTGCTTTTGTATGTTATGGTCACTTGAAATATTATGTTGTGGTTTCTTGATGTTTTTATAGCTCTCTTGATTTACAACCATCATTGTACAGTCCTGCATCTCAGGGAAAGTCATAGATCATAAAAAGTACAACATGACAGACAAAAGAGGACGCTTAGATCAGCTTATATCTTATCTGTTAAGAGAGAAGAGATAGAGAGAGCACGCCAACACACAGCCCTCCATATTCTGATATCTGGCGTGGCTGAGACAAAAATAATGATCATTTCTTGCAAGCTATGGAATTTCAGTGATGGAAATATTCTCTATAAACTGCTAACTGTTAAATTAAGTTCACATACGCTTAAAGCTTTTTTTTAAAAATTTTGTTTGAATCGCCAAATTGTGGAGGTTACTTCTGGAGAACAGTGTGAATTATTATTGGAAGAGAAAGAACCTGAACCGACAATATAAGAAGTTTTATGGGCAATAAAGAATCTGAAAAATGGTAAATCACCAGGATGTGATGAGATAACAGCTGAATTTATTAAAGCAGGAGGAAAGGAATATGCAACAATCTATCATGCACTGTGCAAAAAGATATGGCATTCAGGTATTTGGCCAACAGAATGGAAAAGAACTATATTCATACCACTGCCAAAAAAGGATAACCTGAAATTATGCACAAACTACAGAACTGTTTCCTTGATTAGTCATGCCAGTACAATTCTGTTAAAAATCATAATGGGTAGACTTTGTAAGAAAATAGAAGAAGAAGTCAATATGGCCCAAGCTGGTTTCAGGCAATGAAGAGGATCAAGAGATCGTATATTCAATCTAAGATTAATAATAGAGAAATGCAGAGAGTTTAATGTGAATCTCTATTTATCCTTTATAGACTAGTCAAAGGCATTTGATTGTGTACAACACCAGAAACTGTGGGAAATAATGGAAAAAATGGGATTTCCAACACATTTGATACAATTAACATCACTGCTGTATCTAGACCAACAAGCAGCAGTAAGAATAAATGGTGAAACAACAACTTGGTTTGACATAAAACAAGGGGTTCGTCAGGGGTGCATATTGTCACCCTACTTATTTAACTTGTATACTGAAAATATAATGAGGAATGTTAGAGAAGATGTAGACAAAGAATATTACGATGCCATAACAATTGGAGGTTATGAAATACCAGAGATTAGATATGCTGATGACACAGTGTTACTATCCACAACACAAAAAGGAATGGAAAAACTAATTATGTCAGTCCGTAAGAACAGCGAAGAGCAGAACCTCTATCTTAATGCGAAGAAAACTAAAGTGATGACAACTGAAAAAAACAAACAAGGCAGCTGAAATATGTATCAATGAGGAAAAACTGAAAGAAGTGGAGAGTTTTGAATATCTTGTATCACTACTAACTAATAATGGAGATACAATGAGGGAAATTGAAAGGAGGACATCTATTGCTCTTCAGAAAGTAAAACAAATAAAGAATCTGTGGAGAGGAGCACACAGAACCACAAAAATAAGATTTTTAAGGGCATGCATCTTTCCCATAGCAACATATGCCTGTGAGACATGGACACTTAACAAAACAGCTTAATATTGAAGAAGGCTGGCTAGTAAAGAAGATTAAAGAGAGAAAACTTAAATATTTTGGACACATTAAACGTCATGATAATTTAGAGAAGACCGTATTGGAAGGATACATAATGGGAAAAAGAAAGAGAGGAAGACCAAAACGAAGATGGCTGCAAGACATCGTTGACGATCTGGAAATGGATGCAACAGCAGGAGGCCATCTTGCTCACAACCGAGAGGCCTACAGGAGGCAAAGTTCCGCAAGGGACATGCAAATGAAGGAACTTCTGGAGAAATTCTTAATTATTGTATTGATGGATGTGCACTTGCAAACGTGCTCAGTAAAGCATAAATATGAACCATGGCATTCATCATTTCATAAACTACACTTAGAGGTGTCGTTTGATGTAGACATCTCTAAACTGTGACACTGGCTGTGTCTTCTCGTTTAAGATCAGAAGATATCAGGGGACCTTTATTTAATATAATGAATACTGAAAACAGAACATATCAGAGGACTTTTAATTAATATTCTGAATACTGATTACAGAAGATATCAGAGGACCTTTATTTAATATTTTGAAAACTTAATACAAAAATATCATTCATTCATTTGCATGTCCCTTGGGGAACTTTGCCTCCCAAACAGCACTCCTGTAGGCCTCTCGGTTGTGAGCAAGATGGCCTGCTGCTACTGCGTCCATTTGCAGATCGTCAACGATTTCTTGCAGCCATCTTCGTTTTGGTCTTCCTCTTTTTCTTTTTCCTATTATGTATCCTTCCAATATGGTCTTCTCTAATTTATCATGACGTTTAATGTGTCCAAAATATTTAAGTTTTCTCTCTTCAATCCTCTTTACTAGCCAGCCTTCTTCAATATTAAGCTCTTGTAGTATAGATATATTTATTCTTTTTTGTATAAACGATATTTGGAGAACTCTTCTGTAGCATTTACATTCAAAGGCATTTATGTGTTTCTCAGCTGTTTTGTTAAGTGTCCATGTCTCACAGGCATATGTTGCGATGGGAAAGATGCATGCCCTTAAAAATCTTATTTTTGTAGTTCTGCCTGCTCCTCTCCACAGATTCTTTATTTGTTTTACTTTCTGAAGAGCAATAGATGTCCTCCTTTTAATTTCCCTCATTGTATCTCCATTATTAGTTAGTAGTGATACAAGATATTCAAAACTCTCCACTTCTTCCAATTTTTCCTCATGGATACATATTTCAGCTGCCTTGTTTGTTTTTTCAGTTGTTATCACTTTAGTTTTCTTCGCATTAAGATAGAGGTTCTGCTCTTCGCTGTTCTTACGGACTGACATAATTAGTTTTTCCATTCCTTTTTGTGTTGTGGATAGTAACACTGTGTCATCAGCATATCTAATCTCTGGTATTTCATAACCTCCAATTGTTATGGCATCGTAATATTCTTTGTCTACATCTTCTCTAACATTCCTCATTATATTTTCAGTATACAAGTTAAATAAGTAGGGTGACAATATGCACCCCTGACGGACCCCTTGTTTTATGTCAAACCAAGTTGTTGTTTCACCATTTATTCTTACTGCTGCTTGTTGGTCTAGATACAGCAGTGATGTTAATTGTATCAAATGTGTTGGAAATCCCATTTTTTCCATTATTTCCCACAGTTTCTGGTGTTGTACACAATCAAATGCCTTTGAGTAGTCTATAAAGGATAAATAGAGATTCAGATTAAACTCTCTGCATTTCTCTATTAATAATCTTATATTGAATATATGATCTCTTGATCCTCTTCATTGCCTGAAACCAGCTTGGGCCATATTGACTTCTTCTTCTATTTTCTTACAAAGTCTACCCATTATGATTTTTAACAGAATTGTACTGGCATGACTAATCAAGGAAACAGTTCTGTAGTTTGTGCATAATTTCAGGTTACCCTTTTTTGGCAGTGGTATGAATATAGTTCTTTTCCATTCTGTTGGCCAAATACCTGAATGCCATATCTTTTTGCACAGTGCATGATAGATTGTTGCACACTCCTTTCCTCCTGCTTTAATAAATTCAGCTGTTATCTCATCACATCCTGGTGATTTACCATTTTTCAGATTCTTTATTGCCCATAAAACTTCTTATATTGTCGGTTCAGGTTCTTTCTCTTCCAATAATAATTCACAATGTTGATTTCCGCTTCTACAGTCGGTTGCTTCATACATTCCTTTGCAATAGTCCTTCAATCTTTCTAGAATTTCCTCTGTCTCTGTCAAGGTATTCCCCATCTCATCACAAATTACATTTAGCTTAGGTTTGACATTTCTCGTCAATGTCTTCATTTCTTTAAACATTTCTCTTCCACACTTCCGATGTTCTTCTTATTCTTTCACAACAATCTTGTATGTATTGTTTTTTGTCTTTTCATATGTTTCTTCGTACTTTTTTTGTTAAAGTTTTATATTTCTCTCTGTTGTTGTTTGTCACTTTCCGTTGCGTTTCACAAAAATATCAGGAGACCTTTATTTAATATTCTGAATACTGAACACCGTCTGTCAGTCTTTCTTACCTGTCCCTAATGTAATGTTACACTCTCTTTCTACTACATCATCATCTGTTGACAAGTTTGTCCTACCATTGAGACTGACGACCAGTAGAATATAACATAAGGAGTTACGACTTAGTCACACAGAACTAAGAAAACTGTTGTAACGTATCTAGAACTAACAGTTAGTAGAAACGTTTTGTGATATAACACAATTCACAGGTAAAAAATCAGGCTCCAGGATCATAGCATTCAGAATAGCCCACAGAAATGTTTCCCCGCCCTACCAGCTTTCATCCAAGAATAAGTTTGTCTAATAGTTGCTATCAAATGCTGAATGTTTATTGACGCGTTTTCTGCCTCACAGTTCAGATCTCCTACCACCACCCTCATTGTGCACTGTCTCCAGCAATCACTTCACAATTACGTTGTTCTCTCATTCCCGCTCTTCATCCCCCCCCTCCCTCTTTACAATATGACTTTAGCAATGTCTCCCTTGTCCATTCCCAGCCTGACATTTATTTTAGTCTGTCCAGCAAGTCTGTGTGTCAGAAAGTCTATGTAATTAAATATTCTCGTAGAAGTACATAAATAATCCAATGTGCACATTTACATTTCTTAAGCATTCAAACTACTTTCTCTTAAGTGGGTTGTCGTGAGAGCAGGGAATGAGAAATGTGACCAGATTGTATAATATATTTCTGAAGTTTTTGTTAAACGTAATGTAGATAAGAAAATCACACATGCTGTTGGTAAAAATAAATGTTTCTAATGAATATATGCTAAATATTCCATATAGTGACTGAGATATAAGTTCATCTGTAAGAGTCATTTCCGAGTAATATTTCGGCATTAAGAGTACCTGAGATAAACAAACTTTCAGACAAACAGCGAAAAAAATAATGGTTGTTCTCATTGATGACTTGTGTTTCTTAGTTCCAGAAGTCATATTTCGATGTTTTTCTCGTGTTGTGGCCAGCTTGACAGAAATAACGATACATCCCAGTATTATCACAAGAACTGGCAACCAATATAGGAAAATATATTGTAGATATTCTACAAATAAATACATGATACTGTCAGTGTAAATTTTGCGGATTTCTCCAATAAAATTTGAAAGTACGCCGTATGTAAAGATGTTATATCTTGTTTGAGAATATATGTTCCAGGCACACGAGGCTAGGAAATTTAAGAAGCCAAGAAACCAAACTCTGGTTGGTGTTACCAGGAGCCAACTTAAGAGGGAAGAAAACAGCCAGAAATCTCTCAATCGTGATTAATATAGTTATGTGAATAGACATGGCGTATCCAGTTGCAGACAAAACTAATATAAACATATACACTGTGGCTAATATACTCGCTTCTGTACGTGGAGATATCCATCTTACGTCGTGTACACCTGGATAATCTGATAATAAGAAAGGGATATTGACAGAACCAAGCAAACACAGAATATCGGCCATCGTCAGATAAAAGAGGAGAATATTTGAGGTACGATGTAGCCCACACTTTGTTATCACACACAAACTGATAACGTTGCCAGTAAGTCCTGCTACACCAATGATTGGGTTGATTATGTGCATCAGATACCAATATACAAGTTTCCCTAATCCCAAAAGTCTTGACATTTCTTGATAAATCAGTAAAAGATTCATCATTTCCTTCTGAACGTTTTCGTACTCTTCCATGTAGGAATTGAATGTATTAAACAGATCCATCCAAAATCTATCGGCTTCGCTTACATCATCAGGAAATGTGACTGTCTCTGACATGTTATAACCAGAATTCATATTAGTATAGGCAGGTGGTTTGCCACTTGAAAATGTTTGTTCGTGAGCATAAGAGACTCCGGACAAATGATTAAACTTTTAATGGAGATCCGAAGTGGGAAAAGTCTTAACTGGTCGTTCGTCAGAGTTGTATTTGGTGCAGCTGAAAAAGATGGACGCTCCTAGAATCAATTCATTTGAAAATTCAATGCACAATTATGGCTCATCTCACTACAGAACAACGACTCGTCATCATTGGACGTTTACAGACTGGACAGTCACAAAGTGTAGTGGCCAGACAATTTAATGTCGTTAGAAGCACCATTAGTGGCCTTTTGGAGACGATTTCAAGAAACTGGTTCAGTTGCAGACCGGCCTTGCAGTGGAAGACCCGTAGTCACAACTCCTGCCGAAGACCGCTTCATACGGCTGCGTCACCTCCGGAATCGATTTGCATCTGCGTCCTCAACATTCCAGTCAATGACAGCAGCTCGTCGAATCAAACCGACAGGAACCGGCTGCACAGCTCTGGTCTTTGAGCTAGAAGACCATATAGAGGTCTTACGGACCGGCATCGCCAGAACTGACTGCAGTGGGCGAACCAGCATCGTCTATGGACCGTTGCGAATGACTGTAAAAGGGTTTAGTTTAGTGATGAATCATTCTTTCTGTTCCAGCGACATGATACACGGAGAAACGTTTACCGCAGAGTTTCAAGATTGAAACGTCTCAAGTTTAGAACAAAAGTTGATGACTGAACATATTAGTAGAGGAATATGTGAAGAAGAGACCCAACTCTACGTAAAGTGTTAGGATCAATATTTTCTATTCGGTGATGGTAGCAAGGTTCACGAGATGACAACATGGATGAAGAAGAGCCTAGCTCAGTCACTTACATATTCCTAGCGGAACTTTGTTTCACTATGAGAGGTGGGTAGTATACATAAATTATACAGTTATTATAATATTATTTTCATTTTTGGGTAAAGTACTTATGTTTATGTTTAGTAACTATATATGTTTTGTTTATGTGAAACTTCATTACACAGGTCAGGGTAAGTTGTTCTTTCTTGTGTGATCACAGTGTGATAGCAGTAGGAAGCTGTTCTACTGTTATGTACCAAGTTTTGGACTGATATGTCTTATAAAACTTGGACAGATGTGCCTTATGAAACTTGGACAGATGTGCCTTATGAAACTTGGACACATGTGCCTTATGAAACTTGGACAGATGTGCCTTATGAAACTTGGACAGATGTGCCTTATGAAACTTGGACACATGTGCCTTATGAAACTTGGACAGATGTGCCTTATGAAACTTGGACAGATGTGCCTTATGAAACTTGGACACATGTGCCTTATGAAACTTGGACAGATGTGCCTTATGAAACTTGGACAGATGTGCCTTATGAAACTTGGACAGATGTGCCTTATGAAACTTGGACAGATGTGCCTTATGAAACTTGGACAGATGTGCCTTATGAAACTTGGACAGATGTGCCTTATGAAACTTGGACACATGTGCCTTATGAAACTTGGACAGATGTGCCTTATGAAACTTGGACAGATGTGCCTTATGAAACTTGGACACATGTGCCTTATGAAACTTGGACACATGTGCCTTATGAAACTTGGACACATGTGCCTTATGAAACTTGGACACATGTGCCTTATGAAACTTGGACACATGTGCCTTATGAAACTTGGACAGATGTGCCTTATGAAACTTGGACACATGTGCCTTATGAAACTTGGACACATGTGCCTTATGAAACTTGGACACATGTGCCTTATGAAACTTGGACACATGTGCCTTATGAAACTTGGACAGATGTGCCTTATGAAACTTGGACACATGTGCCTTATGAAACTTGGACAGATGTGCCTTATGAAACTTTGTCACATGTGCCTTATGAAACTTGGACAGATGTGCCTTATGAAACTTGGACAGATGTGCCTTATGAAACTTGGACACATGTGCCTTATGAAACTTGCACACAACTTTTGTTTTTGAGCCTGCCAGTCCCTATGTTTCCTTACAAGTATAAGAGAAAAGAGCTTTGCTGCTGTCCTTGACCGTGTGGAATAAGAGCACGCTGTCAAGCGTTTAAGTGTTGTTAAAAAGCAAATGGTGCCCTGGTAGCGATTGTTCATAAAATGAAGTACTTGATCAAATGCTTTGCTACAGTCGGCGAAACATACAATTAAGTTTCTCTGTAGTTGTGGAGTTTTCTCTCTGACACTTCATACAATTAAGTTTCTCTGTAGTTGTGGAGCTTTCTCTCTGACACTTCATACAATTAAGTTTCTCTGTAGTTGTGGAGTTTTCTCTCTGACACTTCATACAATTAAGTTTCTCTGTAGTTGTGGAGTTTTCTCTCTGACACTTCATATAATTAAGTTTCTCTGTAGTTGTGGAGTTTTCTCTCTGACACTTCATAGTGAAAATATATCACTGCGTTTTTCTCCGCAAATCCAAATTACTCATCTTCTATCTTCTTCTTTATTCTGTGTCTAGTTCTTTTCACCATAAGTCTCACAAGTAATTTTTAATAAGAGATGAAAGGTTTTTTTGTTGTGAAGTCTTCACACCCTGCGGCCCCTGTATTCTTTGATAAAGCCATGAAAGTTGATTTTAATAGTTTATATGTCCAGAGTTACAGGTATCATTCAAGAAATTTCTTATTACTTTTACACCAGATTCATCAAGTGGGTCTAACTTTCGTACAGTTATTCTAACTTTCCTACAGATATTCTAACTTTCCTACAGATATTCTAACTTTCCTACAGATATTCTAACTTTCCTACAGATATTCTAACTTTCCTACAGATATTCTCACTTTCCTACAGATATTCTAACTTTCCTACAGATGTTCTAACTTTCCTACAGATATTCTAACTTTCCTACAGATATTTCATCTGGCCCTATGGCTTTTCTTGTCTTCATCTGTTTAATTGCATCTAAGGTTTCGTCTTCAAATATTGGTTGTACATCACAGTTGTTACAGTTTAAAAAAAGAAACGCAACACTACTGCAGTTGTAATGGACACCAACTTTCAAAATTGTATCAATATTTTATTTTACGAAATTAATGTTTCAATCTTGGCATGAAGAAACTTTAAGACTTTAGCAATGAAATAATGTTCATTAAATTTGGTTTGGACTTTTATTCTTTGCGACTGAGGCCTTCGTTTCAGTAAGATGTATGGCCTCCTCTGGCCTGTATCAGAGAACAACATCTCCTTGACATAGATCCGATTAGCCGTTGGATCTGTTGTTGTGGGATGGCTGCCCACTCTTCCCGCAGTGCAGGAGACAACTGTCGGAGATTGGTTGGCGCCACGTCTCGCGGGCGGACTTGTCTGTTGAGTTTATGTCTGATGATATGGATGGCCACGAAATGGTATGGACGTTGCTGTCAGCGAGGAACAGGGTGGTGAGTTGTGCCATATGGTAATATGTTTTCCTGCTGAAAAATCGACCCCGGTGCAGCCAGAAGTGGAAGGACGTGAGGACGAAGAATTACAGCTACATATCGTTGGGCATTCAGGCGCCCTTCAGTTTGCATCAGGTCACTTCTTCCCATGAAGCTGATCATCCCCCACACAGGTGCACCTTCACCACCATGTGGAGGAGACTCATCCACGCAATTCTGGGCGTAGCGCTCACAGACTCTGCGGTAAACTCTTCTCCATCTATCATGTTGCTGAAGCAGAAAGAATGCTTCATCACAAAACTAAACCCTTCTCCAATCATTCGCTACGGTCCATTGACGATGCTGGCTCGACCATTGCAATCGGTTCTGGCGATGCCGGTACGTAAGAACAGGATCTCTGTAGGGTCTTCTAGCTCAAAGACCAGCGTCGTGCAGCCGGTTCCTGACCGTTTGATCTGAAATTTGACAAGCTGCTGTCATTGACTGGAATGTTGAGGACGCAGATGCAAATCGATTCCTGAGGTGACGCAGCCGTATGAAGCGGTCTTCGGCAGGAGTTGTGACTATGTGTCTTCCACTGCAAGGCTGGTCTGCAACTGAGCCAGTTTCTTGAAATAGTCTCCAAAGGCCAATAATGGTGTTTCTAACGACATTAAATTTTCTGGTTACTACACTTTGTGACTGTCCAGTCTGTAAACGTCCAATGTGATGTGTCGTTGTTCTGTAGTGAGATGAGCCATAATTGTGCACTGAATTTTCAAATGAAATGATTCGAGGAGCGTCAATCTTCTGTAGGTATTCAATAACATTGTCAGTGAGTTTTATGTTCATTAAGTTTCACGGGATTCTCGTGAACCTGTCATAAGTTAGTGTCAAAAATGCTGTTTTGACTAGTGTTGCTTTTCTGTGCTCATGAATCATCTGCTGAGTACAGTTCAGGTCAGCACGTGAAGTTCATGTCCAGGTGAACGTTCCAGGCGATATGCCCTTGTCTGATCAGCAAACTTTAGTTTAAATCGTAACATCGTATTTGTTGCATTTCTTTTTTCTTGAACAGTATATATTTCTCATCATGTCTCGTCTTCGTACACCCACACATACACACACACACATACAGTTCAATCATATTTTCTCCGAACAACCTAGGCTCTATTTTGTCTTTCTTTGTCTCCGAGCAACCTAGGCTCTATTTTGTCCTTCTTTGTCTCCGAATAACCTAGGCTCTATTTTGTCCTTCTTTGTCTCCGAGTAACCTAGGCTCTATTTTGTCATTCTTTGTCTCCGAACAACCTAGGCTCTATTTTGTCTTTCTTTGTCTCCGAGCAACCTAGGCTCTATTTTGTCCTTCTTTGTCTCCGAATAACCTAGGCTCTATTTTGTCCTTCTTTGTCTCCGAGTAACCTAGGCTCTATTTTGTCATTCTTTGTCTCCGAACAACCTAGGCTTTATTTTGTCTTTCTTTGTCTCCGAACAACCTAGGCTCTATTTTGTCTTTCTTTGTCTCCGAACAACCTAGGCTCTATTTTGTCTTTCTTAGTCTCCGAACAACCTAGGCTCTATTTTGTCTTTCTTAGTCTCCGAACAACCTAGGCTCTATTTTGTCTTTCTTTGTCTCCGAACAACCTAGGCTCTATTTTGTCTTTCTTTGTCTCCGAACAACCTAGGCTCTATTTTGTCCTTCTTTGTCTCCGAACAACCTAGGCTCTATTTTGCTTTTTTTCTGCCTGCCAGCCTACCTGTTAGTTTGTGTAATTTTTAGAATATTCTTGGCGACTGTCTTCAACTTGTCTGCACTGTTTATCTTGCCAATCATCTTTAGCTTGTTTCCATTTGTTTCTTATCTCTTTGTCAGTCACGTCAAAGTTTTCTTTGTCCATTTTATAATATCCTTTTTTATCCATGAGCTGGAGTATTTCTGGTGTCATCCATTTCTTCTTTTGCTGTTTCGAGTATTATTTCTCTTTCTCTGTGATGGATTTAATCTCACAGCATTTCCTACTGATCATCAATACTTTGTATTTTTTTCTAAAGCATTTATCTATTCATAACCAAAGCTCTGTAGTTGACCTGTAGTTCTATTCACTTATTGTATAAAGGTCTATGTCAAGCCTGAAGTTTCTCATTCTTCTGTATGTTTTTTTTTTCGTTTTACTCATTTTTTACCATATAATAGTTCCCGGTCACCACTGAAGTCAGCTCCTGGTGAATTTTTTGTTCCTAATAAAGTATTTGAGAATCTTTTATTAATGAGAATGTAGTCAGTCTGATAAAAGTTTTTTTTTGTCTGGGCTGGTTTGTGTAGAGGAAGAGGCACTGCCCAACCTCTTCCCTCTGCTGCCTTGCATGTCGGTCCAGAGACTAGCAGAGAGTCTTAAACAAACTGACAGAAGGCACAGGGAAAGCACTGTTGTACGATCCAAAGAACAAACTATGTCTATAGCTACCTTTTATAGATTATTCAAAGACATTTGATTGTTGTACAACACCAGAACCTTTGAGAATTATGAAAAAAATTGAGAACATGGAATGTGAGATCTTTATACCAAGTATGTAAATAAATATCAACAGAATAGCAACATGGAATGTGAGATCTTTATACCAAGTATGTAAATAAATATCAACAGAATAGCAACATGGAATGTGAGATCTTTATACCAAGTATGTAAATAAATATCAACAGAATAACAACATGGAATGTGAGATCTTTATACCAAGTATGTAAATAAATATCAACAGAATAGCAACATGGAATGTGAGATCCTTATACCAAGTATGTAAATAAATATCAACAGAATAGTAACATGGAATGTGAGATCCTTATACCAAGCAGGCAAACTAGAGAATATTAAAAAAAGAAATGGCAAGAATAAACATCAAGTTAGTGTCAAAAATGCTGTTTTGACTAGTGTTGCTTTTCTGTGCTCATGAATCATCTGCTGAGTACAGTTCAGGTCAGCACGTGAAGTTCATGTCCAGGTGAACGTTCCAGGCGATATGCCCTTGTCTGATCAGCAAACTTTAGTTTAAATCGTAACATCGTATTTGTTGCATTTCTTTTTTCTTGAACAGTATATATTTCTCATCATGTCTCGTCTTCGTACACCCACACATACACACACACACATACAGTTCAATCATATTTTCTCCGAACAACCTAGGCTCTATTTTGTCTTTCTTTGTCTCCGAGCAACCTAGGCTCTATTTTGTCCTTCTTTGTCTCCGAATAACCTAGGCTCTATTTTGTCCTTCTTTGTCTC
Source organism: Achatina immaculata (assembly GCA_009760885.1). NCBI lineage: Eukaryota > Metazoa > Mollusca > Gastropoda > Stylommatophora > Achatinidae > Lissachatina > Lissachatina immaculata. Next base: position 24,461,105 of record CM019697.1, on the reverse strand, counting down.
CGAGTAACCTAGGCTCTATTTTGTCATTCTTTGTCTCCGAACAACCTAGGCTTTATTTTGTCTTTCTTTGTCTCCGAACAACCTAGGCTCTATTTTGTCTTTCTTTGTCTCCGAACAACCTAGGCTCTATTTTGTCTTTCTTAGTCTCCGAACAACCTAGGCTCTATTTTGTCTTTCTTAGTCTCCGAACAACCTAGGCTCTATTTTGTCTTTCTTTGTCTCCGAACAACCTAGGCTCTATTTTGTCTTTCTTTGTCTCCGAACAACCTAGGCTCTATTTTGTCCTTCTTTGTCTCCGAACAACCTAGGCTCTATTTTGCTTTTTTTCTGCCTGCCAGCCTACCTGTTAGTTTGTGTAATTTTTAGAATATTCTTGGCGACTGTCTTCAACTTGTCTGCACTGTTTATCTTGCCAATCATCTTTAGCTTGTTTCCATTTGTTTCTTATCTCTTTGTCAGTCACGTCAAAGTTTTCTTTGTCCATTTTATAATATCCTTTTTTATCCATGAGCTGGAGTATTTCTGGTGTCATCCATTTCTTCTTTTGCTGTTTCGAGTATTATTTCTCTTTCTCTGTGATGGATTTAATCTCACAGCATTTCCTACTGATCATCAATACTTTGTATTTTTTTCTAAAGCATTTATCTATTCATAACCAAAGCTCTGTAGTTGACCTGTAGTTCTATTCACTTATTGTATAAAGGTCTATGTCAAGCCTGAAGTTTCTCATTCTTCTGTATGTTTTTTTTTTTTCGTTTTACTCATTTTTTACCATATAATAGTTCCCGGTCACCACTGAAGTCAGCTCCTGGTGAATTTTTTGTTCCTAATAAAGTATTTGAGAATCTTTTATTAATGAGAATGTAGTCAGTCTGATAAAAGTTTTTTTTTGTCTGGGCTGGTTTGTGTAGAGGAAGAGGCACTGCCCAACCTCTTCCCTCTGCTGCCTTGCATGTCGGTCCAGAGACTAGCAGAGAGTCTTAAACAAACTGACAGAAGGCACAGGGAAAGCACTGTTGTACGATCCAAAGAACAAACTATGTCTATAGCTACCTTTTATAGATTATTCAAAGACATTTGATTGTTCTACAACACCAGAACCTTTGAGAATTATGAAAAAAATTGAGAACATGGAATGTGAGATCTTTATACCAAGTATGTAAATAAATATCAACAGAATAGCAACATGGAATGTGAGATCTTTATACCAAGTATGTAAATAAATATCAACAGAATAGCAACATGGAATGTGAGATCTTTATACCAAGTATGTAAATAAATATCAACAGAATAACAACATGGAATGTGAGATCTTTATACCAAGTATGTAAATAAATATCAACAGAATAGTCAAAATATAAATATAGAAATAAAAAGGTAAAGAAAAATGGATACAAGAACAACATAGACTGATAGAAGAGCATCAAAACAATGACACTAAAAATGTGCACAAATATATAAATTAATTACCAGGGAAGAAAGGAAGACATACTGCAAGCTGTCTGAAATCAAAAGAAGGAAATATATTAACAGACACAGAGGAAATACTAGATGGATGGACAGAGCTAGGCCCCTGTTTAACAGTTACAGTTACAGAATAGGCAGATGACTTATATCGTGGAGAAAGACCTGAACTATCACCAGACACAAACTTAGAGGCGTCACCAACACTTGAAGAAGAAGATATCAAAGACTCTATGGAGCACATACAAATAGAAGGCAACTGGACCAGACATCACTGAAGAAATAAAACCTCTGGGAAATTTGCACGAAAATGATTACAAGACGTTTGATATTTACGAAAACGTATGCTGACATCCACATTTATAATCCTAGCACAGAAAGCAGAGGCAGACGAATGTAGAGAAAATAGAACTATCGCTTTATCATGCCATATTAGCAAATTACTGTTAAGAATAATGAGAAGAATGGAACAAAAAGTTAAAGTAGAGACAGTGGACAGACAATGTGGCTTTGTTGAAGGCAAAGGAACGCATAATGATATATATATATATATATTGGGAATACTAATAGGAGCAGGGTTAGAGGTATAAAAAAGATATATCTTACATCTTACATTCTCCCGTGCCTTTAGAAGGTCACATAGGGCTGACATGGTGGATTGCCAAGTGTTCCTGTTTTCGGCGAGCTTTTCAAACTCTAAGAAGGGATGTTATATCCACCACGGAACTGGTCTCTCTTAACAGTGACCTCTTTAGAATTTCACGTGGTTGACCTCTTTTCTTCTGCCTGTTGTGTTCCACTTGATAGCTTGTTTTGGGATTCTCTGTTTCTTCTCATCACGTGACCTATATATGTCCATCTCCTTTTTCTGATCACCTATGAGACAGATTGTTGTTTGCTCAGCTGCCTTATCTCTGCGTTGTTCTTGAATTTCTTCCACTTTATACCAAGTATTTTCCTTAAGCATTTGTTTTCAAAGGAGTCTGATTTGTTGTTTATTTCTTTATTTGTTTTCCAGCTTTCGCATGCATAAATGAGGGTAGATATTACATTTACACTGAATAATCTTAAATTTGCCTTTGTGTTTATAACTTTAGAATGTCATATGTTCTCAAGATTCTTGAAAGTCGATGCAGCTTTTGCAATTCTAACTTCCTTTCTGGTGTCACCATCATGGTCTATGTAGCTGCCGAGATATTCAAATTGATGTACTTCTTCAACATCTGTTCTTCCTACGTACATTTTTCCTTCTTGATTAATGAGAAGTTTCATTATTTTTATTTTTTCCTTGTTAATTTCAAGTCCTATTTTCCTAATCAGTAAAGACAGGGTATCTGTTTCTTCTTCCATCAAATTCACATTGTGAATAATAAGAGTTATACCATCTGCAAAATCAAGATCTTGTAGCTGGGTCCCATGTACCCAATCAAAGCCCGTTTTGCCAATGGAACAGTTTGTCATTATGAAGTCTATGGCAATTCCAAAAAGCACAGGAGATAGTATACATCCTTGTTTCACGGCTATTTCATTCTGGAACCACTCGCTCATTTCTTCTTCTGCGTTGATTGCACAAACATATCCGTTGTAGATATCCTTAATGATGTTGACACTTTTAGATGATATTCCATATAAATAAAACACAATTGCTAAGATACAGGGTTTTGGCGAGCAATGGGAAATACTCCAGGATTACATTCACCAAACAAGAAAAGAATCGCTACCTAAAGAAACAAGAATTAGTAAGAAACACGGATAACGAAAGAACTATTACTCAAGATGGACAGAAGAAGACAAAGTCAAAACAACATAGAAGAATATCAAAATATAAATATAGAAATAAAAAGGTAAAGAAAAATGGATACAAGAACAACATAGACTGATAGAAGAGCATCAAAACAATGACACTAAAAATGTGCACAAATATATAAATTAATTACCAGGGAAGAAAGGAAGACATACTGCAAGCTGTCTGAAATCAAAAGAAGGAAATATATTAACAGACACAGAGGAAATACTAGATGGATGGACAGAGCTAGGCCCCTGTTTAACAGTTACAGTTACAGAATAGGCAGATGACTTATATCGTGGAGAAAGACCTGAACTATCACCAGACACAAACTTAGAGGCGTCACCAACACTTGAAGAAGAAGATATCAAAGACTCTATGGAGCACATACAAATAGAAGGCAACTGGACCAGACATCACTGAAGAAATAAAACCTCTGGGAAATTTGCACGAAAATGATTACAAGACGTTTGATATTTACGAAAACGTATGCTGACATCCACATTTATAATCCTAGCACAGAAAGCAGAGGCAGACGAATGTAGAGAAAATAGAACTATCGCTTTATCATGCCATATTAGCAAATTACTGTTAAGAATAATGAGAAGAATGGAACAAAAAGTTAAAGTAGAGACAGTGGACAGACAATGTGGCTTTGTTGAAGGCAAAGGAACGCATAATGATATATATATATATATTGGGAATACTAATAGGAGCAGGGTTAGAGGTATAAAAAAGATATATCTTACATCTTACATTCTCCCGTGCCTTTAGAAGGTCACATAGGGCTGACATGGTGGATTGCCAAGTGTTCCTGTTTTCGGCGAGCTTTTCAAACTCTAAGAAGGGATGTTATATCCACCACGGAACTGGTCTCTCTTAACAGTGACCTCTTTAGAATTTCACGTGGTTGACCTCTTTTCTTCTGCCTGTTGTGTTCCACTTGATAGCTTGTTTTGGGATTCTCTGTTTCTTCTCATCACGTGACCTATATATGTCCATCTCCTTTTTCTGATCACCTATGAGACAGATTGTTGTTTGCTCAGCTGCCTTATCTCTGCGTTGTTCTTGAATTTCTTCCACTTTATACCAAGTATTTTCCTTAAGCATTTGTTTTCAAAGGAGTCTGATTTGTTGTTTATTTCTTTATTTGTTTTCCAGCTTTCGCATGCATAAATGAGGGTAGATATTACATTTACACTGAATAATCTTAAATTTGCCTTTGTGTTTATAACTTTAGAATGTCATATGTTCTCAAGATTCTTGAAAGTCGATGCAGCTTTTGCAATTCTAACTTCCTTTCTGGTGTCACCATCATGGTCTATGTAGCTGCCGAGATATTCAAATTGATGTACTTCTTCAACATCTGTTCTTCCTACGTACATTTTTCCTTCTTGATTAATGAGAAGTTTCATTATTTTTATTTTTTCCTTGTTAATTCAAGTCCTATTTTCCTAATCAGTAAAGACAGGGTATCTGTTTCTTCTTCCATCAAATTCACATTGTGAATAATAAGAGTTATACCATCTGCAAAATCAAGATCTTGTAGCTGGGTCCCATGTACCCAATCAAAGCCCGTTTTGCCAATGGAACAGTTTGTCATTATGAAGTTTATGGCAATTCCAAAAAGTAAAGGAGATAGTATACATCCTTGTTTCACGGCTGTTTCATTCTGGAACCACTCGCTCATTTCTTCTTCTGTGTTGATTGCACAAACATATCCGTTGTAGAGATCCTTAATGATGTTGACACTTTTAGATGATATTCCATATAAATAAAAAGATATACACCTATATGTTATTGATTACTCCAAAACATTCCACAAGGTAAAACATGAGATAGTAATGAAGATACCGGAAGACATACACATTGAAGAAGAAGATATCAAAGACTCTATGGAGCACATACAAATAGAAGGCAACTGGACCAGACATCACTGAAGAAATAAAACCTCTGGGAAATTTGCACGAAAATGATTACAAGACGTTTGATATTTACGAAAACGTATGCTGACATCCACATTTATAATCCTAGCACAGAAAGCAGAGGCAGACGAATGTAGAGAAAATAGAACTATCGCTTTATCATGCCATATTAGCAAATTACTGTTAAGAATAATGAGAAGAATGGAACAAAAAGTTAAAGTAGAGACAGTGGACAGACAATGTGGCTTTGTTGAAGGCAAAGGAACGCATAATGATATATATATATATATTGGGAATACTAATAGGAGCAGGGTTAGAGGTATAAAAAAGATATATCTTACATCTTACATTCTCCCGTGCCTTTAGAAGGTCACATAGGGCTGACATGGTGGATTGCCAAGTGTTCCTGTTTTCGGCGAGCTTTTCAAACTCTAAGAAGGGATGTTATATCCACCACGGAACTGGTCTCTCTTAACAGTGACCTCTTTAGAATTTCACGTGGTTGACCTCTTTTCTTCTGCCTGTTGTGTTCCACTTGATAGCTTGTTTTGGGATTCTCTGTTTCTTCTCATCACGTGACCTATATATGTCCATCTCCTTTTTCTGATCACCTATGAGACAGATTGTTGTTTGCTCAGCTGCCTTATCTCTGCGTTGTTCTTGAATTTCTTCCACTTTATACCAAGTATTTTCCTTAAGCATTTGTTTTCAAAGGAGTCTGATTTGTTGTTTATTTCTTTATTTGTTTTCCAGCTTTCGCATGCATAAATGAGGGTAGATATTACATTTACACTGAATAATCTTAAATTTGCCTTTGTGTTTATAACTTTAGAATGTCATATGTTCTCAAGATTCTTGAAAGTCGATGCAGCTTTTGCAATTCTAACTTCCTTTCTGGTGTCACCATCATGGTCTATGTAGCTGCCGAGATATTCAAATTGATGTACTTCTTCAACATCTGTTCTTCCTACGTACATTTTTCCTTCTTGATTAATGAGAAGTTTCATTATTTTTATTTTTTCCTTGTTAATTTCAAGTCCTATTTTCCTAATCAGTAAAGACAGGGTATCTGTTTCTTCTTCCATCAAATTCACATTGTGAATAATAAGAGTTATACCATCTGCAAAATCAAGATCTTGTAGCTGGGTCCCATGTACCCAATCAAAGCCCGTTTTGCCAATGGAACAGTTTGTCATTATGAAGTTTATGGCAATTCCAAAAAGTAAAGGAGATAGTATACATCCTTGTTTCACGGCTGTTTCATTCTGGAACCACTCGCTCATTTCTTCTTCTGTGTTGATTGCACAAACATATCCGTTGTAGAGATCCTTAATGATGTTGACACTTTTAGATGATATTCCATATAAATAAAAAGATATACACCTATATGTTATTGATTACTCCAAAACATTCCACAAGGTAAAACATGAGATAGTAATGAAGATACCGGAAGACATACACATTGATGACAAAGATCAAAGAATAAGTTTTAAAAATGTCCTAGAACAAAAAGTCACCCATCAAGATAAACAACAAAGTAGGCAAATTTCACAAAATGAAGAAGGGAGAAAGACAAGGATGTGGACTATACATAGAACTGCTTTCTCTCTAAAGTGATAATATTATGAGAGAGTAAGACAAGGATGTGGACTATACCTAAAACTGCTTTCTCTCTAAAGTGATAATATTATGAGAGTTAGACAAGGATGTGGATTATACCCAAAACTGTTTTCTCTATATAGTGATAATATTATGAGAGAGTTAGGTAAGGATGTGGACTATAGCTAGAACTGCTTTCCCTCTAAAGTGATAATATTATGGAGAGTAAGACAAGGATCTGGACTATACCCAGAACTGCTTTCTCTCTAAAGTGATAATATTATGAGAGAGTTAGACAAGGATGTGGACTATACCTAAAACAGTTTTCTCTCTAAAGTGATAATATTATGACAGGGTTAGACAAAGGATGTGGACTATACCAAGAACAGTTTTCTCTCTAAAGTGATAATATTATGAGAGAGTAAGACAAATATGTGGACTATACCTAGAACAGTTTTCTCTCTGAAGTGATAATATTATGAGAGAGTTAGACAAGGATGTGGACTATACCAAGAACAGTTTTCTCCCTAAAGTGATAATATTATGAGATAATAAGACAAGGATGTGGACTATACCTAAAACAGTTTTCTCTACAAAGTGATAATATTATGAGAGAGTTAAACAAGGATGTGGACTATACCCAAAACTGCTTTCTTTCTAAAGTGATAATATTATGAGAGAGTTAGACAAGGATGTGGACTATACCTAGAACAGTTTTCTCTCTAAAGTGATAATATTATGAGAGAGTAAGACAAAGATGTGGACTACACCTAAAATAGTTTTTTATCTAAAGTGATAATATTATGAGAGAGTAACACAAGGAAGTGGACTATACCTAAAACAGTTTTCTCTACAAAGTGATAATATTCTGAGAGAGTAGAACAAGGATGTGGACTATACCTAAAACAGTTTTCTCTCTAAAGTCATAATATTATGAGAGAGTAAGACAAGGATGTGGACTATACCTAAAACAGTTTTCTCTCAAAAGTGATAATATTATGAGATAATAAGACAAGGATGTGGACTATCCCTAAAACAGTTTTCTCTCTAAAGTGATAATATTATGAGAGAGTAATACGAGGATGTGGACTCTACCCAGAACTGCTATCTCTATAAACTGACAATATTATGAGAGAGTTAGACAATGATGTGGACTATACGTAAAACAGTTTTATCTACAAAGTGATAATATTATGAGAGGGTTAGACAAATGATGTGGACTATACCTAAAAGCTATCAATAGTGACAACATGAGACAACTACAGAGAATGTTTAACAAGATTTGGAAAGAAGAAAAGGTCCCTTCTAATTGGAAGTAGGGAATCATTGTTAAAATACCAAAAAAGGGCAACTTTAGTGACTGTAACAACTGGAGAGGAGTAACCTTAATATCAGTTGTGTCAAAAGTATTTTGCAAGGTCATTTTGAATAGACTCTAAGATATAGTGGATACTGCAATGAGAGAAGAACAAGCAGGATTTCGAAAAGGGAGAAGCTGTCTCGACCAGATCTTTACTCTAAGAATAATACTTGAAGAACATATTGAAAAGCAGAAACCATTAATACTGAATTTCATAGATTTTAAGAAGGCATTTGATAGCATACACAGAGATTCATTATGGAGAATTTTATGTCTATATGGAATACCATCTAAAATTGTCAACATCATTAAGGACTTATACAATGGATATGGTTGTGCAGTCAAGACAGAAGAAGGGATGAGTGAATGGTTCCAGATTGAAACAGGTGTGAAACAAGGATGTATATTGTCTCCTTTACTTTTTGGGATTACAATAGACTTCATAATGAAAAAATGCTGCACAGGTAACACAGGTATTGACTGGGTACATGGGACCCAACTAGAAGATATTGATTTTGCTGATGACATAACTCTTATCAGTAATAATGTGAATTCCATGCAAGAAAAAACAGATAGCCTATCTTCACTGGCTAGCAAAATAGGACTTGAAATTAACAAGGACAAAACAAAAATAATGAAAATTCCTCTCAATCAAAATGGAAAAATACACATAGAAGGGACAGATATTGAAGAAGTCAATCAATTTGCATACCTTGGCAGCTACATAGACCAGGATGGTGACACTAGAAAGGAAGTTAGGATCAGAATTGCAAAAGCAGCATCAATCTTCAAGAATCTTGAGAACATATTGAAAAGCAGAAACCATTAATACTGAATTTCATAGATTTTAAGAAGGCATTTGATAGCATACACAGAGATTCATTATGGAGAATTTATGTCTATATGGAATACCATCTAAAATTGTCAACATCATTAAGGACTTATACAATGGATATGGTTGTGCAGTCAAGACAGAAGAAGGGATGAGTGAATGGTTCCAGATTGAAACAGGTGTGAAACAAGGATGTATATTGTCTCCTTTACTTTTTGGGATTACAATAGACTTCATAATGAAAAAATGCTGCACAGGTAACACAGGTATTGACTGGGTACATGGGACCCAACTAGAAGATATTGATTTTGCTGATGACATAACTCTTATCAGTAATAATGTGAATTCCATGCAAGAAAAAACAGATAGCCTATCTTCACTGGCTAGCAAAATAGGACTTGAAATTAACAAGGACAAAACAAAAATAATGAAAATTCCTCTCAATCAAAATGGAAAAATACACATAGAAGGGACAGATATTGAAGAAGTCAATCAATTTGCATACCTTGGCAGCTACATAGACCAGGATGGTGACACTAGAAAGGAAGTTAGGATCAGAATTGCAAAAGCAGCATCAATCTTCAAGAATCTTGAGAACATATGGAATTCAAAAGTTATAAGCACAAAAACCAAGTTAAGACTGTTCAATTCAAATGTAATATCCACCCTCATTTATGCATGCGAAAGCTGGAAAACAACTAAAGAAATAGAAAAGAAATTAGACTGTTTTGAAAACAAATGCCTAAGGAAAATACTCGGCATCAAGTGGAATGAATTCAAGAACAACGCAGAGATAAGACAGATGACTGAACAACAACCAGTCTCACGAGTGATCAGGAAAAGGAGATGGACATATGTTGGTCACTTGTTGAGAAGAAATGAGCAGAGAATCCCAAAACAAGCTATCAAGTGGAACACAACAGGCCGAAGAAAAAGAGGCAGACCGCGTGAAACTCTGAAGAGGACATTATTAAGAGAGGCGAAGTTAACAGGCATAAAATCCTTTGATGAGGTTGAAAGACTCGCCGAAGACAGGAAAAATTGGCGAACTACTTTGCGAACCCTATGTGACATCTAACGGCACGGGAAGGATATAAGATATATATAAGATACCTAGAACAGTTTTCTCTCTAAAGTGATAATATTATGAGAGAGTAAGACAAGGATGTGGACTATACCTAAAAGTGTTTTCTTTCTAAAGTGATAATATTATGAGAGAGTAAAACTAGGATGTGGACTATACCTAAAACAGTTTTCTCTCTAAAGTGATAATATTATGAGAGAGTAAGACAAGTATGTGGACTATACCTTAAACAATTTTCTCTCTAAAGTGATAATATTATGAGAAATTAAGACTATGATGTGGACTATACCTAAAACAGTTTTCCCTCTAAAGTGGTAATATTATGAGAGAGTAAGACAAGGATTTGGACTATACCTAAAACAATTTTCTCTCTAAAGTGATAATATTATGAGAGAGTAAGACAAGGATGTGGACTATACCTAAAGCAGTTTTTTCTCTAAAGTGATAATATTATGAGAGAGTAAGATAAGGATGTGGACTATACCTAAAACAGTTTTTTCTCTAAAGTGATAATATTATGAGAGAGTAAGACAAGGATGTGGACTATACCTAAAACAGTTTTCTCTCTAAAGTGATAATATTATGAGAGCTGTTAGCAACAAACCTGGGATAAAAGTTGGAGGACCTAATATCAACAACCTGAGATATGTTGTCGACACAGTCCTTACAGCAGACAATGAAAAAGATCTACAAGAGCTGCTAGATATAGTAGTAGCAGAAAGTAAATATCTACAAGAGCTGCTAGATATAGTAGTAGCAGAAAGTGAATATTTACAAGAACCGCATGATATAGTAGTAGCAGAAAGTGAATATAAAGATCTACAAGACCTGCTAGATATAGTAGTAGCAGAAAGTGAATATAAAGATCTACAAGACCTGCTAGATATAGTAGTAGCAGAAAGTGAATATAAAGATCTACAAGACCTGCTAGATATAGTAGTAGCAGAAAGTGAATATAAAGGACTATCACTGAGCAGTAAGAAAACACAAACGTTGGGCGTGTCCAGAAAGAAAACTGTACCAGAATGCAGAGTAAAAATCAAAGGAATAACATTAAAACAAGCGCATAAATTCCAGTATCTTGGGAAAAAGATAACATCAGATTATGGGTATGCCACAGAGATCAAAAACACAATATGCTAGGGAAAGGTAGCATTTCAGAAAATGAAATATATTGTGTACAGCCCATCTTTGTCAATAGATACTAGGAAAAGAGTCTTGAAATGCTACATAAACCAGTATATTGGTTCTGGTTATCCGCCTTTTAATATATAGGTAGAATTTGTTATACACAGTTCTATACTGTTTTGTTTATTATGCGTACTTCTTTCGTATGTCTGACTTCTCAGCCCTACATTTCACTAATATAATACCTTAGCGATTCTAAGCTTCAAACACTACTGTGATTCGACTCCACAATATTACCAAGTGTATCAACGACAGACAGTCAAGATGTCTCTCTTTCAAACAGTCGATGCCCATTTCTTTCGTCGTTGCTTTCTTGTCGGCTTTAGTGCCTGCCTGGAGTCTGGCGGGTGTCTACTTGGTGTCTGCTTGGTGTCTACATGGTGTCTGCTTACTATACGCTTAACCGACGAACTTTCCCATGAACGGTCAAACTTTCACTGGCAATGCAAGCAGCGGAGGTGTAGATTATAATGGCTTTATTTGGTGCAAGTTCTGACATAATGGCGATGATGATGAATGGAAAACAGTGGCAGTGATAACACGACATGACGTTACTCCAGCAAGACAACATATAACACGACATGACGTTACTCCAGCAAGACAACATATAACACGACATGACGTTACTCCAGCAAGACAACATATAACACGACATGACGTTACTCCAGCAAGACAACATATAACACGACATGACGTTACTCCAGCAAGACACATATAACACGACATGACGTTACTCCAGCAAGACAACATATAACACGACATGACGTTACTCCAGCAAGACAACATATAACACGACATGACGTTACTCCAGCAAGACAACATATAACACGACATGACGTTACTCCAGCAAGACAACATATAACACGACATGACGTTACTCCAGCAAGACAACATATAACACGACATGACGTTACTCCAGCAAGACAACATATAACACGACATGACGTTACTCCAGCAAGACAACTATAACACGACATGACGTTACTCCAGCAAGACAACATATAACCGACATGACGTTACTCCAGCAAGACACATATAACACGACATGACGTTACTCCAGCAAGACAACATATAACACGACATGACGTTACTCCAGCAAGACAACATATAACACGACATGACGTTACTCCAGCAAGACAACATATATGATTCCAGGCGTCTACTAACGTCAAGAAGACTTTGACGCCAACAGAATCCTATCACATACTAGATTCACTGTTCTATACTACAAAAACCACCGACGACAACTAAGATACAGACTAAATCTACACAACTACGTCCTTCTCCAACAAACATAATCTAAGACTGACCAACCCAAAGCCTAACTTTCCTCTCTTGATCATCCGATCAGTCCCTACTTCCACGATCTCTATGGTCACGCCCGTGACATGCAAGCACCAAATTAAGAGGGATGAAACTTAAATATTTCACAAATCTACGGGACATAACTTTGTTTTACCCAACTTTTAGATTCCAAGATGACTTACCTAACTTCCTATGTTAAAAAATCCCATATACTATAATACATTGAGCCAGTACTACTACACGGAATAAATTCTTGATCACTAACAAAAACAAGAATATTAGAGGCAACTGAAATGTGTTTTCTACGAAGAATGTTAAGAATAAAAGGACAACCAAAATAACAAATGAAGAATGTCTAGAGAAAGCCAGTGAGAAACGAACATTAATAAACGCAGTACAGGTGGGGTGGGGGGAGGGAGGGCAGTCAAGGTTTATGTGCCATAAAGTGAGAAGAGGAAGGGCGAGAACAGGGAACATTGGAGGCAGGAAAGTGAGAGGTAGACCAAGAGAAAAAAAAGTCTTGGATGGCTCGACAAAAGGGCATGGGAGAGAAACAAGAACAGAACTGATGGATAACGTGAAAGATCGGACTATGGAGAGACTTGGTTCCCAACGCCTCAGACATGGCACATGATGATGATTATGATGATGATGATGATAATGCTCTGTGTAGCCAGTCTTCGCTGATGTCGCTTAAAACTACTTGTGTTTCCAATAATCATGTTTTAGATTTTTGCTCATTCTATTTATCTTCTCCCTCATTTCTCATTTCCAGACCATAATCCGCTACAAATTCGTTTACATTTTCGTTTCCAGCTTTGGCATTAAAACCGCTGTGTACATATTAACTTTATTTTATATCGTATGACTCTTAACCTTTTCTAAGCTATTATATAAAACGGCTGAATATCTTCTTCAGAACTGTTTGCTGTTGAAGCATATGCATGTACAACGTTTACATTTACAGATCTTCCCTTCACATGAATCAGTAGCGCACAATCTGAAATGTTCCACAATCATTGAATTGTTTTCTCCGCGTCCTCATCAAAGATTATCAGTAGCCTTCTCTCCTGCTTCACGCGGTATGATGGTGTGTCGTTTCGACTCATGTTTCCCGCACCTGCCTATCTCACTTCACTCATTGCTGGATGTTTATATCCTTTCTTTTATTAGATCTTCAGCTTTTCCTACCTGATGTAATGCTCTTTTGTTCCATGTTGTGAGTTTGAATTTGTCAGTAGCAGCATGGCAATGATCAAGAGAAACCTCGCCCGATAGAGAACTGGATGATACTGGATGATAATGGATGATGTTGGATGATACTGGATGAAAATGTTGAGAATATGAATATTGACGGCAAAGATCTGAGAACAATGAAAATAAATAAGATGGATCAAGAAACAGCCACACGGGTAGAAAATATGTTAGGCAAATGTCAACTAATAAAGCCAGGAGTTGGACAAGTTTGTGTCGTTTCTCCAGATTCGCTTTCGCCGTATCACGAAAGAAGTTAAAAATAACCCAGGAATTCAAGTTGGAGGCTACAGTGTGAACAACCTACGACAAGCAGATGATACAGTGTGAACAACCTATGACAGGCAGATGATACAGTGAGAACAACCTATGACAGGCAGATGATACAGTGAGAACAACCTATGACAGGCAGATGATACAGTGAGAACAACATACGGCAGGTAAATGATAGAGTGTGAACAACCTACGACAAGCAGCTGACACAGTGAGAACAACCTACGACAGGTAGATGATACAGTGAGAACAACCTACGACACGTAGATGATACAGTGAGAACAACCTATGACAAGCAGATGATACAGTGAGAACAACCTACGAAAGGCGGATGATACAGTGAGAACAACCTACGGCAGGAAGATGATACAGTGTGACTAACCTACGACAGACAGATGATACAGTGTGAACAACCTATGACAGGAAGATGTTACAGTGTGAACAACCTATGACAGGCAGGTGATACAGTGTGAACAACCTATGACAGACAGGTGATACAGTGTGAACAACCTATGACAGGCAGATGATACAGTGTGAACAACCTATGACAGGCAGATGATACAGTGTGAACAACCTATGACAGGTAGATGATACAGTGAGAACAACCTACGACAAGCAGATGATAGAGTGAGAACAACCAACGGCAGGTAGATGATACAGAAGTAAAAGTCAAAACGAATAGATTTTTAAGAAATGATTATATACAACCGTGATAGAAAATGAAAAGAACTGTATTTATACCACTGCCAAAAAAGGGTAACCTGAAATTATGCACAAACTACAGAACTGTTGCCCTGATTAGTCATGCCAGTAAAATTCTGTTAAAAAATCATAATGGGTAGACTTCGTAAGAAAATAGAAGAAGAAGTCAATATGGTTCAAGCTGGTTTCAGGCAAGGAAGAGGATCAAGAGTTCATATATTCAATCTAAGATTAATAATAGAGAAATGCAGAGAGTTTAATGTGAATCTATATTTATCCTTTATAGACTACTCAAAGGCATTTGATTGTGTACAACACCAGAAACTTTGGGAAATAATGGAAACAATAGGATTTCAAACACATTTGACACAACTAACATCACTGCTGTATCTAGACCAACAAGCAGTAAGAATAAATGGTGAAACAACAACTTGGTTTGACATAAAACAAGGGGTCCGTCAGGCGTGTATATTCTCACCCTACTTATTTAACTTGTATACTGAAAATATAATGAGGAATGTTAGAGAAGATGTAGACAAAGAATATTATGATACCATAACAATTGGAAGTTATGAAGTACCAGAGATTAGATATGCTGATGACACAGTATTACTGTCCACAACACAAAGAGGAATGGAAAAACTAATTATGTCAGTCCGTAAGAACAGCGAAGAGCAGAATATCTATCTTAATGCAAAGAAAACTAAATTGATGACAACTGACAAAACAAACAAGGCAGCTGAATATATATCAATGAGGAAAAATTGAAGAAGTGGAGAGTTTTGAATCTTTTGGATCACTACTAACTAATCATGGAGATGCAATGAGGGAAATTAAAAGGAGGACATCTATCGCTCTTCAGAAAGTAAAACAAATAAAGAATCTGTGGAGAGGAGCAGACAGAACTACAAAAATAATATTTTTAAGGGCATGCATCTTTCCCATCACAACATATGCCTGTGAGACATGGACACTTAACAAAACAGCTGAGAAACACATAAATGCCTTTGAATGTAAATGGTACAGAAGAGTTCTCCAAATATGGTGGACACAAAAAAGAACACATAACACTGAATGTCAGAAAAAGAGTTCTAAAATTATAGATTAAACCCATTCTCCTATATGGAGGTGGGTCACGGACAATCAACAGATCGATACACATATCACTAGAGGGTGATTCACAGACAATCAACAGATCGATACACATATCACTAGAGGGTGAGTCACGGAAAATCAACAGATCGATACACATATCACTAGAGGGTGATTCACGGACAATCAACAGATCGATACACATATCACTAGAGGGTGAGTCACGGAAAATCAACAGATCGATACACATATCACTAGAGGGTGATTCACGGACAATCAACAGATCGATACACATATCACTAGAGGCAACAGAGATGTGGCTTATTTGAGGAATATTAAGAACAGAATTGACAGCTGACATGACAAGCCGGCATGTCTAAGGAAAGCAAATCTAGAAAGTCACTTATTTAAATCCATAAGAAAACGACAGTCATCATTCATTGACCGGGAGGGAGGGGGGGGGGGGGGGCTCAATATATCACATCATCAGAAAAGATATATGGAAAGAGAGTCAAAGGAAGACCAAGAGAATAAAATAATAGACAGTCCGACGGGAATAATAATAAAATGACCAACTGTGCCGACTGAAAATATGAAGGAACGAGAATTTTGAAGAAGCATGACAGATACTGCCTCAGCACCTCATTTTTATGACTATAATCTCACAGTAGGAGTAAAAAGAGAAGATATTCCAGGAGAGATTTTATGACTATAATCTCACAGTAAGAGTAAAAAGAGAAGATATTCCAGGAGAGATTTTATGACTATAATCTCACAGTAAGAGTAAAAAGAGAAGATATTCCAGGAGAGATTTTATGACTATAATCTCACAGTAAGAGTAAAAAGAGAAGATATTCCAGGAGAGATTTTATGACTATAATCTCACAGTAAGAGTAAAAAGAGAAGATATTCCAGGAGAGATTTTATGACTATAATCTCACAGTAGGAGTAAAAAGAGAAGATATTCCAGGAGAGATTTTTATGAATATAATCTCACAGTAAGAGTAAAAGGAGAAGAAATCCCAGGAGAGTTTTGCACATACTTTTTTTCTGCCTGTAAAGTTGAATAAATTGTATTCCTCATTAGAACTTTTCAAAGAGTTCACATAGTTTCTCGTTCTTTATGTGAGTTTACATAAGATAAAAAACAAATCCATTTTTATCAGAGAATCATCCCGTACACTTACTTCGTCTGCTACGTTCTGCACGAGGACAGACTTAAAACTGAAATGAATTTCCCTGCAACTAACGTGCTCTTTCTTCTCACACTGTCCTGGTCACTTGCCTGAAACTGACTTGAACAGAATTTTTTTGTCTAAAGGTAATCAAGAATTATGGTAATAATATTAATGTGAATGAAATTAATTTGTATGTATTTCTTTGTGTTAACTACTTGAATCATCTGACGCTGACTATTAAGCATTATAGCTATTTGTTTTCTGCCGAGAGCTTTCATAAACAGACAAGATACTTGAGAGAGAAAGGCAAACACGAGGAACTTCTCCTGATCAAACATTGTTCATATCACTTGAACAACTTGAACTATGAAAACAACATGTTGTAGAGCTGTACACAACAAACAAATACACTATTCTAACATACACTATGATTATGCTCTTTTGTGTACGAACGGTGAGAGATGATCTGTTCTAAACTAAATGATCTATTTATCACCGTCTCTTAAGTTGTAACAGGTTTTGATAAGTAGAGTAAGGCATAGATGATCAGAGCGATGAAGACAGTGAGAGAGCCAGAAGCAAACTGTGAGACTACATCAAAAGTTTATCTAGTGGTTTTAGCGACGAAGAAGAAGTTTTAAAGGTAAAGATGAAGCCAAGTTTATCAAGACTAGATAAAGTGTGATGTTCTCTTAGACCAAAATGTTCCCAGTACATCAAGTGCATGTTGAGCTTTACAGAGTAAAGCGTCAAGTACACTTTTGAGTGATAAATCACAAAATAATTTTCGGTGCAAGTATGAGTATGAATGAGAAGTTCAGCGTAGGTACTCCAAGACATTATTTCAAACAAGCGGCTTGTTCAAGCGTCTCTCTTCTGTACTGTAGTTTCTATCGTCTTTTTGATGTAAGAGATTTTAGCCACTAAAAAGTGTAATAAAAGAATGGGTGAACCTTATGTGAGATACCTTAGAAGGAAAATCTCTTGTCTACCGGTCAATATAAAAGAAGGGAAAGGCAGCGTTGTCTAAATTAAATCCTGGTGTGTCGAATAACATACGGGCCTGCCATACGTGATAACATAACCGTAAGATTGCGTGTATCCAGCAATAAAAAGATTATGAATACATACAATGTATAACAGTGTTCTCACCTGATTGCTAAATCTTATTAGCGAAAATATAAAACTTATTACCCCTTTGATAGATGTTGTTTGAGGGTTTTTATTTTAAAAAATCAGTGAATTATTAAAATTATATGTATTACGCTAAATGTTTATATTCAATATAATAATCAAACACAATTCTGAATACAGAAATCGTTTATGAAGAAATATCTACATTCGATGATGAATTTTTATAAATTAAATAAAAGAAAATGAAAGTAAAAGATCTTTTCTGAATAAAATTTGAACATTCTGTCCAAAAAAAAAAAAATGGATGATAGATAATATTCTAGACTTGATAGAGACGAGAAGAAAAAAGAAAAATAACTAAAGAATTTATGAAGAGAGAAATGAGTATAAGGAAGAGAAAGAGAAGTGGTTACAAGAGCAACGTGATGAGATTGAGAAACGTTATAAATGGCAAAGACTTTCAGAAAAAAGGAAAGAAGAATTTTGTGGGAAAAGAAAACTGCTTGAAAATAAACCAGGATAAAGTTATGATGGAAAAAAGACAAAATCATAGAGAGATGACCAGAGCATATAACATACCGGTATAATGATCATTATCATCATCATGTGCCGTGCCGACTGGCGTTGGCTATTATGCTTCTCCAGAGTAAACGATCCTTCATGCAGGCCATTAGCTCAGTTGGTGATCTCCTCTCACACCATCCCGTCAGACTGTCCAGTATCATTTCTCTTGGTCTTCCTCTTGCTCTTCTCCTTCTATTTTTCCTGTTGTTATAATATTTTCAATGCCCCCTCTTCTCATTCCATGTCCTATGAAAGTACATTGTCTCTCTCTTATCTTTTTGACAAGGTTTTTTGTCTCTCCAGCTCTTCTCCTACATTCTTCATTAGTTATTTTTGCTGTCCAGGGGATTCGCAACATTCTTCTAATAAACCATAATATAATAATCAGAGCATATAAAATACCTGTATAACGACCAGAGCATATTAAATGCCTGTATAATGACCAGAGCATATTAAATGCCTGTATAACGACCAGAGCATATTAAATGCCTGTATAATGACCAGAGCATATTAAATGCCTGTATAATGACCAGAGCATATTAAATGCCTGTATAATGACCAGAGCATATTAAATGCCTGTATAATGACCAGAGCATATTAAATGCCTGTATAATGACCAGAGCATATTAAATGCCTGTATAATGACCAGAGCATATTAAATGCCTGTATAATGACCAGAGCATATTAAATGCCTGTATAATGACCAGAGCATATTAAATGCCTGTATAATGACCGGAGAAATGAACAGTTCAATGAAAGCAATGAAGATAAAGGACTGCCAACACTGGACACGAAGAAATGCCCTCAAACTAATGCGGGCAAGGAAGGCACCAAGATCAGATAACAGCACAAGAGATAATGGTGCTAGGAGATATCGGCATAGAAAAAAGTAACAAACCTCCTCACTGTAGTCTATGAGTTACGATATAGAACACCAGATCTGTCAACATCAGTTCTCACTGTAATTAGAGAAGAAAGCTGGAACAACAGAATGTGATCAACATCGCACAATCAATTTAACGAACCATACCACAAAAATACTAATAAGAATCTTTAACCTGATAATACAAAGTAAGTTAAAAACTGAAATAACAGAAGCACATTAATGTGGTTAAGCTGAAAGAAAATGCAGAAAGAAGGCATTTTTTAATATTAAGAACTATAACAGAAGGAGCTTTAGAAGAAAATAAGGATTTATATTTGTGTTTATTGATTGCACGAAAGCTTTTGATGCAGTCAGACATGAAGATGTGATTTCCACTGTTAGAAAAATCACAGTACAAATAGTAAAGATATGATTTCCACTGTTAGAAAAATCACAGTACAAATAGTAAATATATGATTTCCACTGTTAGAAAAATCACAGTACAAATAGTAAAGATGTGATTTCCACTGTTAGAAAAATCACAGTACACATAGTATAGATATGATTTCCACTGTTAGAAAAATCACAGTACAAATAGTAAAGATGTGATTTCCACTGTTAGAAAAATCACAGTACAAATAGTAAAGATATGACTCGGATCTTAGAAAAATCACAATAAAAATGTTAAAGATGTGATTCGGATATTAGAAAAATCACAATACAAATGATATAGATATGACTCAGATGCTAGACAAACCACAATGCAAATAATAAAGATATGATTCAGATGTTAGAAAAATGACAATATTCATGGTAAAGATATGATTCAGAGTTTAGAAAAATCACAATACAAATGGTAAAGATATGACTCCGATGTTAGAAAAATCACAACACAAATGGTAAAAATACGACAATTTCTAAGCACGTGGACTGTAAAGAAAGAGCAACATTAATAATAACAATAACGTAGATGAGTATTATGATAAACATTGAGGCGTAAGACAAGACTGTGGTGATCTGATCTATTCTCATTATACAGCACAATTATCCTGATCTCTCCCCTCTCTCTTTTTCTCTTTCCTTCTTCTCTATTTCCCTCTCTCTTTCTCCTTCTCTCTCTCTTTCTCCTTCTCTATCTTTCTCTCCTCTCCCTCTCTATCCTTCTCTCTCTTTCTCTCTCTCTCTCTCTCTCTCCCTCTCTTTCTCTCCCTCTCCCCCTCTCTTTCTCTTCCTCTCTCTCCCTCTCTCTCCCTATCTTTCTCTCTCTCCCTCTCTCTCTCCCTCTCTTTCTCTCTCTTCCTCTCTCTCCCTCCCTCTCTCTCTCTCTCTCTCTCTCTTTCTTTCTCTCCCTCTCTCTCTCCCTCTATTTCTCTCCCTCTCCCTCTCTCTCCCTCTCCCTCTCTCTCTCCCTCTCTTTCTCTTCCTCTCTCTCCCTATCTTTCTCTCTCTCCCTCTCTCTCCCTCTCTTTCTCACTCTTCCTCTCTCTCTCCCTCTCTCTCTCTCTCCCTCCCTCTCTCTCTCCCTCTCTCTCTCTCTCTCCTCTCTCTCCCTCTCTCTCCCTCTCTTCCTCTCTCTCCTCCCTCTCTCTCTCTCTCTCTCTCTCTTTCTCTCCTCCTCTCTCTCTCCCTCTATTTCTCTCCCTCTCCCTCTCTCTCCTCTCCCTCTCTCTCTCCCTCTCTTTCTTTCTCTCCCTCTCTCTCCCTCTCTTTCTCTCTCTTCCTCTCTCTCTCCCTCTCTCTCCCTCTCTTTCTCTTTCTCTCTCTCTCTCTCTCTCCCTCTCTCTCTCTCTCTCTCTGTGTCAAGCACTTTCTTCATGTCTAACGTTCTCTGTCTATTATTTCTGGAAAGCTAACTATACAACACTGCCTTAAATATGCTCAGGTGTCAAGAAAACAGAATGTGCCAGTGATCAAAGCAGCCGGAACTAGAAATGTGAACATCATCACCAGGACAACCGTTCCAGGTCTTTTGTCGCTACAATTTTTCTTTATACATGCCGCGCTCTGGACAGCTTGAACAGCGTGAGCACATAACATGTTTATAAGCCCTGCAGACAGTATCAGATGTGACAGCTGAGGCGTGACGGATGCTACTGTAAAGCTAAAGCTTTTGGATGACCTGCATAAGTTCACTTCTGTTCTTCACTATTTTATATCTAAAACTGACAACTATGGATCTTCAGCCTGCACTGACTGTCTCCGTGATGGTGCAGTTTGGCAAGTTGCCTCCAGTTCATCTCATAATGTTATCTGCAACAAGCTCCACCGTCGTAGCTCTCTGGATGACTGGACCGGGATTTCTTAGGCTGTCCTGAAACTTTGCTTATTTTCTTAGAGCTTTCAAAACAGAGCACATATATCTTACATCTTATCCTTCCCGTCCCGTTAAACGTCACATAAGGCTCGCATAGCTGTTTGCCAAGTTTTCCTGTTCTCGGCGAGTCTTTTATGTTATGCCAACTAAACTGGCTTCTCTTAACAATGTCCTCTTCAGAGTTTCACATGGTCTGCCTCTTTTTCTTCGGCCTCTTGTGCTCCACTTAATAGGTTATTTTGGTATTCTCTTATCGTTTCTTCTAATCACTTGGTCTACACATGTCCTCTTCTTTTTCGGATCACCCATGAGACAGGTTGTTGTTTGCTCATCCGTCTTATCTCTGCGTTGTTCGTGAATTGTTCCACTTTATACCAAGTATTTTCCTTAGGCATTTGTTTTCATAAGAGTCTAATTTCTTGTCTATTTCTTAGGTGATTTCCAGCATTCGCATGCATAAATGAGGGTGGACATCATATTTGAACTGAATAATCTTAACTTGGTTTTTGTGCTTATAACTTTTGAATGCCATATGTTCTCAAGATTCTTGAAGATCGATGCTGGTTTTGCAATTCTAATTCTACGTTCCTTCCTGGTGTCACCATCCTGATCTATGTAGCTGCCAAGGTATGCAAATTGGTTTACTTCATCAACAACTGTTTCTTCTACGTATATATTTTCTTCTTGATTAATGAGAAATTTCATAGTATTTGTTTTGTCTTTGTTAATTTCAAGGTCTAATTTACTAGCCAAGAAAGAATCTATTCTTTTTTCCTCATCGATTTCACATTGTCAGTGATAAGAGTTATGTCATCTGCAAAATCAAGATCTTCTATTTGGGTTCTATGTACCCAATTACTGCCAGTTTTACCTGTACAGTATCTTTTCATTATAAAGTCTATAAAAAAAAGCAGTGGAGATAATATACATCCTTGTTTCACGCCTGTTTCAATTTGAAACCATTCGCTCATTCCTTCTTCTGTCTTGGCCGCACAAACATATCCCTTGTAGAGATCTCTAATGATGTTGACAATTTTAGATGGTATTCCATATAGTCTTAAAACTCTCCACAATGAATCTCTGTGTATGCTATCAAATGCTTTTTTAAAGTCCATGAAGTTTAGTATTAATGGTTTCTGTATTTCAATATGTTCTTCAAGGATTATTCTTAGAGTAAAGATCTGGTCGACACAGCTTTTCCCTTTTCGAAATCCTTCCTGTCCTTCTCTCATTGAAGTATCCATTACATCCTTAATTCTGTTCAGAATCACTTTACAAAACATCTTTGACACAACTGATTAGTAAAGTTACGTCCCTCCTTTTGTTGTAGCCACTGAGGTCGCCTTTGTTGGGTATTTTAACAATGATTCTCTTTTTGCATGTGGAAGGGACTTTTTCTTCTTTCCAAATTTTATTAAACATTCTCTGTAGTTGGCTCATGTTGTTACTGCTAGTAGCTTTTAACATCTCGACTGTTATTTCCTCGTCACCTGTAGCTTTGTAGTTAGCCTTTAAACTCACTGCTGTTTCACTTCATTAAGTGCAACTTCATTTAAGTTGACATTTAGTTGTGGGACTGGTAAATCAGTTTCAAGATTTATTAATTCATTTGGGTGTGGTAGATTAAGTATGTCTTGGAAGTGTTTGGTCGATCTTTGCGTTTATATATAGATAATGAGATATAGATGATGAGTATATTCAGGAATGTAAATGAAGTTTATTGACTGAACGTTAGGTCTTTAGAATTTAATTTAATGTGTTCGGTAATGCGAGAAATAAATAACAACACTTACAGAAAAAAGATACATTTTTGAACATTTTAATATTGCTTCTGTTATCTAGAATCGTTAAAACTGTGCTTGAATTGTCACAAGATGTTAGTTTTACTCCGTGTTGTCAAAGTTTTCAGTCTTCCCGTGTAACACTTGGACAGCACAAACATGGTTGCACTAAGAAATGTGGCGTTTCAAACAGTCTATTTTAGTTCAGCCCAGAGTTTTCCAATAGTTATTTCTTTAGGACTTTTCTCTGTGTTTGCAGATTATACAAACCGTTATAGCTTGTCACTGTGGTACATGTAAACGTCTCTTAAAACAACACACACTTCTCACCGGGAAGGCTTGGTAACGTGGTTTGTTTACATTCTCGGAGAGATTCTCCCTACATCTTCAGTGAACACCGGTGGTTTTCGCATTCTTGTGAACTGTTTCAACACATCCATAGATAATGATGTTCTTTATGTTTTCTTGTGAACTGTTTCAACACGTCGATAGATAACGATGTTTTTTATGTTTTCTTGTGAACTGTTTCAACACGTCGATAGATAATGATGTTCTTTATGTTTTCTTGTGAACTGTTTCAACACATCGATAGATAATGGTGTTCTTTATGTTTTCTTGTGAACTGTTTCAACACGTCGATAGATAATGATGTTCTTTATGTTTTCTTGTGAACTGTTTCAACACGTCGATAGATAATGATGTTCTTTATGTTTTCTTGTGAACTGTTTCAACACGTCGATAGATAACGATGTTTTTATGTTTTCTTGTGAACTATTTCAACACATCGATAGATAATGATGTTCTTTATGTTTTCTTGTGAACTGTTTCAACACATCGATAGATAATGGTGTTCTTTATGTTTTCTTGTGAACTGTTTCAACACGTCGATAGATAATGATGTTCTTTATGTTTTCTTGTGAACTGTTTCAACACGTCGATAGATAATGATGTTCTTTATGTTTTCTTGTGAACTGTTTCAACACGTTATAGATAATGATGTTATGTTTTCTTGTGAACTGTTTCAACACATCGATAGATAATGATGTTCTTTATGTTTTCTTGTGAACTGTTTCAACACGTCGATAGATAACGATGTTATGTTTTCTTGTGAACTGTTTCAACACATCGATAGATAATGATGTTCTTTATGTTTTCTTGTGAACTGTTTCAACACGTCGATAGATAATGATGTTCTTCATGTTTTCTTGTGAACTGTTTCAACACGTCGATAGATAATGATGTTATATTTTCTTGTGAACTGTTTCAACACATTGATAGATAATGATGTTCTTCATGTTTTTTCTTGTAAACTCAAAATGATAATCTTGTGTTAATAAATAGTTCGTCATCTCTTGCATAGGTTGAAACCACATGATAAAAAAATCAAAGCGGAAAATGACTTTCCATTAGTTGTTTATCTAAAAGAAAGAAATCTTACAAAAAAACTCATGCACAACTTTCGCATTTTTCCTCAGCGTTGAAGAAAAGAGTAATATTAGAAAATGGATTTTTAAAAAAGTTTATTTTCATTCCGAGACATGAATTTGTCGCGCTTCTGTTTTTAAACTTTCACTCAGCGACTCTTCTGCCGCTAAGCTTAGAGGGAACATTTCCTCTGTTTCAGTCTTGCCAGTTTGCACAACTATATAAAGTAAAATATTTTTCGTACTCCGAGAGAGTACCGATTACGGAAGATTAGTCACTATTTTCCCTTTTGTGTAGTCGACTGTATTCATAAGTATCTAGATCAAGTATAAAATTATCCACCTTAGTATCTATCACACTGATGATTATTTTCACTTTCTCTATAGAACCAACATGATATAATCTAGATTGTAACAGAAAACTGTTCTGATATCTCATAAGAGTTTAAACATTCCTGGCCAGAAAGTGTGATAGATTAGTTTGTGGCGTAGAGTGTGGGGAGAGTTGTGGCACAGATAAACAAGTTCTCAGTCAAGTTCTGTGATGGCCACACACCTCCACGTCAAATCATCAAAACAGTAGCTTATCTCAACATCAAGTTCTGTGATGGCCACACACCTCCACGTCAAATCATCAAAACAGTAGCTTATCTCAGCATCAAATTCTGTGATGGCCACACACCTCCACGTCAAATCATCAAAACAGTAGCTTATCTCAGCGTCAAGTTCATCCCGGAGTTGTTTTTATTTTGTAAAGAAAATGAATGTTTCACATGTAAAGTCACCTGGTCAGTTGCAATAAAAGTCAACATTGGGCTACATTTAGTGAGAACATAATTGCAACTTTAGATTATTTAGCAGTTGACAAGTGAGGCAATGATGAGGAAAAGATTGTAAAGTAAATGTGAGCATTTGATCAAGTGTTAGTACAAAACATTTCTCTATCAGGTCGTCAGGGTAGTATCTTCTCCCAGATTACAGTTTAAGTTCTTCGGTTTTGACTAGAATCAGTATAAGGAAGTAACAGATGACTCTGCTACCGTCATCATCATCATCAGGTGCCCTGCCGACTGGCGCTGGCTATTTTGCTTCTGCAGTGTACTTGATCCTTCATGCAGGCCATCAGCTCAGTTGGTGATCTCTCTCACACCATCCCATCAGACTGTTCAGTATCATTTCTCTTGGTCTTCCTCTTGATCTTCTTCCCTCTATATTTCCTGTTGTTATAATATTTGCAATGCCCCCTCTTTTCATTGTATATCCTATGAAAGTACATTGTCTCTCTCTTATCTTTTTGTCTCTCCAGCTCTTCTCATACATTCTTCATTAGTTATTTTTGCTGTCCAGGGGATTCGCAACATTCTTCTAATAAACCACATTTCTGCTGCTTCCAAAGATTTTTTTCACAGACCTGCCTATCGTCCATCATTGTCTTCCATATAACAAGATAGGTTCAATATAACATTTTAGGACTCGTTTTCTAACATTCATTGATAAGGATGTGTTGAATAATATGTTTCTCATTCTCTGAAATGCAGTACTTCTGTTCTGCATTTCCCATCTGAAGTTATTACTGCTCCAAGGTATTTGAATTTCTGCACCTGCTTTAGAATAGTTTCGTTTAGTTTAATATTGCATGCTGGTGGATTCTGTTTCTTAGATATAACCATAGTCTCTGTCGTCTTTTTGATGTTCAAAGTAAGGCCTTTCTGTTCACGTTTTTGGCCAATATTTATCCAAGAGATTTTGCAGGTCTTGTTGGTTCTCAGCTATCATTACTGTGTCGTCAGCATACCAAAAGGATGTTAATATTGTATCCTCCAATATGTATGCCTGGTTCTATGATAATCATTCTTAGAATATTCTCGCTGTACAGAGAAAAAAGGTCTGGAGACAGTACACATCCTTGTCGCACCCCTTGTTTTATAGGTTGATATTTTCCAGTTTTTTTTTTTCAACTCGAATTGCTGCTTCTTGCTGCCAGTATAGATGTTTTACAATCCTCAGGTCTTTGCCGTCTATATTGATGTCTTCCAGCATTTTAATAATTTCGTTATATTTCACCTTGTCGAATGCCTTCGTGTGATCAATGAAGCATAAGTAGAGATCTTTCGGTATTTCTAAAGCTCTTTCGGTTAGTGTTCGTAAAGCATAAATGGCATTGTGTGTTCTCTTTCCTTCAACAAATCCAAACATTTCATCTGCTGTTTCAATTCTTATCTTTTTCCTTGTTCTTCTCATAATTATTCTCAGAAGTAGCTTCGTTATGTGACATGAGAGGCTGATAGTCCGGTGGTCGTCACATTCCTTTGCACCTGGTTTCTTTGGTAGTGCTATAAACGTCGATTCAAGCAGGTCACTAGGCTTATAACCACAGTTGTAAATGTCATTCAGTAACTTTGTTATTATTTTTATTCCTATCTCCTCTAGCGCCTCTGTTTCTTCTGTTGTTATATTATCAGGCCCAGTCGCTTTTCCTTTCTTCGTGTGTTTGATGGCATTTATAATTTCACCTTCAAGTATTGGTGGTCCATCACAGTTTTCAGTATCTGGTGTTAATTCTGGTCTTTCTCCTCCATATAGCTCACCGACGTACTCTGTCCACCTGTCCACAATGTCTTCTTTTCCCATTAACATTTTACCTTCTTTTGATTTCCTGTGATATATTTGTCCTGCCTGTGAGTTCACTAATTCGTTTGTGCATGTTTTTGCTGTCTTTATTATGAGAGCCTCTATTTGTGTGCACTGTTAATTTAACCACACTTCCTTTGTTTCTCTGTATTTGTGTCTTATTTCTTTATCTATCTTGCTATATTTTTCTTGGTTATTTTTACTTCTCCTTCTCATGTTCATCAGCCCTAAGATGTCGTCTGTCATCCATTTATTCTTGGGGGCTTCTTTTTTCGGTGGTATTATCTTCTTAATAGTTTGGTGGATAGAATCTCCTAACATTGCTCATTGTTAATCTATACTATTTATCTTTGCTATTGCATTATATCTATTTGTTATAATAACTTTGCATTGTTCTCGCAATTCTTCGTCATTTTTAAGGAGTTCTGTATTCAGTTTGATGTTTCTCACTTTTCTGCCTGCTTTCTTTAGCTTTATTCTAACTTTTCCACAGAGTGGATCATGGTCACTATGCAGTCAGTTCCTGGCATGGTTTTTGTTGTCAGTAATGCATTGCGGAATCGTTTGTTGATTAATATGTAGTCTATCTGGTTAAAAGTCTTTTTGTCTGGGCTGCACCACGTTGCCAGTCTTCGAGGATGTTGTTTAAACCAGGTGTTTCCTACAACCATGCTATGTATTCTTGCCCATTCAATTAATTTACTACCTCTGTCATTCCTCTCCCCCAGTCCATAGTCACCAACGGTGTCTGAAGTTCTTCCTTTACCAACTCTGGCATTAAAATCTCTTATAACTATAGTAACTACAGGTGACTGTGTGTTTCAGGGCTGTCTCTATGTCATTATAAAATAGCAAGATTATAGTCCTTCAGAACTATCAGATGTTGGAGCGTACAACTGTATAATATTTTTTTTATTGGTCTTTCTTTCAGTTGGGCTAGCAGGACTTGGTCCGAGATGTTCAAATATCCTACAATTATCCTTGCTGTTTTTTCGTCAAATAGTATTCCTACTCCTCGTTCATGTTTCTCACTTCCTGAACATGTTATTATATATTTATCAGAGTTTATCTTCACTGCACCTGTCCATCTAACTTCACTCATTCCTAATATGTTGATCTGCATCCTTTCCATTTCCATCTTTATATTTTCTAACTTTCCAGCCTGGAATAAAGATCTTACATTCCTTGTTGCTATTTTGAACTTGTTAGTTTTGCCACCAGTAGCTTGATGACGATCTGGCCTCACCTGTGGTTCGTGAGCTGCCCTACCGGACGAGGCTGTTCCAGAGAAACATCCATTAACGTCGTTCATGACAAATCTATTACTCTGAATAAACATAATTGTTCTTGGGAGCTATAACAGTGGTTTTCCGCTGCCTTCTGTCGGTTTGTGTACGGACTCTTCGCTAGCCTTTGGACTGCCTGTTCTACCCGCAAGGCAGCGGGAGCGAGAGGTTTTAATTCGCCCCTTACCCGTCTGGTATTCCTTTGACTAAGCACCTGAGGCACTTTATAGGAGTAGTAGAGCCACCTACTACCCCACCTCGCTCTCTGAGTCTACCGCCAGTTGGTCCGCTCCTGCTTATATGGGTAACTCCTTATTCACAGGGATCCTCCATATCTGGAGGACTTTCACCATCCGCCACCTGTGACGCGCTGGGTTGGGGATGGTCGCCCCAGGTACATGCTGCGTATTACTGAATATAAAACATGCCCTAGAGTTTGTGCGCCTAAAATAAGTAAACTAATTTACAGCTTGGTAATAAAGGCCTCAACTGTTGACTTTTTTAGTGCTGCGTGACTGAGCTGAAAGTATCAAAAGTCTTGCTATGACCTAAGTTTACGCAGAAATTGAAGGTTACATTAGAATATTTGACCAAGGTGACTCCAATCATAATAAAGCGTAATTAGATGCAGGGAAGTAAGCAAGGATGAGGAGCCGAGTTTTTCGCCTTTGTGAGTCGTCATCATCACGTCAGGCATTTTTCAGATAACATAAAAAGTAAATTATGTTTCCCACGATCTTGACTTGCGTAACCGCCTAGCAGAGGTCGAGAAAATGTTTAAAAATCATCTCTGTCCTGTGGTTTCATATGGGATGTGGTCAGTAGAGCAAAGAGTATAATGTCGCTTTGGCCCTGTACGTTTCAGCTTTAGAATGTCCACGGCCGGGTCTGGGGTAGCTTGAATAGATCTTTGATCTGGACATGGAACATTTGGTCTCGTGCCATTTATCCTACATAACGGTAATTGTCGAACTCCTTGTGCTGTAAGAGATAACTTGACTAGAGGAAACAGCACACTTAGCTGGGACACACGAAGGACGCAGTACCTGGAGTGTCATATTATAGCTGTCACATCCTTTGAATTGAGTGGGCATGAGTAGAGTTCATGCTATCAAAAGACTGGACGACGGGCTCTGGAGACTAATGAAAAGGAGGAAAGATCTTAGGTTCTAGGAATATGCCTCCCAATCTTACAGACTGCCTGTGGAGTTAGTATATATGTTGTCCCGTGCTGTGTTTGGTGTCCAGTGATCTGCCATTAGCGTTTCTTCAACATCCCTCATAAATCCAGTTTAACTGCTCCAGTTTAACCAACATTTTGCAGTTCTCTCATCTCTCATGTTAGTTTATGTACCTGCTGCTCTTTTTACGCGAATGCTGGCCCATGCATCAACCCCCAACATGGAGGACTAGGACGCTGTTTTTGTCCGGACATTGATGTCACAGACTTTTCCAGCTTTGTAGAACCTACTAGAAATAAAACTCCTGCTCTTGTAGTTTTGGGCGTACTCAGGGCACAGAAGCTGCTCCTCAGAGCCAAGGATCACTGGGTACAAGAGAGACACACGCGACAGCAGCGTCAATAGTGACTGGAACGTGTAGAATAAGAAAGGATTATAGGACCCTCAGACTAAACTTACCACGAACAGCTTTGGACTGTGCTCTGAATGACAGACAGACAGACAGACAGACAGACAGATATATAGATATACTTACATGCATGCATGCATGCATACATACATACATACATACATACATACATACATACATACATACATACATACATACATATATACATGCATTCATGTAGAAAATAATACCTATTCTGTATATAAGTGAAAGACAGCGAATCTTGTCTCTCCACCCCAACTCCAGCTGTAGACGCTGAATTAATGTCAGAGTTGATTTGTTTCAACATAGTCGATGATGTTTGTTTGTAGTCAAATTCATTTATAGCAAAGAATGAAGTAGTTAAGCTGAAGTTGTCTTGAGTTCTGTGCTAGGACCCACTCTGGGAATGTTTGGTTGACATATTTGTGTTTTGTACAGGATAGATAGTCCCGTGGCAAATGCCGTAGGGGATGAAGCGTTAGAGACCTCATTATGCTGGGACATCAGTGTGTGAGGTAGGGTGGGCCAGTTCCTTTCCTCTCTGCCTGGTATCCAATGTACGAGGCTGGGTCGACTTCGAGGCCGTATTGGTCCGAAAAAAAAAATCTTGCTCATATGGGGATTCTAACCCTCGACCATTCGGTTGCTAGACGAGTGCTCTAACCACTACGCTAGCTGGTCCACTTGTACAGGATGGCAGGTGAAAATGCCAGCCTCCTCTAAAACGTACTGACAAATGTGGAGCGCTTACGTGTGCAACACACTTTGCCGTGTATAGAGATATTGCGTTTTATTGTAAGTTCATATACAAGGTGACACCTGGTTGCTCATTCACAATTTATGTAGTGCATTACAGACTTATAGAGTGCTTGTTATCATGACGGGGTTCTGTACGATCAGTAAAATCTAAAGAGAATGTGCTAATGAGAATGTACGGTGATAAGTTTTACTTAGCGTCCACTGGAAGATAAGAGCATCGCAAAAGAAAGTTGCTGAAATCTTTTATTTACGTTTAATTATTTATTTATTGTTTAAATCACAATTAATAAAAGCGTAATAGAAAAAATTCAATCTTTAGAATTACTTGCCGGGTAAGCCAGATGTCACTCACCCAACCCATGTCCTAGGAGTACAAGCCTGGCTCCTTGCTGACCCTCGCTCCTCAACCAAACCTGGTCTCGTCTTGTGGCTCTCATACATCTCAAGTTCATGTTGCTCTGACCTTAAGAAAGTTTAGCCAGCGCTGCTCTAGAAAGTAAGATATTTCTTGTATTGCAAGTTGTTTCCTCTTTTTGCTTATTATTTCTGACTTTTTTCTTCCCAAAATTGTCCTTTCTGTATTTCTACCTATTCTGTATTCTGTCACTCTGTCACTCTGTCACTCTGTCAATTTCGCTAGATGTGTTATCACGTTTCATTTTCTTTTCATTTTTTGGAATACCTTTTGTAAGTCAAAACACAAATATATATATGAGAAGTTTTGAATCCGTTTGTTATTTTTCTATGTCATGATCACTTTGGGAGATAATGAAAAAAATGGATTTCCAACATATGAGATACAGTTAATATTACTCCTGTGTATAGGAGAACAGGCAGCAGTAAGAATAAATGTTGAAACAGCTTGGTTTGACATAAAACAAAGGGTCTGTCGGGGGAGTAGTGTAGGTGGGCGTGTATCCCCCGTATTTGAGGAGCCTCCTCAAACAAGATGTCGGCTATAGCGTATAGAGGAAAATATAATCAATACGACGCCGCCGCCGTTGCTAGGGGCATGATGTCACATGACCAGTAGATCAATTATATCCGGCGGCACTCCTCGGCGCGCGACGCTCAGGAGAAAATGTTCAATATCGCTGTGAAAAGGTTTTCAACCTACTTTTGTCTCGTGTTTCATTGACCTATGGTCATTTTACAATAGTAATTATTAGATTTTAGTTGGTGCGGTGTATATTTTCGTGGGTTCCGTCAGAGGTCTCAACTTTGCCCTCGTTATCATGTGCCGTTATTATATATGAGACATTATGATCATAAGTTTTCATCCTATCGGATATTCGTTCAAATGGTAGACGTAGAAACAAGTGGCTGGAACTATCTCGCAGAAATATTTTGTATTGGGCCTAGATTTAAGAGCTGTCTGTAGTATGTCGTGTTCGGTCAAGTCTCTTACAAAACTGTCAAAGTCCCGTCTTTTATTTATTAACTGTGGCGTGTCTAGTGCAGTGGCAGTGTTATTTGAAGCGTGGTAGAACCGTAACTCGTTTGTTTCTTTGTGTCTAAGGATGGTGTGATGTGAATAATTTATTTTGAAACGTTTTGTCTGACTGCTAAAAAGATCGTGAAGTTTGGAGGCCCAGTTAATATGGTGTGTTGTAGTGGGAGGGTGGAACAATGTATATGTAGATAAATGGTTGTTTATGTTTTGGTGCGTCCAATTATCACAATATATAGCTCTAACATCGTCCATCAGCTCATGTAAACTGTCTTCTTCGTCGCTGAAGTCTCTATGCCGTGGCGTTGGTATTTTCTCGCCGCTGGGATCGTCCGTGAGCCAGACTCCAGTTCTTCGTCGACTAAAAACTCGGCTGCTACAACAGGTGTGGCTCCCCGTGTTCGGGGACATCTGAAAGAGCCGGCCGCTTGGTGGGCGAGGCGCCCTGCCTACGCACTGCTGGTGCCGCATCATCATCATATGACGCCTTTCGCTTGCGAGAGGGGTCACTGAAATGGACAATTTTCATATGCCTCTTCAGGA
The DNA here is from genome assembly GCA_009760885.1 of Achatina immaculata. Classification (NCBI taxonomy): domain Eukaryota; kingdom Metazoa; phylum Mollusca; class Gastropoda; order Stylommatophora; family Achatinidae; genus Lissachatina; species Lissachatina immaculata. The sequence continues at coordinate 24,427,701 of CM019697.1, read as the reverse complement.
GGTCTCTCCGAGACGAGAGTTTCCCGCAGATTGGACATGTGATATTACTTTGTTCGTGCACTGTAGTTTCGTGACGAACGAGGTTCCGATGTTCGGTAAAACCTCGACCGCATTGTGAACATATATAAGTGTGCTTGAAGGCAGCAGGATCCACTCGACAGGGTATTTTGTTAGACATCTGAAACGAAAAGAAAAACCCACTACAATGGACGAGGCAGTGGAAATAGCAATGTGTATAGTACATACTAACGAATCACCTTTATGTAATACACTAAGAAGGTTGGTTATTGACTTTTCGAACAAGCACGCTGAGCTTTTCACCACCCTGTGTAATTTCATAAATCCACATTATAGCTATCAATCGTTCGTGAGCATTGCCGACCAAGTTTTTGAAGATGGTATAAACTGGGGGCGAATCGTAGCCGTTTTTTCGCTCGGATACATTCTTGGCAAAAACATTGAAGAAAAGTTATGTAACGTAGACTACGATGTACACTTACTTCAAGAAAAATTTGCTCGGAATGTAGGGCAGTACATTGGACACAAACTACGACCTTGGATGGAAACGCAAGGCTGATGGGGTTTTCTAGAGCCCAGTCTTTTAAGAACGCATTAAAAAGATAATAAAACTGAGTCGACTTACTGTTATTTTGTATCCTAATTTCGATAGACCCATAAAGTCACCTAATTTCGATAACGACGTACATCCGAGAATATGAGAACCCCAGTAATCGTGAATGGAGAGTTATATACCTGCTTTGCGTGCTGTGTGTTTAAAAATTGCCCCAATCAGACCTCGTAGAGAACCCCACGTGACATACGTAATTAGCGTATCCGCTAAATTGCACCAACCGCAGCGCATCACGTGATATGCTTAATTACTAATAACGTAGCTAATTTTAACCAATAGGAGCGCGTGGAGGTAAAAATAGTAACTTAAGTAATTTTCAAAATTGCGCCAACGTACGCAGAGCATCACGGGACATATTGTACAATTAAACATAGATGAAAAAAAAACATACTAAGATAATGGTTTTTTCATAATTTTATTAACACTTATAAAAACAACATCTACAATATCTAGTCTGCTGTTTTCGTCTCTTTTCCACTAGCAGTCTGTGGAGGTAGAATGAGATAGCGCAGTCTTTTTCTAGGGTCTCTCTCGATGGGTTTTCTAGGTAAGGCGATAGCTGGTATAGGTTATGAGGTAGGACCTGTAGTCTCTCGTGAGACTAACCGTTCAGGTCTTTTTGACGCTGGGTCTTCGGTCCTACGCTGCCTTTTGGTGGCTACAGGTATGTGGGCTGAACAAAAATTTTTTATCGGCTTGTGAATTAGTCAAACTTTCCAGGCGGGTAAATTCAGCTAGGATTTGGGGCTTCAGCTCCATCAACTGTTCACACTCGACTCTATTCAGTTACAGGCCGCCTTGTGTTGGAAATTTCAAATCTGACTCTCCGAAGAAACGACGCAAATGCAGCATTGGAGTACCTTTATACAATGAGACAGACGCGACTTTTAATCCCCCACCAAGAGGTTTATTCATCTCTCCTGACGGGGTTACGTATATCCAGTTTGTGGGAACTGTGAAAGGAGGAAGACCGAAGGAGTCAAAATATTCAAAGCTGCCTACGCCGTTGTAATATAGACCGATCCAATGCGATCCCGGTCTCCAGCTTGGATCAACGTTCACGACAAACGCCGCTGCCTTGTAACGATTGATACGAGGGGGTAGTTGATCCCGCGCCAAAACTTTGACTCCCGATCGCCGAACAAAAATGTCAGTTAAAAGTATCTCGAGTATTTCTTGAATATTCATTACGAAGCGTAGTCTGTTATGACTTGACGGGTCTTCGATATTTCCAAGATTTAGTCGTTTTCAGCGTAGATGATTACTTGCAGGGGTTCAGGTGTAGCTGCGGAGAATATAAGTTCAACTGACATTGGTCCAGATCTAGCCATCTCGAACTGGTCACCGTCCAGCAGACTTGGGCTCAAATCAAAGGCGTACAGGTTGTACCCGTTTTTAAACTGTCTGTAGTCGATGCCGTTGCCCTCGTCTTTACTGATTAAACTCATAGCTAGATAAATCCCGAAAAAAGCTCTCACGTATTGATTGTGTTCATAGTCCATGGTGAGCGGTTTACCGGTGACTGGTCTTCCGTCTACAGTCACGTTCAAATAAGTTAGAGCGCTGTTTTGGAAATTAAAAGGGTTGGTCCTGTACGAACCGTTAAAGGCAATAGCGTTAATTAGTCCGACCACTACGCGAGTAGGCGTTTGGCTTAGGAACAAATTGTCTTGTATGTGCGAGAGCATACCTTTGGGGATCGAAAATGTCTTTATGATAATGCGTTTTATCGGGTATTTGGCGTTTCCTTTCATTAAGGCTTTCTCGTGGGCTAGAGATATCGCCGGATTTAATTTGGCTTTACGAATCACAAGGACGGCGTGCGTTATTACGGATTTATAACTACCGACCGGATCGTTAGCTATGATGTTGAACACGTCTTTCGAGGGTGTAAGTTTGACTTTTACATCCACGCCGTTCAGCATGTAACGATCCTGGACAAAAATATCCGAGTGCAGTCGACCCATCATGTCGAGTTCTTTACTAGCGCTGGCTAACTTGCGCCGAATTTTTAGTCCGCCGTTCGAGTCGCCTTGAGTCTCGTCGATATGGTTTGATGTATCGCTGTAAAAAAGAGCAGCTGTTAGGTGACATTTTTTCGCTTCTTCGCCGTAATTTAACGTCGCTTCTAGGCACGCTCTATACGGATACGTATTTTGGCTGGGCGTGATCAGTGTATCGTTGAGGGACACATCCACCTGGGAGAATAAAGAGTGCAAAAAATAATTGACGGGTGTCACCTCCACATCGGCGGGTAGGTTGCTGCCGTCCGCTAACGTGACCTTGGCTCGCACGTGCAGAAAGGTATTAAACAGGTCTAAGTACTCCTCACTGTTTCTGGAAATCGCAAATTCTATAGGAGTCCCCTGTGATATGGACGCTAAGGGGTGAATTTCGACAAACTGACCCTCTTCCACTGCTGTTTGCGTCGGCGGCACGCTAAACAGACCTAGTCCAGAATGCAGACATTCGCACGAGTTGGGGTGAACGAGAGCCATCCTTAGGCAAAGATATCCGAGTAAGTCTTGGCCTTCTTGTGAACCCGACGACGTCCGACTGACCGTTTTATCCTTTTAGTTAACGGTTCACCGGGAGGGGCGGCTATCGCCTTTCTCCTAATGCCGCTACCCGATTGGTTGCCCGCGATGTGATGGACCGCGCCCTGCAGTAGACGCTGTCCCGCCTCTTTAGCGTGTTCTTTAAATGATTCACCGACATTTTTTCCAGCTAGCGCGTCTTGGGCGACTTGTAGCCCGGTACCAATACCTTCTCTTAGAAGAGCTTTACCACCCGTCATCAACCACGGGAGAATCGTTCTCCCTAGACCACTAACAAAACTGCCGAGTCCACGACCGCGTTGACTTCTACCGCCGACAAAAACCGGAAGTCCGTGCCCAGCCTGATTGCAGTAAAAGTCTTCGTATATTTTTGCATTTCTGCGTAACGGAACGTGTCTAACCATTTTCTATTCGAAATCTAAATGTCTCCTGGTTCGAAAATGTAACGTCAGCACCAAAGTCCCGCGCTTGAATGTTTTCGTTTTTCCCCTGTCGGTGGTTAAAAGCACTTCCACCGTGTCAAAAGAGAATCTACTCAACGGGACGTAGTGCGCTTTATCGTAGACGCAAAACACCGGCGTCGAGCCCCTGTCCATTATAGGTATAGCACGTAACAAGGGAACCATTACATCGCCGACTGGTCTGGAGGCTACGAGATCGCAGTAAACGAAAACGTTTCTTACGTCGCTGTCCATTTTTACCCCGGGTTCCCCCTCTACTACAGAGGTTTCCACTTCACTTGCGTGCGACGCGGGGAGTCTAAGGAGGTCTGTTAACATATCACTTATTATAACTTCACAACCCTCTTCGTTTAGGTTGAACGAGACTTTATTCGCTGCCCGTTTCCACAAGAACCGAACAGGCATCGGACCTCCTTTCGTCATTACTAACACCTGATTATTCAGCTGATTGAGAACTAAGTCGGGTGAAGCGTACAGACCAGGCGGAACGTTCCATAATGCGGGTGGTTTACCTTTACCGGGAAGGTATTGTATCCAGGCTTCGTCCTCTAGAACGTTAAAATAAGTATTGGGTATTTGAACTTCGACCAGGCCAACTTCGTATTGCTGACTCAGGTCGAATGTCTGCGGCAGTTTTACGAAAAAGTGACCAGCGTGGTATCGGGATATACGTTCTCGGAGGCGTTGCTAGGTAGCGTCACATAAAAACTCATTTTAGCTTGGGATTCGGCAACATGTAACCTAGACAATAGGACGATCCAGAGCTTTCCCTCGAGTTCGTCACCATCTCTGCGCGTTAGATTGAATAACGACACTCCGATGACGACGTATATAATCAACATCTGACAGATGAAGACGACCCCGGGAGGCGGAAGTAGTTCACCGAACCAGCGCGAGACGCCCTCTCCTTCAAACGTTTGCACGTTTTCCACTTCATCCATCGTATCTGGATATGTGACCGGCGGGTATCCAGCTGTTGAATGTTTCGGGATAACCGAACCATTTGACTAAATACTCTTTAGCCCCGCCTACATTTCGTTCTCGCTTTAAACATTCAATTGGATACATTTGTTTGTCACCAACGTTTTGGACCTCTTCGGAATAAAACGACCCTTTGAGTTCTTCGCCTGTGTAGTCTTTAAGTCTGTACGTTATCGGAGTTGTCTTGTTTACCCGACTGATTGTAAACAATTCTTCGGTCCAAGACTGGGTATACCCCTTTTTAAACGGTTGTTTGGCTTGAGCTATTCTAACTATATCCCCTTCTATAAACTGCGGTTTCCTAGGTAAAACTTCGGACGAATATAGCGTATTCCATACTTCCTCCTGATTACTCATGTTAACCTCTACCGGAGCAATACGAATGCTCCTGTGATACGAGTAATTGTAGTTTTTGACCAAGCGTTTTAACACGTGTATATAGCGAAAGCGGTTTGTTTTGGTAAAGTATCGCCACATCTTTTCTTTCAGGGTACGGTTGAAACGCTCCACTATGGAAGCTTTCATGTCCTCGTTCTCAGTGGTAAAGAAATGCACGTTTTCAGTTTTAAGAAACTTCAGGAAGGTCTTGTTGACAAATTCCGAACCTTTGTCCGTTTGAAAATTTATCGGTTTGCGCTGGGAGAAAATTTGACGGACCGCTTTAGCTAGGTTTTTCCCAGTCTTTGCTTTGATAGCGATAGCCCAAGCGTATTTACTAAACACGTCTATACACGCAACCAAATAGGTGAATCCGTCGTTGTGGTTTCCTAACTGTTTCAGATCTATCAGATCGGCTTGAAATTGTTGATTTAGACCGCCTGTTACGGTCGCACGCCTCTTAAATTGGCGTCGGACTGGTTTATGGAGAGTATAGGTGTCTTGATGACGTAGCCATTCTTTAATTTCTTTAGCGTTAATTCTCGTACTACGGTGAAGGGCGGTTGCACCAGCATACGCTCCAGGCCGACTCGGCTCGTAATAATGCTTTTTAGGGCCATTTAACTCACTTTTTTGGGGTCGGGATTTTCGACTTTTTTTCCGGAGATAATACGACGCTGGTTCGACATCTGGCTTCAACTGATGATCCAAGGGTTTTTCTTCGTCTTTAAGTATCGGTGCCACAGGTTGGGGGTCGCTAGGTTGGAGTGGTTGCTTGACATCCACGAAACCTAGTGGCTTTTTTCTATACTGCTCGAGACGCCCCAAATACCGCTGCAACGTCTGTTGGTATACACTGGCTTTATCGCGCGGCTCCAAATTTCCATTTCCATAATCTGCTGCATTCGACTGTCCAAATCTCTTAAGCTATCGCTGACCGGCTCTGGTGGTAGATATTGTCTAGTAGACTCTAACAGACGAGTGTCTACCAAAATCATTTTTCTTCGCCATGGTTAAACGCCTAGAATTCCTGTCAGAACTTTTACAATAGGCCCCAAAGAGCGCGCCTATGAAACCACCTCGTTGTAAAATCTCTTTACGCCGTTTGTTGGACGTCTTCTTTAAGATAAGCTCTCTCAGGTTGTGTTTGTACCGTCGTAACTGTCTCTTCTGAGCCACCGTGACCGGGACATTGCCTTTTAATATATTATGGCAGCATTCGCAAAGCGCGGTTACTAGTTCTGGCGACGCCGTTTTCATGATAGCTTTGACCGCCGCCGGGTTAGCCTTGCTTAGGAATTGTAACATTTCGCCGTGACGTTTCTCCTTGGTTGCCATGTTATTTGGGAACGTAGACCACTTGTTTCCCTTCGCTAAAAATGTTCGTGCGTATTCTCAAGTGGTCTGGTGTTTCCTGACGGAGGTCGAGTAGCAAATAACCGTGTGGGGCGGCAGTAGCATCTTTAAAAGCTTCCTGTACGTACGACACCTTCCCTGGATACATCTGCTTGGCCAAATTGGTAATCTGCCAACCGTCTCTCGGGTTTTTGAAAAGTACTATGTAATGCGAATTGAGACTTATGGTCCTGAGCTCCTTATTTCTGTGGAAAATATTTTGTACTATATATAGTACGCTGACGTTGCGGTGGTGGCTGCCTTTAGTAAATAGTTTTGTGACTCTGGCGTCCGTCTCGGACATTAGGTCATCGAGGACAAGCAAACGCCGTTTCTCACCTCGCCATTGCTCCATGTCGGGAAGGCCTTCGTTAAAAATCACCCCTCTCATTTCTTCGTAGATTAGCTGCCATTCGCCGTATGACCATATAATTTCTTCTGGGACGGGATCTACCATGTTATGCATATTGTCCAAAAACTTTCGCACGAACACGGTCTTACCACTTCCTGTGGGACCAGCGACAAGAGCCATAAAGGGATGGTGCCACCGCGGATCCATTGTTGATAATGACGTAATGCACGCCAGAGCTCTTCTTATATATTTTTCAGTTAAATAATGTTAGTCAACATAAAGTATAAAATACCAACCCTGATTTCATCTAACAATACCTTGTTATATGGATACATGGGGGTTTTCTGTTATGAATACATCACATGCTTAGAAAAACTGAAAGAGACGGAACTCCCCCCTCATTCGGCGTCGACGAAGAACTGGAGTCTGGCTCACGGACGGTCCCACCGTCGAGGAAAATACCAACGCCACAGCATAGGGACTTCAGCGACGAAAAAGACAGTTTACATGAGCTGATGGACGATGTTAGAGTTATATATTGTGATAATTGGGGGGCCCTTAGGACGCATCAAAACATAAACAACCATTTATCTACATATACATTTTTCCACCCTCCCACTACAACACACCCTATTAACTGGGCCTCCAAACTTCACGATCTTTTTAACAGTCAGACAAAACGTTTCAAAATAAATTATTCACATCACACCATCCTTAGACACAAAGAAACAAACGAGTTACGGTTCTACCACGCTTCAAATAACACTGCCACTGCACTAGACACGCCACAGTTAATAAATAAAAGACGGGACTTTGACAGTTTTGTAAGAGACTTGACCGAACACGACATACTACAGACAGCTCTTAAATCTAGGCCCAATACAAAATATTTCTGCGAGATAGTTCCAGCCACTAGTTTCTATGTCTACCATTTGAACGAATATCCGATAGGATGAAAACGTATGATCATAATGCCTCATATATAATAACGGCACATGATAACGAGGGCAAAGTTAAGACCTCTGACGGAACCCACGAAAATATACACCGCACCAACTAAAATCTAATAATTACTATTGTAAAATGACCATAGGTCAATGAAACACGAGACAAAAGTAGGTTGAAAACCTTTTCACAGTGATATTGAACATTTTCTCCTGAGCGTCGCGCGCCGAGGGTGCCGCCGGATATAATTGATCTACTGGTCATGTGACGTCATGCCCCTAGCAACGGCGGCGGCGTCGTATTGATTATATTTTCCTCTATACGCTATAGCCGACATCTTGTTTGAGGAGGCTCCTCAAATACGGGGGATACACGCCCTTTTACACTACTCAGGGGTCCATCTTGTTTAACCTGCGCACTGAAAATATAATGCGGAACTTTAGGGAAGATGTAGACAAAGAATATCACAATTCACTAAAAATTGGAGGTTATGAATTATCAGTGATTAGATATGCTGAGGACACAGTATTACTGTGTACATCGCAAAAAGATATGGAAAAAATAAATGACAGTCCGTAAGAACAGTGAAGAGCAAAACCTTTATCTTAAATCGAAGAAAACTAAATTGATGGCAACTGACAAAACATACAAGGCAGCTGAAATATAATATATATATCAATAAGCAAAGATTGGAAGAAGCAGAAAGTTGTGAATATTTTGGATTTTACTAATTACTAATGGAGATACAATTCCATCACAACATATGCTTGCGATACCTGGACACTTAACATCTGAGAAACACATAAAGCCTTTGAATGTAAATGCTATGGAAGAGGCCTTCAAATATTACTGAAAAAAACCAAAACAAATGTATACATACAGCAAGAACGTAATATTGAAGAAGGCTGGCTAGTAAACAAGATTAAATAGAGAAGACTTGAATATTCTGGACATATTAAACGTCATGATAATTTAGAGACGACCGTCTTGGAATGGTACATAATTGGAAAAAGAAAGAGAGATAGACCAAGGCGAAGATGGCTGCAAGACATCGTTGATTATCTGCGAATGGATGCATCAGCAGCAGAACATCTTGCTTACAACCGAGAGGTCTATAGAAGAGCTGTTAGGGAGGTAAATTTCCTCAAAGGACATGCAAATAACTGACTGATGACATGGTCACTTGAAATAGTATGTTGGTTATGTTTTTACAGCATTCATTATTTACACCATCATTGTTATATAAATATTCGTATTTATAGCCATACTGTCTGGGAGAAGAGAGATCAACAAAACTTCAACCAGACACAGAGAACAGAGAAAGCCTTCATCAGCTGACGACTTAGCTGTTATGAGAGAGAGGGCATGCCCACACAGCCCGCCATATTCTGTTACCTGGCGTGGCTGAGACAAAATATTGATCATTTCTTGTAAGCTGTGGAAATTCATTCATGAAAATATACTCTGTTGTTTCCTTCTGTACATCTTCGTATGTTCAATAAAGAATAGATATGGTCTTGTGTCATTAATCAGTTCATAAACTACAAGCAGAGGTGTCGTTCAATTTTTACATCGCTATACAGTGGCATTAACAAACGCCTTACAGGTAAAGATCAAAAGATATCAAAGGGCCTTTATTTAATATTCTGAATACTGAACACCGTCTGTCAGTCTTTCTTACCTGTCCCTAATGTAATGTTACACTCTCTTTCTACTACATCATCATCTGTTGACAAGTTTTTCCTACCATTGAGACTGACGACCTATAGATTATAACATAAGATAAGGAGTTACAACTCAGTCACACAGAACTAAGAAAATTTGCAATGTATCATTCACAGAAATCTTTCTGATATAACTGAATATTCTTGCACAACTTACATAAATAATCCACTGTGTACATTTACATTTCTTAAACTTTCAAACTATTTCCTGCTAAGTGGGTTGTCGTGACAGCAGGAAGTGGGAATTGTTATCATATTGTATAAAATACACGTGAACTTTTTGTTAAACGTAATGTAGATAAGAAAATTGCACATGCTGTTAATAAAAATAAATGTGTCTATTACGTACATGCCAAATATTCCATATATCGCTATAGACTTAATTTCATATGTAAATGTGCTCTGTATGTAGTATTTCATCACTAGCAGTATCTGAGATAAACAGATTTTCAGACAAACAGCGAGAAAAATAATGGTCGTTCTCATTGATACCTTGGGTTTATCGGTTCCAGAAGTCATACTCCGATGTTTCTCTCGTGTTGTGGCCAGCTTGGCAGAAATAACGATGCATCCCAGTATTATCACAAGAACTGGACAATAGTACAGGAAAACATATTGTATATGGTCTATAAATACAAAAGTTATACCGTCTTGGTCATTCCCGTAGATTCCTCCAGTAAAATTTGCAATTTCGCCGTACGTAAAGATTTTGTATCTTGTGTGGGAACATACGTTCCAGGCACACGAGGCCAGGAAATTTAAGAAGCCAAGCAACCAAACTCTGGTTGGTGTTACCAGGAGCTTGAAGTGAAGAGGGAAGAAAACTGCCAGAAATCTCTCAATCGTGATTAATATAGTTATGTGAATAGACATGGCGTATCCAGTTTTAGACAAAACCAAAATAAACATATACACTGTGGCTAATACACACGCTTCTGTACGTGAAAGTATCCATGTTACTTCGTATGAATCCGAATAATGTGATAGTAACAAAGGGATATTGACAGAACCAAACAAACACAAAATGTCAGCTGTCGTCAAATAAAACAGGAGAATATTTGAAGTACGATTTAGCCCACATTTTGTTATCGCACACAGACTGATAATGTTTCCTGTAAGTCCTGTTACACCAATGATTGGATTGATTATGTACATAAGATACCAATATATGAATTCCCCAAGATGCAAAAGCAGTGAATGTTCTGGTACAAAAGATGTCGTATCCATTAATTCCGTCTGTAATTTACGGAGTTTTTCAATGATTAATCGGATTTCATTTAACATTTCCATTAAAGAATTAAAAAAATCATTTTCATCATCAGAAAGCCCGATTGTCTGTGACTTGTTATAACTAGAATTCATATTAATGTAGGTTGTGGTTTGGTCAGGGCTGATCAAACTGGCAGGTAGTTCTCGACTTGAAAATGTTAGTTCATGAACATAGAAGTCTCCTGACAAATTGTTACACACTGCTCAAAGTCGGAAGAGGGAAAAACTTGAACTGGTCGTCCGGACTGAAGGCAAGCATTGATGCAGCTGCTTCGTTTGGCGAAATCTCAAGACTAAAACAAAAAGTTGATTACTGACCATATTAGTTAGAGGAATACGTGAAGAAGAGACGGAATGTTAGGTAAAGCGCTATGATCAGTGATGGTAGCAAGCTTTATGACCTGACAACATGGATGACAAGAGCCTAGGTAGTATGGTAATATATGTTATTATTCTGTTTAGCGATAACGATATTCATCATTGCAATCACTATTATTATCTTTGGTTTAGGTACCTATGGTTATGCTTAGTAATTATACATATTGTGAATGTGTGAAGTATCACAGGACAGAACGGACGCCGTTTGCCAATTATTCACTTGGGTTATTCACCAAATGAAGCGTGACAAGGTCAGAGGTGAGATGAAGAAGAATTAGATACTGGTTTATTAATGATAAATTTTATTTTAATGCCTTTTTTTATTGTTATGTATAAGGTACCTTATTGCTTACAATAAGCCATTTACATGCTTCATTTACTATAACAAAGCGTTTGATAAAGTAAAACATAATGAAGTTATGAGAATGACAGATGATATAAATATTGACGACAATGAGCTGACAGTAATTAAAAAAAATGCGTGTTTTTGATTCAAGAAACAGCCATCAAGGTAGGAAATGTGGTAGTCAAATATCAATCAATAAAGAAAGGAGTTAGACAAGGTAGGAAATGTGGTAGTCAAATATCAATCAATAAAGAAAGGAGTTAGACAAGGTAGGAAATGTGGTAGTCAAATATCAATCAATAAAGAAAGGAGTTAGACAAGGTAGGAAATGTGGTAGTCAAATATCAATCAATAAAGAAAGGAGTTAGACAAGGTAGGAAATGTGGTAGTCAAATATCAATCAATAAAGAAAGGAGTTAGACAAGGTAGGAAATGTGGTAGGCAAATATCAATCAATAAAGAAAGGAGTTAGACAAGGTCGTATCCTCTCATACCATAAATATCACGTACGGTAAAAATGTCACGGGAAAACTAACAAAAATACACCTGAACCTGGCGCTGAAAGTTACAACGTGAACAATCCGCGATAAGTTGATGTTATAGAGACATTATTAGATATAGGAAGAAAGACTTGATTCTAAATAGAAAGAAAATAGAAAGAATGATCATACCACGATAGAAGACCTCCCCTGAATGCAATATTAAGTTACAGGAAACTATGACAAGTGCACACATTTAAATATCTGGGAACTCAAGTACCACCAGGCGCATCTTTTAAATCAAGAATCAAGAACAGAATATGCCAAGTCAAAATAGATTTCGAACAGATGAGAAATAGTTTGTGAAAAGCATGTGTCTCATCGAACATCAGAGAGTTCTAAAACGTTACATTGAGCATATTCTACTCTATGGAAGTGAGTTATGGACAGTCAACAGATTTATGGAAGTGAGTGTATGGGCAGTCAACAGATTTATGGAAGTGAGTTAAGGTCAGTCACAAGATCTATGGAAGTGAGTTATGGACAGTCAACAGATCTATGGAAGTGAGTTATGGGCAGTCAACAGATTTATGGAAGTGAGTTAAGGTCAGTCACAAGATCTATGGAAGTGAGTTAATGACAGCCAGTAGATCTATGGAAATGAGTTATGGACAGTCTACAGATCTTTAGAAGTGAGTTATGGATAGTCAGCTGATCTATGGAAGTAAGTTATGGGCAGTCAATAGACCTGTGAAAGTGAGTATTGGAAAATGAACAGGACAGTCAATAGATCTATGGAAGTGAGTTATGGATAATGAACACGACAGTCAATAGATCTATGGAAGTGAGTTATGGATAATGAACAGATCGATGCAAAGATTACAAGAGGCAACAGCGATGTAGTATATTAACTGAAGGTAAATAATATCATGGGTACTCAAAATGTCTAAGAAAAGTAAATGTAAAAAATATTTAAACCCATAACAATAAGAAAGCCATCATTCATTGGACATATAATGAGAAGAAGAGGGCTTGAAAACATCAAAACCGCAGGAAAGATAACAGAGAAGAGAGACAGGGGAAGATCAAGAGAAGAAAATAATAATGGACGGTCTAATGCGATGGCACCAAAAAAAATAAAATCATCCGACTGATAAGCACGAATGATCGAGATGTATTTTTATGAATCTTCTCCTGGCACGCCACCTGACCTCGGTTATTTCGCAGCACACGTTAAAGGAAAAGATAATAAAGATAATACAGCCATTTTTGCATATATTTTTTTCCTGTAAAGTTAAATAACTTTTTTTAACTCTCTAGAACTTTTAGAAAATTGGTCCAGTTTTTTTTTTCTTGTGTGTGATTCTACAAAGGATGAAAATAAATCTAGTTTTATTACAGAATCATCGGTACATCTATATAATTTATAAGAAACGGTTTTCATGAGGATAATTTCAAAAAATAAAATGAATTTCTTTGTAATTAACGTGCTATTTCTTCGTTTTGCTTTTTAGATTGTCGTGATGCGTGCTATATTACAACGTTCTAGAATCTGATTTGAGAAAGAAATGGTGAGGTCAAAATGTAGTAACGAATTATGGCAATAATATATTATTATATATATATTATAATATATAAATATAGTGAAATAAATTGTATGTATTTCTTGTGTTTACTACTTGACTTGTCTGATACTGAGTAATAAGTACTACACCTACTTGTCTTCTACAGAAAGATTTCATAAACACACAAGGTACTCGAGAGACAAAGGCAGATACGAGGAACTTTTCAAGATCAAACATAATTCATATCACTTGAATAACTCTAGCTATGTTGTAGATTTGTACACAACAACAGATAAGTGCTGTGCTCTAACATACACTATAATTATTGTATTTTGTGTACCAACGGTGAGAGATGATCTATTCTAAACTGAATGATCTATTTGTCATCATCTATTAAATTGTAACAGGTTTTGATAAGTAGAGTAAGACAAAGATGATCAGAGCGATGAAGATAGTGAGAGAGCCAGAAGTAAAGTATGAGAGTACATCAAAAGTTTATCTAGTGGCTTTAGCGATGAATAAGTTCAAGATGAAGCCAAGTTTATCAAGACTAGACAAAATGTAATGTTCTCTTAAACAGAAATGTTTCAGTAGAAACAGAAATTAGTTCAGTCCATGTTGAGCTTTCCAGAATAAAGTTTCAAGTACACTTTTGAATGATAAATCACAAAATAATTTTGTGTGCAAGAATGAATGAAAATATTCAGCGTAGGTACTCGAAGACATTACTTCAAACAAGGCGGCCTGTTCTAGTGTTTTTTTTTCTGTACTGTAGTTTCTGTCATCTTTTTATGTAAGAGATTTTAGCTACTAAAAGTACAATAAAAGAATGTCTGAACCTCAAGTGGGACAAGATAGTAACAAAACCAGTCTCTTGTCCACTGGTTAACACAAGAATAAAACAAGAAACGAAACTGATCTTTCTCTATATTACATACAAGCCTGACTTATACTGGCCTGCGTTCATGAATCTAGAACAGTATAGTTACACTGCCTGGCACAGTCAAAAGGACTATAATGTAGTTATCAGCTGGTTGGTAAATTAGCGAGCGGTGAAATCTTACTAACTAGTCCACAGGTAAATGTCAGAGGCTGGTAAATGTTGTCAGAGACTGGTAAATGTTGTCAGAGGGTTTATAAAAGATCAGTGAATTATTACAATTGTATGTGCTGAGTTAAAGGCATACATGAAATATAATGAGAAACCATAACTCTCAATACAAAAATCGTTTTAAAAAGGGGCTGCATATGATGATGAATTTTTCTAAATTAAACACACATGTGTATATATATATACATATATCTTTATCCTTATATCCTCCCGTGCCGTCAAACGTCACATAGGGCTCGCAAAGTAGTTTGCCAACTTTTCCTGTCTTCGGCGAGTCTTTCAACCTCATCAAAGGATTTTATGCCTGTTAATTTGGCCTCTCTTAACAAAGTCCTCTTCAGAGTTTCAAGTGGTCTGCCTCTTTTTATATGACCTGTTGTGTTCTACTTGATAGGTTGTTTTGGGATTCTCTGATCATTTCTTCTCATCAAGTGACCAACATATGTCCATCTCCTTCTCCTGATCACCCATGAGACTGGTTGTTGTTCAGTCATCTGTCTTATCTCTGCATTGTTCTTGAATTCGTTCCACTTGACGCCGAGTATTTTCCTTAGGCATTTCTTTTCAAAAGAGTCTAATTTGTTGTCTATTTCTTTAGTTGTTTTCCAGCTTTCGCATGCATAAATGAGGGTGGATATTACATTTGAATTGAATAGTCTTAACTTGGTTTTTGTGCTTATAACTTTTGAATTCCATATGTTCTCAAGATTCTTGAAGATCGATGCTCCTTTTGCAATTCTAATTCTAACTTTCTGGTCTATTTAGCTGCAAAGGTATGCAAATTGATTGATTTCTTCAATATCTGCCCCTTCTACGTGTATTTTTCCAGTTTGATTAAGGAGAATTTTCATTATTTTTGTTTTGTCCTTGTTAATTTCAAGTCCTATTTTGCTAGCCAGTGACGAGAGGATATCTATTTTTTCTTGGATGGAATTCACATTATTACTGATAAAAGTTATGTCATCAGCAAAATCAAGATCTTCTAGTTGGGTCCCATGTACTCAGTCAACACCTGTGTTACCTGTGTAGTATTTTTTTCATTATGAAGTCTATTGTAATTCCAAAAAGTAAAGGAGACAGTATACATCCTTGTTTCACACCTGGAACCATTCACTCATCCCTTCTTCTGTCTTGACTGCACAACCATATCCATTGTTGAAGTCTTTAATGATGTTGACAATTTTAGATGGTATTCCATATAGACTTACAATTCTCCATAATGAATCTCTGTGTATGCTATCAAATGCCTTTTTAAAATCTATGAAGTTCAGTATTAATGGTTTCTGCTTTTCAATATGTTCTTCAAGTATTATTCTGAGAGTAAAGATCTGGTCGAGACAGCTTCTCCCTTTTCGAAATCCTGCTTGTTCTTCTCTCATTGCAGTATCCACTATATCTTTGAGTCTATTCAAAATGACCTTGCAAAATACTTTTGACACAACTGATATTAAGGTTACTCCTCTCCAATTGTTACAGTCACTAAGGTTGCCTTTTTTTGGTATTCTAACAATGATTCCTTTTTTCCATTTAGAAGGGACCTTTTCTTCTTTCCAAATCTTGTTAAAGATTCTCTGTAGTTGTTTCATGTTGTCACTATTGACAGTTGTTAACATTATTTCATCATCACCTGTAACTTTGTTGTTAGTCATTAGCTGCCGTTTCAGTTTCATGCAATGAAGTTTCATATAGGTTGACATTTAGTTGTGAGACTGGTAAGTGCATTTGAAAGCGTATCAATTCTTTTAGATATTGTCGATTAAATATTTCTTGGAAGTATTCGGCCCATCTTTGTTTTTGGTCTCTACTTGATGTTAATAGGGTTCCAGTTTTGCTAAAGATTGGTCTTTCTGTGGATGTAATAGTACACGTTAGCCTATTATGTATGTTAATTAGAGTTTTGCTGTCTCTTGTTTTTACTTCTTTCTTTGCCTCTTTTGCCATATTGTCTATGTATTCTCTTCTATCTCTTCTAGCTGAACTTTTTACTTTTTCCATGATTGCCATCTCTTTAATCTGTCTCCTTTCCTAATGTGTAAATATTTATGAAGTGGATGGGTTTTGTAAATGATTAATCTGAAGATTTTCTTAACCTGTGGTTAGAGACTGCAAAGATGCCAGGCTAAAAATACTCCGGGTATTCCCGTACATGCTCCGCCTTCCGTCTCAGCACACACTGAAGCGTGCAGCTGCTGGTGGAGCCGGTCACACACTGGCTGGTGGTGGAGCCGGTCACACACTGGCTGCTGGTGGAGCCGGTCACACACTGGCTGGTGGTGGAGCCGGTCACAAACAGGCTGGTGGTGGAGCCGGTCACACACTGGCTGGTGGTGGAGCCGGTCACACACTGGCTGCTGGTGGAGCCGGTCACACACTGGCTGGTGGTGGAGCCGGTCACACACTGGCTGCTGGTGGAGCCGGTCACACACTGGCTGGTGGTGGAGCCGGTCACACACTGGCTGCTGGTGGAGCCGGTCACACACTGGCTGGTGGTGGAGCCGGTCACACACTGGCTGCTGGTGGAGCCGGTCACACACTGGCTGGTGGCGGAGCCGGTCACACACTGACTGGTGGTAGCTCGCTAAACAACTTCGTTCGGGAAAACTTCCACTTTTCATCTCCTCCCCCAACTCAGTCATCCTCCTGATCTGATTGTTGTCATTCAGTTAGATGTCATCCTCCATACGCAACCTGTCTGACGTGACTCTTGCAACCTCCTCCTTGTCCTTTCTGAGGGTGCCCTGAATCTCTGCCGTGCCTGCTAGTTTGTCAGCTGTCTCGTTGCCTGTCACTCCCGCATGACCTGGGCACTAGATTCACACTTGATAAACGAGAGCCCTCCAGAAGCTGGACCCACCCCCTGCGGAAAAAAATGGCTCTCAGTGTTCCTCGTAACATTCTTTGGGAGTCCGTTCAAATGATCCCATTCCTTAAATCTTGCACAGTCTTGGTAGGTCCTTAAGTCTGCCAGACCCAGGATGTATCTCATATCTGCCGTTGGTGCGTTTCTGGTGCATTCCAGTAGAAACCTCATTGCCTCATTCTGTACCAGGTCCTAATTTGACAACTTGTGTATTTGATAGAGTCATCGCGTCTAGACCACACTCTATTTTGGATAGAGCTATTGTTTTCATAAGGGTAAATAGTGTTCTTTGGGGGTAATTGTAGGTATGAAGTGCCCTTGAGGTTGTAAAATATACTTTATGTGTTCTTATTTTTATTCATTTAAGCCCCCATTCCAGGGGGTCTTGTAATTCTTCTTTTGAATAAGGGAATATGACAACCAACCTTGTGGTTGGGGTAGAAATCCCAATTTCCTCCCTGTTTCACATCTCAATTATCCAACTCTTATTGCTCTGTGTTGGGGCCAAGGCTACTCTTTAGCCTACAGCTGGAGTGGGGCCTACGTTACAGCTTCCGTGCGACCCCTGCTTCCAGACTGCCCGCCCCCAACCAACATTCAATCCAGGATCTTTTCTTCATGGGCGTTCTTCTTGACCCCCCCCCCCCCCCCCGTGAGATCGTAGAACTTCTAATAACATCCTTCTTCATTACACACACCCATTCATCACCAACAATAAATCACAATACTAACAACTGTTTTATCAAACCAGAAACGAACTATTTTATTACTAATATAACTATATATAACGCAACAAAGCTGATCCAATGATAATTCAGCACAACAAATTATTACATTAAATGATACATAGCTTCAACGTTGTAACAAACTACTTTATTACTAATATAACTATAAAACCTCAAACAACACTGTTGCAACTATACCTCGGCGTAACATATTATTACATTAAATGATACATAGCTTCAACGTTTCCCCTCTTACAGCTCTCTTGTTCCCCAGAACGGAGCTCAACACAAACCCGGACACGGACTTTTGCCCCATCCCCAGACAGACATTCAAAGATTTCACTAAACTACAACAAAACATAACAAACATTATACAGATATCTCATGGCTCAAAACTAACAAGATTATAACCACACATGACGCCCTAACAAATTATACACAGCGCGACATATATGAGGCATTCCATCAATCCTTATCTAATGCATTACTCAAGCAAATGTGTTATTAAACTTACAACTTCAAAGCAAAGGTGCAACTTATACATCAATTAAAAACGTCATACTTACAGCTACTGACACCATGTATAGACTGAACATCACCTGACACTGACAATCACTGACATTTATGACTCACATGAATGAGGCGGCTCGAGCAGCATTCTGAGATCATTGCTGGCGGGACAGTCATACTCAGGATATCCTGTATATATTGATCATACATCTATCAGTCCAAGCAAGCACAAAGCTTCCACACTAACAAAATGATGCTGCCCATAAGCCTGTACACAGACCAGCTCTCTACCTGAGAGAATCGAACACACCCCGCTCATGTGTCTCTCCATCACGTGCTCAAAACACATTTGCATAAACACGATAATTACGAATAGATCGTGGGTCTGGTCATCGCAGTCGGCCGTGTCACGACAACCGTACATCGCCCGCTCACAATCCACTCCTTCTTTTTTTTTTTTCAAATTTGCCACTATGACAAATTTCACAAAAATCTTCCAGGAAATTACAAAATATACCCAACCATCAATATCCAACTAAATACACAAATTGCATTTCAAGGAAACATATGCCGTAACTAACAAAACAATTCAAGCCAAAAAAAAAAAAACCCATGGCATCCAACATTGATATTCATTTTAAAAATAACAACAATGAATTCATATGTCAGGAAGAAAATACCAAAAATGCTATTTCAAGGTCATGGGGGGGGGGGGGGAACTAAGTGACAAAATAAATACTTGGCTGGTGTCAGTTTCCTCTGTTGTCATATCTCTCTTCCCCCCCCCCCCCCCGCTTTTTTAAATCAAACCTGCTCTGAGTTTACATATCTTCCGTCAGCAAAAAATAACACGGGTGCTCCTCTTACTTTGACCTCACGAAGTTACCTGCAGATACTCGAAAAAGTAATTTTAAAAAAACACAACTAAAATATTCTAATCGTTAGATGGCTGGACAGATCTTAGATGGCTGGACAGATCTTAGATGGCTGGACAGATCTTAGATGGCTAGATAGATCTTTTTGGCCAAACACCATAAGAAATAACATTTTGTTGGCAGAAATGTAGATGAAGGCACTGGCAGCAATTATTGAGGAAAGACGCTGGCGATGGTTGGAACATGTGCTCCAAATGACTGACAACTCACTAACAAAAATAGCACTAAGATGGACACCACAGGGGAACAGAAGTCAGGGTAGACCAAAAGAGACATAGAGAAGAACAACAGAGAGGATGTTGAGCAGTAGAGGGGCCACCTGGTAAGAGCAGAAAAAAAGGCGAAGGACAGGCATTTGTGGAAAACCCTTGCGGAAGCCCCATGTGCCATGGGCACTTAAGGTTCAAAGAGAGAGAGAGAGAGAGAGAGAGAGAGAGATCTTAGATGGCTGGATAGATCTTAGATGGCTGGATAGATCTTAGATGAGACCTTAGATGGCTGGTTATACGTCAGATGACTGGATAGATCTTAGATGGCTAGATAGACCTTAGGTGACTGGTTAGACCTTAGATGGCTAAGTTGTTTAAAGCGCTGTTCTTTCGTGACTAGTTGGTTGCTCGTCCTAAAGGAGTACGAGGTACGAGTCCCAGGTAATTGTCTTCTCATTTTCCTTTCTCTAATGTCTAAAAATGATTTGTCTATGATTTCTCCAAGATCTAGCCATGCAATACTGTTTTCTGTTACTTTAGTGTGCCAAAGTCTTGTTATTTTCTATTTGTGAAAATGTGTACGAAGAACGTGCAGCCGAATGAACCTCGACATCGTCAACAAAAGTACAGATCAATGTAAACAGAATAATGAAGGCCCGCTGGTATTGATAAAGGTGAGTAAGAAATGCTCTCAAACAAATGCGGGCAAGGAAGGAACCAAGATCAGATAACACCACAAGAGAAATGATCATGGCGCTAGGAGATATCGGCCTAGTAAAAAAAGTAACAAACCTCCTCACTGTAGTCTATGAGTCAGGATATAGAACACCAGATCTGTCAACATCAGTTCTCATTGTAATTACAAAGAAAATTTTTCAGGGGAAAATATGATCACCATTGCACAATCAGTTTATTGAGCCATATTACAAAACTACTATTAAGATTAATTCATTTGAAACTAGTAACTAATATAAAACCTGGAAATCACGGAAGAACAATGTGGTTTTGTTGGAGAAAAATGCACAAGTAATGCAATTTTTATGTGAACAACTATAATAGAAAAAGCTCTAAAAGTAAACATTTGTATTTGTGCTGAATTGACTACACAAAACTTTGAATTGATGCTAGAACAACTTAATATAGATGGAACTATATGAGAATTATTTTAAAAATATGTACTGGAAGCAAGGAACACAGGTAAGAGTGAATACTGATATCGGTCAGTATCCAAATCTCCGGTGCTTTGTCTACTATTTTTCGAAGACTAACCATATGTCACTGTGCCTTTTAATTAGTCAGACTTTGCTTATGTTTACTCAGGTGTCAGGAAAGCAGACTATGCCCGTCAGGTGTCAAGAAAGCAGACTATGTTCGTCAGGTGTCAAGAAAGCAGACTATGCCCGTCAGGTGTCAAGAAAGCAGACTATGTTCGTCAGGTGTCAAGAAAGCAGACTATGTTCGTCAGGTGTCAAGAAAGCAGACTATGCCCGTCAGGTGTCAAGAAAGCAGACTATGCCCGTCAGGTGTCAAGAAAGCAGACTATGTTCGTCAGGTGTCAAGAAAGTAGACTGTAGACTATGTTCGTCAGGTGTCAAGAAAGCAGACTATGCCCGCCAGGTGTCAAGAAAGCAGACTATGTTCATCAGGTGTCAAGAAAGTAGACTATGTTCGTCAGGTGTCAAGAAAGCAGACTATGTCCGTCGGGTGTCAAGAAAGCTGACTATGTCCGTCAATGTATGTGAAAAAAGACGTAAAAAGAAATGTGAACGTCATCAACAAGACAATCATTCCAATTCTTTTTTTTTTTACTAGAATGATTTTAACCAAGCCGGCTCAGTTGCTTTCTAGACATTATGACCAAATGACATGTCTATAAGACTTCAGACACTACCAAATGAATGTCTATAAGACTTCAGACACTACCAAATGAATGTCTATAAGACTTCAGACACTACCAAATGACATGTCTATAAGACTTCAGACACTACCAAATGACATGTCTATAAGACTTCAGACACTACCAAATGACATGTCTATAAGACTTCAGACACTATCAGATGTGACAATTGAGACGTGACCAATTAGAATCTCTAAAACGTTTAGATGACCTACATAAGCTCACTTCAGTATTATTCATTATTTTGTATCTAAAACTGACAACAATGTATCTTCAACTTGTTATGAAGGTCTCCGTGATGATGCGCTTTGACATGTTGTCTCCAGTTCTTTTGATATTGCTATCTGCTCCTAACTGTACTCTCATCGCTCTCTGGATCATTTGTCCTGGACTTTTCAAGTTGAGATGGTTTTTGATATGTATTGTTTCCTAAATTATAGAGAACTTTTTTTATTTTTTGAGACAACAGAAATTGAAAATTTAAAACTACCTAATATATTAATCATTTTTTAGTTTGCTATGTATCACTTCTACCTTCTCTTTTCATTTTCCAAACGGTACTTTGACAATAAAATACTGGGCATTCCGTTTTATATTGTGACTGCAGTAGAACTTTCAAAACAGAGCATGTATCAATATATACATTGATCAGGGATGTAAATGAAATGTATCGAACAGTCGAAGTCATTAGAATTTAAGTTAATCTGTTCATAATGTTAGACAGACACACAGCGACAACTGCAGAGAAAAAAAAGCAAAGGGAAAAAAGAATCTGAGAACACTACCATGTTGCTTCTGTTATCTAGAGTTGTTAAAACTTTGCTTGAATTGTCACAAGATGTTAATTTTATTACTCTTTCGAACATCGTTCAAGTGTTTCGGGTTTACAAAGTTCCCATTCTTCCCCTGTAAGACATTAACAGCAGAAACGTGTCTCTGTAAAGACGTATGGCGTTTCAAATAGTCTAATTTCAGTTCAGCCCAACTTCCAGCAGCTCATTCTTTACCAGGTTTTGATTGTTTGCAGATTGTACAAAACACGTCATCGTTCTCATTGTCGTAAACGCAAATGTCTTTGAAGCAAAGTGAATATTACCAGGAAAGGGTCGCGTGTGGTTTTATAAAAGTCTTCTAACCCAATCTTCCTTAAATCTATAAGGTAGATAAAGGTGTACGGTGCAGTTTTACAAAGTGAGGGAGGAAGTGAGCAAGGTGAGAAAAAAACGAATATAAAGGATGAGAATGTATAAATGAGAAACATACAACATCCGATATTTCGGCGTGAGCCTTATTCGAGGATACATACACAACGAAATACAACATATATAACTTATCTGAAGTGTCTTGCTCCCAGTGAAGCCGAAATGTGTGTGGAAGAAGGAAAAATTACGCTGCCTACAGACAAAAGATTCCCGATATAGCCAATCATAACGAAGAAGCAGAGAGAGAGGAGGAGAACAAGTGGGAGAAAGGGGTTGGGGGAAGGCAATAGAAACATGATAGCAACTAGAGGTGTCGGGGGGGGGGGGGAGGGGAGAGAGGGGAGAGAAAAAGGGACGCGAAGAGATAATGAATGAAGAACTTAAACACCTACGGGGAGGAAATGTGAAACTGGTGAATAGGACAAGACCAATATGTTGACAGAGAAGGAAATAGGATGGTAGTAGGGAGGGGTAGCATAGAGAAAGAAATTAGAGTATAAAAAAGGCCAGTGGAAAAATAAAGAAGTTACAGAAAGCTGAAGACATTGTTAATTCCAGCTGGGTGGAGACAGCCAGTCTGGAAAATAAGGCGCTGTTCTAGGACCCTCCGAGATCGTACATCTGCGGAACAAGAGCGGATCGCACTAACCGAAATGTCCTGTTTGCCCCTGTGGTTACCAAGGCAAAAATGTTTAGCCACAGGTGTCCAGGCCCTCTTAGAAATATCACTGAGATGCTGGCGAGATCGATCTCCTAACCGTAAGCCAGTTTCCCCTTGCACTTCAAACCGCAACGTTTGCACATGATAACATAAATGACATTTCGTGAAGTGCAGGTGAAACCCTCCTGTACTGATAACGTGGATTTAGGGAAAGAGATCTGGCTGGCCTCGACAACAAACGGACAAGTGTTGCATCTACGGCGTCCACAACGTCTGGTACCATAAAAAGTGTCATCTGTCTTAAGATGACTACGAATTAAAAGGTCCCTGAGGTTCTTGTCCCGTCTGTAGGCCACCAATGGGGGTTCCCCAAAAAGTTCACGTGTCTCAGGCTCGGTCTGGAGGAGGTTGAGATGGCGAAACAGTATGTTTTTAACTGCCAAGCTATGAGGGTGGTACGTGAGTACTAGTTTCACCCTGTCCGAGATACAGTGCGGTTTAGGGGTGAGGGCTTGTTGCCACGCTATATGGCTAATGCGGTTCCAAGATGACGAGAGAACGTGGTCTGGATAGCCGCGTTGACGGAAGAAATCTAGTAATTTGTGGCCTTGATCCTGGAAATCCAAATCCTCTTTACACAAACGTTGCAACCTAAGAAGCTGGGAAAAAGGAATGGAGTCCTTACACGATCTGGGATGGGAGGAAGAGTACAGGAGGTAGCTGTGAGAGTCTGTAGGTTTATAATGGATAGAAGTAGTAAGCCCAGAAGGGCCGATAGTGACGGCAATGTCAAGAAAATTAGCGGAAGTAGCAGAAATATGGGAGGTGAAAGAAATGACAGGATTGTATTCTTTAACAAAACTGATAAAGTTGTTAAGATCTTCCTCTGGCATTGATGTGATCCCAATGTCATCGTCTATGTAGCGTCTATAGAAGGCGGGAAAAGGGCCTCTAAAGGCTCTCAGAACCTTATGTTCGAAGTGGCCCATGAACAGACACGCGTAGCTGGGGCCCATCTTGGTACCCATGGCTACACCACTAATCTGGTCGAAGTAAAGGCCATTGAATTCAAAAGAATTGAGTTGGAGGACAAGTCGTGTAAGGCGCAGAATAGTAGACGTAGGAATAGAAGGATTGCGTCTTTTGTTCAGAAAGATCTTGACGGCCTGAAGTCCCTGATCATGCGGGATGGATGTGTATAAGGACACTACATCAAGGGTGAAGATATGGTAGGTGTGACCAGGCAGGAGTGTAAGGGTCTCAAAACTAATGAGAGTATGATTGGTGTCCTTGAGATAAGTGGGCAGACTAGTGACCAGAGGTTGAAAGATGCTGTCAAGAAAATCAGAGATTTGTTCCGTAGGGCAGGAACAAGCAGACACTATGGGCCTTCCTGGGTTGCCTAGTTTGTGAATCTTAGGGAGTAGATAAAAAGTTGGTTTCCCTAACCAGCTGTCGCGGATGTGAAGATGTGTAGCCGAGGGAGAAAGACCAGACTTGGTCTTGTGGATGAGTTTGTTGATCGTGTCTCGAACATGGTGGTTGTTGGGCAGAGTCGGATCTTGAGGGTGAGAGGCATAAAATTCAGTGTTGCTCAGCTGGCCCATGGCCTCCTGGATGTACAATTCTTTCTTCCGACAAACAATGACCCCGCCCTTGTCTGCACTCTTGATCACGATATCTCGCCTACGCTGAAGTTGAGAAAGTGCGCGTTGCTCCCCGGGGGTCAGGTTCGAGTGTCGTACACGGGGAAGGCGAAGCTTGCGGATTTCGTAGAGAGTGTGATCAATTTAGAGGTCCAAGGCACGAGACGCTCCTGCTGAAGGTGTCCAGGTGGATGGTTGTTTGGAGAAGCGAGAGAAAAGGTCATCATCGGAGGTGGATTTGGATGATGAAGGTTGGGACGCGTATTGGAAATGGAACTTTAAACGCAGTCTGCGATGGAAACGGTGGACATCTTGAAGGAGTGAGAACTGGTCAGCAGAAGGACGGAGGGGAACAAACTGTAAACCTTTCCCCAGGACAGACAATTCATCAGCTGAAAGAGGAATATCCGGAGGGATACAAACCACCTTAGTGGGGGCAGAAGCGGTGGTGGGTCTGGGAGAGGCCGTAGAGGGACGGATAGCAGAAAGTTTCTGCTTTTTGAGAGAAGAAAGTTGCAGGTAGAATTGTCTGTCGGTGGAGTGAATAATCTCGCGGATCAGGCGATAGATGCGGTAATTATCATGTGTAACGTGGTGGAGACGGGAAGAGAGCCGAGCGATCTGACTATCAAGGTCCGAGAGGAGTTTAATGTGTCCCTCCACGACACAGCGCTACCCCTCCCTACTACCATCCTATTTCCTTCTCTGCCAACATATTAGTCTTATCCTATTCACCAGTTTCAAATTTCCTCCTTGTAGGTGTTTAACTTCTTCATTCATTATCTCTCCGCGTCCCTTTTTCTCTCCCCTCCCCCCCCCGACACCTCTAGTTGCTATCATGTTTCTATTGCCTTCCCCCAACCCCTTTCTCCCACTTGTTCTCCTCCTCTCTCTCTGCTTCTTCGTTATGATTGGCTATATCGGGAATCTTTTTCCTTCTTCCACACACATTTCGGCTTCACTGGGCGCAAGACACTTCAGATAAGTTATATATGTTGTATTTCGTTGTGTATGTATCCTCGAATAAGGCTCACGTCGAAATATCGGATGTTGTATGTTTCTCATTTATACATTCTCATACTTTATATTCGTTTTTTTTTCTCACCTTGCTCACTTCCTCCCTCACTTTGTAAAACTGCACCATACACCTCTATCTACCTTATTTATTTAAACCAGTTTTACTGCAGTCGCCATCCCTTTTATCTATTCCTTAAATCTACTCTTGTTCTGGCCAAACTATTTCGCGCTCTTTTAAACTATTTCGACACATCGATATATACTGGTGTTGTAGAAGATTATATCTATAACTCAGAGCGTCAGTGCTATGTTTATAATTAAATGTTTTAGCTTCGCCATTAGTGGTTGACATCACGTGGTCAAAAGTCTGGAAATTCTTTTCTGGTCGTCGTTTATTAAGAAGAAAGAAATATGAAGAAAAAGAAACAAACTAATCTAGTGCTTTCGTATGTTCCTTCATCGTTGATATAACACAGACTAGAATGAAAATGTATAAACTAGGGAAAAAGTAGGAACAGCTTTATTATTTAACGAATACAAAGTCGTAACGTTTCGGCGTGAGTCTTAATCGTACAATCACACACATGACGAAGAATTAGAGAGAAGAAACAAAGTATAGGATCACATAAAACTATGTTAATGAAATAACAGCACATGCAAAAAATTAATCAAGAAATATAATTGGAATAAAACTTATCTGAATATTTTAGACGGCTTTCAAATAATTATTGGTTTGCGCAATCAACATGAACATTACATAGGACATCTTGAAAAAAGGGCAATTTATTTTCATTCTGGAACAGAGAAATTTTTTTTTCTCCAGCTCAAGTCTTATGCTAGGAAGCTTAGAGGGAGCATGTCTTTATTCTTGTGTTATTAAGCTTAGAAGGAACATTCCTTTGTTCCAGTTGTGCTATGAAGCTTAGAGGGAACATTTCTTTGTTAAATAAGGTAGATAGAGGTGTATGGTGCAGTTTTACAAAGTGAGGGAGGAAGTAAGCAAGGTGAGAAAAAAACGAATATAAAGTATGAGAATGTATAAATGGAAAACATACAACATCCGATATTTCGGCGTGAGCCTTATTCGAGGATACATGCAAAAACAAAATACAAACATATATAACTTATCTGAAGCGTCTTGCTCTCAGCAAAGCTTAATTGTGTGTGGAAGAAGGAGGAGGAAGAAAAAAAAAAAACGTTGCCTACAGACAAAAGATTCCCGATATAGCCAATCATAGCGAAGAAGCGGAGAGAGAGGAAGGCAATAGAAACATGATAGCCGCTAGAGGTGTCGGGTGGTGGGGGGGGGGGGAAAGGGGAGAGAAAAGAGGACGCGAGAGATAATGAATGAAGAACTTAAACACCTACAGGGAGGAAATGTAAAACTGGTGAATGGGACAAGACCAATATGTTGGCAGAGAAGGAAATAGGATGGTGGTAGGGAGGGGTAGCATAGAGAAAGAAATTAGAGTATAAAAAAGGCCAGTGGAAAAAGAAAGAAGTTACAGAAAGCTGAAGACATTGTTAATTCCAGCTGGGTGGAGACAGCCAGTCTGGAAAATAAGGCGCTGTTCTAAGACCCTCCGAGATCATACATCTGCGGAACAAGAGCGGATCGCACTAACCGAAATGTCCTGTTTGCCCCTGTGGTTACCAAGGCAAAAATGTTTAGCCACAGGTGTCCAGGCCCTCTTAGAAATATCATTGAGATGCTGGCGAAATCAATCTCCTAACCGTAAGCCAGTTTCCCCTATGTACTTCAAACCGCAACGTTTGCACATGATAACATAAATGACATTTCGTGAAGTGCAGGTGAAGCCCTCCTGTACCGACAACGTGGATTTAGGGAAAGAGATCTGGCTGGCCTCGACAACAAACGGACAAGTGTTGCATCTACGGCGTCCACAACGTCTGGTACCATAAAAAGTGTCATCTGTCTTAAGATGACTACGAATTAAAAGGTCCCTGAGGTTTTTGTCACGTCTGTAAGCCACCAATGGGGGTTCCCCAAAAAGTTCACGTGTCTCAGGCTCGGTCTGGAGGAGGTGGAGATGGCGAAACAGTATGTTTTTAACTGCCAAACTATGGGGGTGGTACGTGAGTACTAGTTTCACCCTGTCCGAGCAACAGTGCGGTTTAGGGGTGAGGGCTTGTTGCCGCGATATATGGCTAATGCGGATCCAAGACGACGAGAGAACGTGGTCTGGATAGCCGCGTTGACGGAAGAAATCTAGTAATTTGTGGCCTTGATCCTGGAAATCCAAATCCTCCTTACACAAACGTCGCAACCTAAGAAGCTGGGAAAAAGGAATAGAGTCCTTACACGATCTGGGATGAGAGGAAGAGTACAGGAGGTAGCTGTGAGAGTCTGTAGGTTTATAGTAGATAGAAGTAGTAAGCCCGGAGGGGCCGATAGTGACGGCAATGTCAAGAAAGTTAGCGGAAGTAGCAGAGATATGGGAGGTGTTAAAGAATACAATCCTGTCATTTCTTTCACCTCCCATATCTCTGCTACTTCCGCTAACTTTCTTGATATTGCCGTCACTATCGGCACCTCCGGGCTTACTACTTCTATCTACTATAAACCTACAGACTCTCACAGCTACCTCCTGTACTCTTCCTCCCATCCCAGATCGTGTAAGGACTCTATTCCTTTTTCCCAGCTTCTTAGGTTGCGACGTTTGTGTAAGGAGGATTTGGATTTCCAGGATCAAGGCCACAAATTACTAGATTTCTTCCGTCAACGCGGCTATCCAGACCACGTTCTCTCGTCGTCTTGGATCCGCATTAGCCATATATCGCGGCAACAAGCCCTCACCCCTAAACCGCACTGTTGCTCAGACAGGGTGAAACTAGTACTCACGTACCACCCCCATAGTTTGGCAGTTAAAAACATACTGTTTCGCCATCTCCACCTCCTCCAGACCGAGCCTGAGACACGTGAACTTTTTGGGGAACCCCCATTGGTGGCTTACAGACGTGACAAAAACCTCAGGGACCTTTTAATTCGTAGTCATCTTAAGACAGATGACACTTTTTATGGTACCAGACGTTGTGGACGCCGTAGATGCAACACTTGTCCGTTTGTTGTCGAGGCCAGCCAGATCTCTTTCCCTAAATCCACGTTGTCGGTACAGGAGGGCTTCACCTGCACTTCACGAAATGTCATTTATGTTATCATGTGCAAACGTTGCGGTTTGAAGTACATAGGGGAAACTGGCTTACGGTTAGGAGATTGATTTCGCCAGCATCTCAATGATATTTCTAAGAGGGCCTGGACACCTGTGGCTAAACATTTTTGCCTTGGTAACCACAGGGGCAAACAGGACATTTCGGTTAGTGCGATCCGCTCTTGTTCCGCAGATGTATGATCTCGGAGGGTCTTAGAACAGCGCCTTATTTTCCAGACTGGCTGTCTCCACCCAGCTGGAATTAACAATGTCTTCAGCTTTCTGTAACTTCTTTCTTTTTCCACTGGCCTTTTTTATACTCTAATTTCTTTCTCTATGCTACCCCTCCCTACCACCATCCTATTTCCTTCTCTGCCAACATATTGGTCTTGTCCCATTCACCAGTTTTACATTTCCTCCCTGTAGGTGTTTAAGTTCTTCATTCATTATCTCTCGCGTCCTCTTTTCTCTCCCCTTCCCCCCCCCCCCCACCACCCGACACCTCTAGCGGCTATCATGTTTCTATTGCCTTCCTCTCTCTCCGCTTCTTCGCTATGATTGGCTATATCGGGAATCTTTTGTCTGTAGGCAACGTTTTTTTTTTTTCTTCCTCCTCCTTCTTCCACACACAATTAAGCTTTGCTGAGAGCAAGACGCTTCAGATAAGTTATATATGTTTGTATTTTGTTTTTGCATGTATCCTCGAATAAGGCTCACGCCGAAATATCGGATGTTGTATGTTTTCCATTTATACATTCTCATACTTTATATTCGTTTTTTTCTCACCTTGCTCACTTCCTCCCTCACTTTGTAAAACTGCACCATACACCTCTATCTACTTTATTTATATTAACCAGTTTTACTGCAGTCGCCATCCCTTTTATCTGTTACATTTCTTTGTTAGTTTTGTTAGAAAGACTAGAGAGAACATTTCTTTGTCAAGTTTAGCTAGGAAGCTGAGGGGAAACATTTCTTTGTTCCAATTCTGCTAGGAAGCTTAGATGGAACATTTCTTTGTTCTGAATATGCTAGGAAGCTTAGGGGGAAATTTTCTTTCTTCTAATTGTGCTAGGAAGCTTAGATGGAACATTTATTTGCTCTAATTGTGCCAGAAGGCTTAGATGGAACATTTCTTTGTTCCAGTTTTGTTAGGAAGCTTAGAGAGAATATTTCTTTGTCGAGTTTAACTAGGAAGTTGAGAGGAAACATTTCTTTGTTGCAATTGTGCTAGGAAGCGTAGATGGAACATTTCTTTGTTCTAAATATGCTAGGAAGCTTAGGGGGAAATTTTCTTTCTTCTAATTGTGCTAGGAAGCTTAGATGGAACATTTCTTTGTTCTAAATATGCTAGGAAGCTTAGGGGGAAATTTTCTTTCTTCTAATTGTGCTAGGAAGCTTAGATGGAACATTTATTTGCTCTAATTGTGCCAGAAGGCTTAGATGGAACATTTCTTTGTTCCAGTTTTGTTAGGAAGCTTAGAGAGAATATTTCTTTGTCGAGTTTAGCTAGGAAGTTGAGAGGAAACATTCCTTTGTTGCAATTGTGCTAGGAAGCGTAGATGGAACATTTATTTGTTCTAAATATGCTAGGAAGCTTAGGGGGGAATTTTCTTTCTTCTAATTGTGCTAGGAAGCTTAGATGGAGCATTTCTTTGTTCCAGTTTTGTAGGAAGCTTAGAGAAAACATTTCTTTGTCGAGTTTTGATAGGAAGATTAGAGGGGACATTTTTTGTCTCAGTTATGCAAAGAAACTTAGAGGGGACGGTTCTTCGTTAAAATTATGCTAGGAAGCATATATAGAACATTTCTTTGTCCCAGTTATGCTAGGAAGCTTAGAGGGGACATTTCTTTGTCCCAGTTATGCTAGGAAGCTTAGAGAGAGTATTTAATTGTCACAGCTATGTTAGGAAGCTTATAGGAAATATTTATTTGTCCCAGTTTTGCTACTTTTCAGATCTGTATAAACCTGAAACATTTTTTTCTACTATGAGAGAGGACCAATATTTTTTTTGCTCTCTCTCTCTCTCTCTCTCTCTCTCTCTCTCTGTCTTTCTCTATCTATATTTCTTTTAATATCTTCCTCTTTCTCGATTTTAAAAGAGAAGCTGTTCATTCAAACCTGATTACATTGGACATTCCTGTCCAGAACGTGTGATAGATTAGCTCATGATGGACAGTGTGGTGAGAGCTTTACCACAGTAACAACAGTTCTCGGTCAAGCTCTGTCATAGTTTAAACATTTATCGATAACATCATCAGTATAACAGCTTTATCTCTGTGTTCAGTTCATCCTGTTTTATTCTGATTTGAAAGTGCATGAATGTTTAAGAAGAAAATCATCTGGTCAGCTTGCAATAATAGTCAACCCAGGGTCACGAATAGTGAGACTATAACTGGAACTCTGGACCAGTTAACAGCTGACAGGTAAGACAATGATGGGGGGAAGATTGTAAAGTAAATGTGAGAACTGGATCAAATGTTAGTAAAAAAAAATATTAGTAGAAAACATCTCTCCATCATGTCCTTAGGGTGTAGTATCTTCTCTCAGATTTCAGTTCAGGTTCTTCTGTTTTGACTAGAATCATAATAAGAAAGTAACAGATGAATCTCTTGATGTGTACTGCTAAATAAAACCTTCGAACATCTGTGGGCCGAAGATAAAATAAACTAAATAAAATCCTCGAGCATCTGTGGGCCGAAGATAAAATAAACTAAAAAAAATCCTCGAGCATCTGTGGGCCGAAGATAAAATAAACTAATTCACAACATGATCATTTAAACTGGTGCAATGGAAACCACGATGTGACGCATTTCCGCTTCTGAGACCCACCGAGAGTACAGGCTCAAACCTTGCGATACCTCTTGTGGTCCTGTCGGGGATCTTGTGTGGTCATTTCGGAGACCACAGGAACTATGGAGGACAACAGGAGTAAATTCAGTGGGATCACGGGGCGGTCTTGGTGGTAGAAGCGAACGAAGAAGAAGAAGACAACATGATCATAAAGGTCTCGTGAGTTGACTTTTATACAGCTGTGTGACTGAGATGAAAGTTTACCACCAAGAACAACCTAAATTTATGTCCAAATTCAAGGTAACCTAAGAACCTTTGACCAAAGAGGCTCCAACGATAATGAACAGTAATTACATGCACAGAAGAAAATAAAGACACCCAACGTAACTTGATATCTATAGTATCGTCATCACGTGAGGCGAGGCATTTTCCGAACAACAGAAAAATTAACCAGTGTTTCCCACGATCTTCACTTGCATACCCGCACTGTAGAGGACAGAGAAAAGTAGGAAAATATATCTGTCTAGTCGCATTGTATGGACTGTGGGCAGTAGGACAAAAGGTATAATGTGGAGTTGATCCCGTAACTTTCAGTCTCATGCTGTCCACTGTCTGGTCTAAAATAGATCAAATAGATCTTTGTTCTGAGCAGTGAATTGTTTGCCTCATTCTCTTGTGCTCTAGAGCAGATAAATGTCGAACTTTTAAAGCCATAACAGGTACTTTGACAAGTGGTAGTAACACATATATCTAGAATCAAAGAAGGACATATTTTCCTGTCAAATCCTTTGACATCAGTGGATAAGCAATGTCCAATTGACTAATGGATAACTTTTTGGGTGGAGCTCCCTGACCGTCTCCATCATAAATTATTGGCAAGGTTGACTAATAAATAACTTCTTGGTTGAAGCTCTCTGACCGTCTCCCAGATAAGTAATAGGTTTCAAGCTTTACAAGATAGCCCCATTGTATATAATCATAAAGCACCAAGAACCCAAACAGATATCTCAAACAAGACATCCACTTCTCAGTCACGGTCTCATAAACATCAACAAGAACAAGATACACAACAACACAGTAACAACATCAAAGAATATACGACACACTTGATAATCGGAGATTCCTTACTTAAAGGAATCTATGGTGAGCGGATGTCACTTACCTCTGAAGACACTGTCTCAGTCATGCCAGTACCTGGAGCTGGTATTATAAAAATAACGCAGACACTGAGACGACTTGACGTCGATCAGAGAGTGACGAGAACGACCGTGCATGTTGGCATTAATGACAGCATGAACGGCCAGAGTCTTCGGGCCTCTGATATACAGGACTTGATATCCACCATCAAGAAAAAATACCAAACACTTCCATCAACATTTCATCCATCATTCCACCTTGTTCTGGTCCTGGACGTCGCATGGTGGATATAAACAACAAAATACTAAAAACAATCTGTCTGCAGAACACAGTAGTTTTTATAAACAACACGCCATTTTTTACTTCAGCCACAGGTGCTCCCAAAAAACGCCTTTACAAGGACCACATCCACATTAACAAGACTGGCAGCAGCATCCTTGCCAAAAATATCAAATATCCAGCAAGAACTGAGCAGAACATAACAAAACACTCAAATAGCCAGAAACAGTTTAGACAGCCACCCACATCTCATAGATCCAGAAACACACACTCTACACCAACTACAAGACTCCAAGGACCCTCAGAAACATCACCATCTGCCTCTCTACCATTGCCCGCTCCATCCACTGGCCCACTATACGATTCCATGTTCCCGCCCCTGCCTACACTGCAAGCTCAACAAATTATACCAACATTTAGTACAGCGAACAACATGGAGACTCCTGTACAATCACCACTTAGGAATACCACAACAACTGTACAGGACACAAACACAAGAACCTCGAATCATTATCCGTGGAACTTTCAGCTACAATATCTAATGCAGTTTAGTCCTGCAGCTCTGAGCCACGCGTATATGATGTCCCTACTACACAGTCAACACTCAACATCCACATACAGATACTAGATAGCTTGAAACTTCCTGCACTCTTTAACTTCTGTAGATTAATTTAACTGAACAAAAACAAAAAAACCACAGCAGTTCTTACAGCAGAACAGACATTTCTTAGTACTAGCTTACAGCTAATATTGTCATCAAGTCTTTTACAATTTACACTTACATAACGTTCATTGCATTGTTGATTTTTGTACTTTTTTCCATTATTTGTCAGTATATTATAAACTTAGTTAGATTCATTATCTCTACTAGCTTAAACGTATAACTATAATTGTATGATTGAAGTCTGGCCAGTTTTTATTTTTACTGAAATATAATATTTCTAACATTGTTATAATGACTCAGAAATGGAGGAGTGGTTGCGACACGATGGCCTACGTGTTGGCCACTTAAATGTTTATCATTTGTTAGGAAAACTCCCTGAGGTTACACATATACTTCAACAACATTGTCATATTTGCTGTTTCTCTGAAAGCAGATTACATAAAAACATCACAGACAATGATATATGAATAGATGGTTTTAATTTGATCAGGCGCGACCCAACTAGGAAGCTAGAGACAGGTTTAGTCGTTTACATTTCTAACACAATTAAATTTTGTAGAAGAGAAGACCTGGAAACATCAGAGGTTGAATGTATTATGATAGAAATCAAAATATCAAATCTTAGTCCAATTCTAATTAGTTTTATATATCGAAATCCAAATGCTTCAGCCGAGTGGTATGATCACTTTGCGACCATGATGGATGATGCTGTAACTCATAAATTCAAGGACATAATCATTCTAGGCGACTTCAATATAGATCTTAATCAGCCAAATCCTACATGGAAGAACATTTTAACATCTTACAACTTCTCCCAAATTGTTAACAAACCTACTAGAGTTGCTGAATCATCATCAACACTAATAGATCATATTTATGTAGCTGATCCAGGAAACATTACTGAATGTACTGTCCCTCATGTGTCGCTGAGTGATCACTACCCGGTCTGCTGTACGTGGTCACATAAGGGATATAAAATACCGAAACACAAACATACCAGCATCAAATATAGAAACTTTAAAAACTTTAACTTGGAATTATTTTTAACTGATCTAAAAGCTTCGCCTCTTACGTACGTTTTCCAGTTAACAAATCCAGATGAGGCTATCGAATACTGGATCAAGATATTTCGAAATATTTTTGACAAGCATGTCCCCATCAAAGAAATGAGAGTAAAACACGTAACAAAATCCCCGTGGATAACTCCCGATATATTGCAACTCATGAGGAAACGGGATGAAGCTCACAAAAGCAGAAATTTCAGTAGCTATCGTTCACTTAGGAATAAGGTGCAGTATTTAATTAGGCAGGAAAAGAAAAATTACTTCAGAAATTTAGTGAAAGACAAAACTGATAGTAAATCAATCTGGAAAGCGATTATACTCTTGTAAATAAAAGGAAGCAAACTGACCCACAAACACTTAATGGTGAACATACTTGCACTAACTTCAGTGAACATTTTAGGGAAGAAATTAGTATTCTAAAATCTTCATTACCGACCCCTAATTGCGACCTGAGCGTGTTGAAAACTTTCAGCGACAGTAAATGTGTAAAGCTAAAACAAATTAATATTCCTTTCCTCACAGTCGGTGAGGTTTATAACTACATCCGGTCCTTAAAGAACACTAACTCAGCAGGATGTGATGACATTAGTAACAAGATACTACGCTACGCTGCACCAGTTATCACAGACACACTAACATACTTATACAACTTGTGTATTGACAAAAAATATTTCCCTGACGCTTTTAAACTCGCCAAAGTTTTTCCTCTTTTTAAATCTGGACAGATTAGTGACCTCTCAAACTATAGACCCATATCCATTCTGTCATCACTATCTAAACCTCTTGAAAAACATATACAAAAGTTAACTCTGCTCCACATGCAAGAAAACAGTCTACTAATAGACAGTCAGTCAGGTTTTAGACCAAATTACTCCTGCCACACAGCATTAACTAAAATGACAGAAAGCTGGCTGTCTAATATAAATGATGACATATTGTGTGGTGCTGTCTTTGTTGATTTTAAGAAAGCCTTCGATTTGATTGATCATGAAATTCTTGAAAAAAAGCTGGAAGGCTATAGATTACACCCTGACCTAACAAAATGTATTACATCTTTTCTCTCAGGTAGAAAATAAGTAGTTTGCTTTAGAAACAAAATATCTGGCACGTCTGTGGTTGATACCGGTATTCTTCAAGGCTCCATTCTTGGTCCTCTTCTCTTTGCTATCTATATTAACGACCTACCACTACATTTAAAGCACTCTTCATGTGATCTTTTCGCTGACGACTGTACTGTTTACAATGGTGAATATGACATCAATAAACTACAGACAACGCTCCAAAATGATATAAACAGTTTGATTAAATGGAGTAATAAAAATGATATGTTGATAAACACCAACAAAACAAAATCCATGCTCATCACTACAAGACAGAAACTGCAAAATGCAACTAAAACTTCACTACAGCTTTGTGCTGGGACTAAGGCAATAGAAAATGTTCATGAACATAAAACCCTAGGACTCATCATTGATCAGCATTTAACTTGGAATTCTCACGTACATAATCTAACAAATTTGATTGCGCAGAAAGTTTATCAATTAGCCAAAATTAAACACTTTATCGACAAAGACACAAGAAAAATATACTACATATCACACATACAAACACACTTAGATTACTGTTCCACAATCTGGGATGGATGCTCAGTCTCAAACACAAAAAGGCTCCACTCACTTCACAAGCGAGCATTAAATCTTATTTGTGACAAACACCCAGTACAGACTGTAGATCAACACAAACAACTCAAAATTCTACCCCTCAAAAATAGAATCATTTTTAACAAAGTTAAGTTTGTTCACAGAATTCTGTCGCACAATGCTCCGCCTTACTTGTGGTCACTGTTTACGTATAACACTAAACATAGCCAGTGTTTAAAAAACTGTCTTCTTCCTAAACCCAGGATTGATCTGTACAAGAAAAGCCTTGCATACTCTGCAGTACAGCTCTGGAACACCCTCCCCTACAATTTAAAATCCATTGGTAATACTTCATCCTTTAACTCAAACCTGTTTCATTATTTACTTGCTTGTAATTATATACCTCCATAAAATAACCTGTGTTACCTGTGCAGCATTTTTTCATTATGAAGTCTATTGTAATCCCAAAAAGTAAATGAGACAGTATACATCCTTGTTTCACGCCTGTTTCAATCTGGAACCATTCACTCATCCCTTCTTCTGTCTTGACTGCACAACCATATCCATTGTATAAGTCCTTAATGATGTTGACAATTTTAGATGGTATTCCATATAGACATAAAATTCTCCATAATGAATCTCTGTGTATGCTATCAAATGCCTTTTTAAAATCTATGAAGTTCAGTATTAATGGTTTCTGCTTTTCAATATGTTCTTCAAGTATTATTCTGAGAGTAAAGATCTGGTCGAGACAGCTTCTCCCTTTTCGAAATCCTGCTTGTTCTTCTCTCATTGCAGTATCCACTATATCTTTGAGTCTATTCAAAATGACCTTGCAAAATACTTTTGACACAACTGATATTAAGGTTACTCCTCTCCAGTTGTTACAGTCACTAAGGTTGCCCTTTTTTGGTATTTTAACAATGATTCCCTTCTTCCAATTAGAAGGGACCTTTTCTTCTTTCCAAATCTTGTTGAACATTCTCTGTAGTTGTCTCATGTTGTCACTATTGATAGCTTTTAGCATCTCGGCTGTTATTTCATCTTCACCTGCGGCTTTGTTGTTAGCCATTAAATTCACTGTTGTTTCAATTTCATGCAATTTAATTTCATCTAGGTTGACATTTAGTTGTGGGGCTGGTAAGTCAGTTTCAAGGTTTAACAATTCTTTTGGGTGTGGTCGATTGAGTATTTCTTGGAAGTGTTCAGCCTATCTTTGCTTTTGGTCTTTATTTGATGTTAATAGTGTTCCAGTTTTGCTAAGGATTGGTCTTTCTTTAGATGTAATAGTACCTGTTAGCCTCTTTTGTATGTTATATAAAGTTTTGCTGTCTCCTGTTTTTGCTGCTTTTTCTGCCTCTTTCGCCATATTGTCTATGTATTCTCTTTTATCCCTTCTAGCTGAACTTTTTACTCTCTTGTCTATGTCTTTGTATTTTGCTTTTGCCGAATCTCTTTCATGATCTGCTTTTGCATTCAACATGTTTAATTTGACTGCTCGTCTTTCATGTATATACTTCCATGTTTTATCTGATATCCATGCTTTTCTATTTGGTTTTTCCAATCCAGCGCTTACTTTTGCTGCTGTGATTATGGCTGTGCTGTAAGAATTCCATAACTCATCTATACCTATCTCTTCAACTTCACTGGGTGTTTTGGAATGATTGGCAAGTTCCTGATTGAAATTAATGTTAGTATTTTCTTCTTGTAGGCTGTGGCTGTTTATCTTTCTGTATACTGATTTCTTGTGTTGACTTTTCAATTTTAGTTTTATTTTCCCTATGCACAGGTTGTGATCACTGTTGACATCTGCACCCCTATAAGCCCTTACATCCATGAGAGATGTTCTGTATTGTTTTCTAATACAAAAATGGTCTATCTGGTTTCTAGTTCTATCATCTGGAGATATCCACGTTGTTTTATGTATCTCTTTGTGTGGGAATATTGTGCCTCCAATGACCACGCCCTCTGTTAGACATATTTCAGTTAATCTTTCTCCATTCTGATTAACCATGCCAATTCCTTCTTTCCCCATCACTTTTTCAACGTCGGTATTATCCTTCCCTACCTTAGCATTGAAGTCCCCCATAGCAGTTAGGATGTCGTGTTTAGGGACTTTGTATATGATTTGTTGTAGTTGGTGATAGAAGTCGTCTTTCACATCATCATCTGCATCATTCGTGGGTGCATAACACTGTATTATTGTCATTCTTCCGTGTCGTAGGTTGTATCGTGCTCTTATTATACGAGTACATGGGACCCAACTAGAAGATCTTGATTTTGCTGATGACATAACTCTTATCAGTAATAATGTGAATTCCATGCAAGAAAAAACAGATAGCCTATCTTCACTGGCTAGCAAAATAGGACTTGAAATTAACAAGGACAAAACAAAAATAATGAAAATTCCCATCAATCAAAATGGAAAAATACACATAGAAGGGACAGATATTGAAGAAGTCAATCAATTTGCATACCTTGGCAGCTACATAGACCAGGATGGTGACACTAGAAAGGAAGTTAGGATCAGAATTGCAAAAGCAGCATCAATCTTCAAGAATCTTGAGAACATATGGAATTCAAAAGTTATAAGCACAAAAACCAAGTTAAGACTATTCAATTCAAATGTAATATCCACCCTCATTTATGCATGTGAAAGCTGGAAAACAACTAAAGAAATAGAAAAGAAATTAGACTCTTTTGAAAACAAATGCCTAAGGAAAATACTCGGCATCACGTGGAATGAATTCAAGAACAATGCAGAGATAAGACAGATGACCGAACAACAACCAGTCTCATGTGTGATCAGGAAAAGGAGATGGACATATGTTGGTCACTTGATGAGAAAAAATGAGCAGAGAATCCCAAAACAAGCTATCAAGTGGAACACAACAGGCCGAAGAAAAAGAGGCAGACCGCGTGAAACTCTGAAGAGGACATTATTAAGAGAGGCCAAGTTAACAGGCATAAAATCTTTTGATGAGGCTGAAAGACTTGCCGAAGACAGGAAAAATTGGCGAACTACTTTGCGAGCCCTATGTGACGTTTAACGGCACGGGAAGGATATAAGATATATAAGATAAAATAACCAGCACTCTCTCAACACATGGCTCGTAAACCATCAAGTACTTCAATTACATAGTTATAAAAGCAACTTAATAGATATTGTTAGAAATTATTTTAATGTTTGTTAAAAAATACATATGTTAGAAAATCTGTATTTACAATGTATTTTTATTTATGTATATGTCTGCGTGTGTATGTGTGCGTGAGTGCTATTTTATTAGGTTAATTACTTCTTCTCTTTTACCTTGAATGTAGTAGTTAAATCTTACATTCTTTTGATATGTTTTTCCTAATTTAATTTGTATTTTTGTACTAAATCAAGTGTGTGGGAAGAATGAAAGATGGAGTGATGAAGGGCAGAATGTAAGACGAGCCTGCGTGCCCAATTCTTTACCCTTGAAAAATAAAGATTATTCATTCATTCATTCATTCATTCCCTCATAAATTATTGTCGAGGTTGACTAAATAACTTCTTGGGCTGAGTTCTATGGTTGACTTCCTTATAAATTATTTGCGAGGTTGACTAACAAATAACTTCTTGGGCTAAGTTCTGTGGTCGACTCCCTTATAAATTATTGCCGATGATAGGATGTGACAATAGTGATGACGTCATCTCGTTCAGTTCACGGCCTCTACAACAGGTCAGTTCTCCCCTCGTCTGTCTGAAGGATAACACTCAGGAGATAATTTCCAGCTTAACACAGTGCTTGACCATAACACCAAACACAAGTCTTGGAAGATAGTCTTTTGTCAGGCAACTAGGTAGGACATCACACAATACGTTGTACAATCTGGACAAAGAACAATTCACCTGGGGTTGTTGTCCAACAACATCAGTATATTTAATAAATGACTCAGGATGATGATTACTCATTGGAAGTGAATAACATTAAGTTAAATATCAAACTATTCATGACAATACGGTGATAACATTTTTGTGTGCCTATATCTAATAGCAGCAAGCTGAGACAACAAATCGCACAAAATATAAACTGAACGATGACGTGTCCATTTTCTTGCATCCTGACCACAGGTATAACTTACAGTATAAGACTACAGCTTCAACTAAGTAAACACAGACTCTACTAACACAACTTACAGGCATAACTTACAGTATAAGACTACAGTTTCAACTAAGTAAACACAGACTCTACTAACACAACTTACAGGCATAACTTACAGTATAAGACTACAGCTTCAAGTACGTAAACTCAGACTTTACTGACACAACTGGCAACCTCCCTAGTCCAGATTGGCACTTCCGACATAGCCCCTCAGAGTTTCCCTACTTTCTCACACGAAACATTCCCACACGGAGTACTTAAGGATAGTCACTCAAGGGCTGTAACCTAGTATAACCAAAAATGTAAACAGGCGAGAAGATTCGTTACTTAGCTAACGTGTGTAGGGCCCAGGTCAAGCTAGAAGGATCGTAGTTTCTAGAAGAATACCTTTCAATTTTAAAGACTACGTATTTCGCCAGGTGATGACTATGGTGTTCGGTGTTCTACTGCCAGCATACCAACTTTTTGTTACAAATCTTCACCAAGGTCCTTCATGAATCCAATTTCCTCTTAACTTCTCCACTCTCTCCAACGTTTAAGAATTTTCTCGTCCAAGTTTCTGTATCTGTTATTCTGTTTACGGGGATATGTGTAACAGTATGACTGGAACATCACTTTCTTCACAGTCAGAAGAGTATTATGATGTCCAGGTACTTAAAACAACTGTTTATTGTTTATAAATTGGATGTTCTTACGTACGTCACTTAAGCCAAAAGAATAAAACAATCTGTGAAACTTCAGCACGTGCAACCAGAAAAGATCGGACCAAGAGTTGGGGTGTGTAAGACTGTGGGAGAATGATTGGAACACTTGAGGCAAGAGTTGGGGTGTGTAAGACTGTGAGAGAATGATTATAACACTTGAGGCAAGAGTTGGGGTGTGTAAGACTGTGGGAGAATGATTGGAACACTTGAGACAAGAGTTGGGGTGTGTAAGACTGTGGGAGAATGATTGGAACACTTGAGGCAAGAGTTGGGGTGTGTAAGACTGTGTGAGAATGATTGGAACACTTGAGGCAAGAGTTGGGGTGTGTAAGACTGTGGGAGAATGATTGGAACACTAGAGACAAGAGTTGGGGTGTGTAAGACTGTGGGAGAATGATTGGAACACTTGAAGCAAGATTTGGCGTGTGTAAGACTGTGGGAGAATCATTGGAACACTTGAGGCATCAGTTGAGGTGTGTAAGACTGTGAGAGTATGATTGGAACACTTGAGGCAAGAGTTGGGGTGTGTAAACACAGACTCTACTGACACAACTTACAGGTATAACTTACAGTATAAGACTACAGCTTCAACTAAGTAAACTCAGACTTTACTGACACAACTTACAGGCATAACTTACAGTATAAGACTACAGCTTCAACTAAGTAAACACAGACTCTACTAACACAACTTACAGGTATAACTTACAGTATAAGACTACAGCTTCAACTAAGTAAACTCAGACTTTACTGACACAACTTACAGGCATAACTTACAGTATAAGACTACAGCTTCAACTAAGTAAACACAGACTCTACTAACACAACTTACAGGTATAACTTACAGTATAAGACTACAGCTTCAACTAAGTAAACACAGACTCTACTAACACAACTTACAGGCATAACTTACAGTATAAGACTACAGCTTCAACTAAGTAAACACAGACTCTACTAACACAACTTACAGGCATAACTTACAGTATAAGACTACAGCTTCAACTAAGTAAACACAGACTCTACTAACACAACTTACAGGTATAACTTACAGTATACGACTACAGCTTCAACTAAGTAAACACAGACTCTACTAACACAACTTACAGGTATAACTTACAGTATAAGACTACAGCTTCAACTAAGTAAACTCAGACTTTACTGACACAACTTACAGGCATAACTTACAGTATAAGACTACAGCTTCAACTAAGTAAACACAGACTCTACTAACACAACTTACAGGTATAACTTACAGTATAAGACTACAGCTTCAACTAAGTAAACACAGACTCTACTAACACAACTTACAGGTATAACTTACAGTATAAGACTACAGCTTCAAGTACGTAAACACAGACTCTACTAACACAACTTACAGGTATAACTTACAGTATAAGACTACAGCTTCAAGTACATAAACTCAGACTTTACTGACACAACTGGCAACCTCCCTAGTCCAGATTGGCACTTCCGACATAGCCCCTCAGAGTTTCCCTACTTTCTCACACGAAACATTCCCACACGGAGTACTTAAGGATAGTCACTCAAGGGCTGTAACCTAGTATAACCAAAAATGTAAACAGGCGAGAAGATTCGTTACTTAGCTAACGTGTGTAGGGCCCAGGTCAAGCTAGAAGGATCGTAGTTTCTAGAAGAATACCTTTCAATTTTAAAGACTACGTATTTCGCCAGGTGATGACTATGGTGTTCGGTGTTCTACTGCCAGCATACCAACTTCTTGTTACAAATCTTCACCAAGGTCCTTCATGAATCCAGTTTCCTCTTAACTTCTCCACTCTCTCCAACGTTTAAGAATTTTCTCGTCCAAGTTTCTGTATCTGTTATTCTATTTACGGGGATATGTGTAACAGTATGACTGGAACATCACTTTCTTCACAGTCAGAAGAGTATTATGATATCCAGGTACTTAAAACAACAGTTTATTGTTTATAAATTGGATGTTCTTACGTACGTCACTTAAGCCAAAAGAATAAAACAATCTGTGAAACTTCAGCACGTGCAACCAGAAAAGATCGGACCAAGAGTTGGGGTGTGTAAGACTGTGGGAGAATGATTGGAACACTTGAGGCAAGAGTTGGGGTGTGTAAGACTGTGGGAGAATGATTGGAACACTTGTTGCAAGAGTTGGGGTGTGTAAGACTGTGGGAGAATGATTGGAACACTTGAGGCAAGAGTTGGGATGATTGGAACACTTGAGGCAATAGTTGGGGTGTGTAAGACTGTGGGAGAATGATTGGAACACTTGAGGCAAGAGTTGGGATGTGTAAGACTGTGGGAGAATGATTGGAACACTTGAGGCAAGAGTTGGGGTGTGTAAGACTGTGGGAGAATGATTATAACACTTGAGACAAGATTTGGGGTGTGTAAGACTGTGGGAGAATGATTATAACACCTGAGACAAGATTTGGGGTGTGTAAGACTGTGGGAGAATGATTATAACACTTGAGACAAGATTTTGGGTGTGTAAGACTGTGGGAGAATGATTATAACACTTGAGGCAAGAGTTGGGGTGTGTAAGA
This sequence comes from Achatina immaculata, assembly GCA_009760885.1. Taxonomy (NCBI): domain Eukaryota; kingdom Metazoa; phylum Mollusca; class Gastropoda; order Stylommatophora; family Achatinidae; genus Lissachatina; species Lissachatina immaculata. The sequence continues at coordinate 24,383,350 of CM019697.1, read as the reverse complement.
CTGTGGGAGAATGATTATAACACTTTAGACAATAGTTGGGGTGTATAAGACTGTGGGAGAATGATCATAACTCTTGAGGCAAGAGTTGGGGTGTGTAAGACTGTGGGAGAATGATCATAACATGTTAGCCAAGAGTTGGAGTGTGTATGACTGTGTTAGAATGATTATAACACTTGAGACAATAGTTGAAGAAATGAATGAGTGAATAATATTTATTTTTAAAGGGTAAAGAATTGGGCACGCAGACCCGTCTTACATTCTGCCCTTCATCACTCCGTCTTTCATTCTTCCCACACACTTGATTTAGTACAAAAATACAAATTAAATTAGGAAAAACATATCAAAAGAGTGTAAGATTTAACTACTACATTCAAAGTAAAAGAGAAGAAGTAAGTAACCTAATAAAATAACACTCACGCACACATACACACGCAGACATATACATAAATAAAAATACATTGTAAATCATCTTCTAACATATGTTTTTTTTAACAAAAGTTAAAATAATTTCTAACAATATCTAACAAGTTGCTTTTCTAACTATGTCATTGAAGTACTTGATGGTTTACGAGCCATGTGTTGAGAGAGTACTGGCTATTTTATGGAGGCATGTAATTACAAGCAAGTAAATAATGAAACAGGTTTGAGTTAAAGGATGAAGTATTACCAATGGATTTTAAATTGTAGGGGAGGGTGTTCCAGAGAGTACTGCAGAGTATGCAAGGCTTTTCTTGTACAGATCAATCCTGGGTTTAGGAAGAAGACAGTTTTTTAAACACTGGCTATGTTTAGTGTTATACTTAAACAGTGACCACAAGTAAGGCGGAGCATTGTTTGACAGAATTCTGTGAACAAACTTAACTTTGTTAAAAATGATTATAACACTTGAGACAAGAGTTGGGTGTGTAAGACTGTGGGAGAATGATTATAACACTTGAGGCAAGAGTTGGGGTGTGTAAGACTGTGGGAGAATGATTATAACACTTGAGGCAATAGTTGGGGGTGTATAAGACTGTGGGAGAATGATCATAACTCTTGAGGCAAGAGTTGGGGTGTAAGACTGTTGGAGAATAATTGTAACATGTGAGGCAAGAGTTGGAGTGTGTATGACTGTGTTAGAATGATTATAACACTTGAGACAATAGTTGAAGAAATGAATGAGTGAATAATATTTATTTTTAAAGGGTAAAGAATTGGGCACGCAGACCCGTCTTACATTCTGCCCTTCATCACTCCGTCTTTCATTCTTCCCACACACTTGATTTAGTACAAAAATACAAATTAAATTAGGAAAAAACATATCAAAAGAGTGTAAGATTTAACTACTACATTCAAAGTAAAAGAGAAGAAGTAAGTAACCTAATAAAATAACACTCACGCACACATACACACGCAGACATATACATAAATAAAAATACATTGTAAATCATCTTCTAACATATGTTTTTTTTAACAAAAGTTAAAATAATTTCTAACAATATCTAACAAGTTGCTTTTCTAACTATGTCATTGAAGTACTTGATGGTTTACGAGCCATGTGTTGAGAGAGTACTGGCTATTTTATGGAGGCATGTAATTACAAGCAAGTAAATAATGAAACAGGTTTGAGTTAAAGGATGAAGTATTACCAATGGATTTTAAATTGTAGGGGAGGGTGTTCCAGAGAGTACTGCAGAGTATGCAAGGCTTTTCTTGTACAGATCAATCCTGGGTTTAGGAAGAAGACAGTTTTTTAAACACTGGCTATGTTTAGTGTTATACGTAAACAGTGACCACAAGTAAGGCAGAGCATTGTGCAACAGAATTCTGTGAACAAACTTAACTTTGTTAAAAATGATTCTATTTTTGAGGGGTAGAATTTTGAGTTGTTTGTGTTGATCTACAGTCTGTACTGGGTGTTTGTAACAAATAAGATTTAATGCTCGCTTGTGAAGTGAGTGGAGCCTTTTTGTGTTTGAGACTGAGCATCCATCCCAGATTGTGGAACAGTAATCTAAGTGTGTTTGTATGTGTGATATGTAGGATATCTTTCTTGTCTCTTTGTCAATAAAGTATTTAACTTTGGCTAATTGGTAAACTTTCTGTGCAATCAAATTTGTTAGGTTATGTACGTGAGAATTCCAAGTTAAATGCTGATCAATGATGAGTCCTAGGGTTTTATGTTCATGAACATTTTCTATTGCCTTAGTCCCAGCACAAAGCTGTAGTGAAGTTTTTGTTGCATTCTGCAGTTTCTCTCTTGTAGTGATGAGCACGGATTTTGTTTTGTTGGTGTTTATCAACATACCATTTTTATTACTCCATTTAATCAAACTGTTTATATCATTTTGGAGCATTGTCTGTAGTTTATTGATGTTATATTCACTATTGTAAACAGTACAGTCGTCAGCGAAAAGATCACATGAAGAGTGCTTTAAATGTAGTGGTAGGTCGTTAATATAGATAACAAAGGGAAGAGGACCAAGAATGGAGCCTTGAAGAATACCGGTATCAACCACAGACGAGCCAGATATTTTAGGGTGTGTAAGAGTGTGGGAGAATGATTGGAACACTTGCGGCAAGAGAGAGAGAGAGAGAGAGAGAGAGAGAGAGAGAGAGAGAGAGAGAGAGAGAGAGAGAGAGAGAGAGAGAGAGAGAGAGAGAGAGAGAGAGAGAGAGAGAGAGAGAGAGAGAGAGAGAGAGAGAGAGAGAGAGAGAGAGAGAGAGAGAGAGAGAGAGAGAGAGAGAGAGAGAGAGAGAGAGAGAGAGAGAGAGAGAGAGAGAGAGAGAGAGAGAGAGAGAGAGAGAGAGAGAGAGAGAGAGAGAGAGAGAGAGAGAGAGAGAGAGAGAGAGAGAGAGAGAGAGAGAGAGAGAGAGAGAGAGAGAGAGAGAGAGAGAGAGAGAGAGAGAGAGAGAGAGAGAGAGAGAGAGAGAGAGAGAGAGAGAGAGAGAGAGAGAGAGAGAGAGAGAGAGAGAGAGAGAGAGAGAGAGAGAGAGAGAGAGAGAGAGAGAGAGAGAGAGAGAGAGAGAGAGAGAGAGAGAGAGAGAGAGAGAGAGAGAGAGAGAGAGAGAGAGAGAGAGAGAGAGAGAGAGAGAGAGAGAGAGAGAGAGAGAGAGAGAGAGAGAGAGAGAGAGAGAGAGAGAGAGAGAGAGAGAGAGAGAGAGAGAGAGAGAGAGAGAGAGAGAGAGAGAGAGAGAGAGAGAGAGAGAGAGAGAGAGAGAGAGAGAGAGAGAGAGAGAGAGAGAGAGAGAGAGAGAGAGAGAGAGAGAGAGAGAGAGAGAGAGAGAGAGAGAGAGAGAGAGAGAGAGAGAGAGAGAGAGAGAGAGAGAGAGAGAGAGAGAGAGAGAGAGAGAGAGAGAGAGAGAGAGAGAGAGAGAGAGAGAGAGAGAGAGAGAGAGAGAGAGAGAGAGAGAGAGAGAGAGAGAGAGAGAGAGAGAGAGAGAGAGAGAGAGAGAGAGAGAGAGAGAGAGAGAGAGAGAGAGAGAGAGAGAGAGAGAGAGAGAGAGAGAGAGAGAGAGAGAGAGAGAGAGAGAGAGAGAGAGAGAGAGAGAGAGAGAGAGAGAGAGAGAGAGAGAGAGAGAGAGAGAGAGAGAGAGAGAGAGAGAGAGAGAGAGAGAGAGAGAGAGAGAGAGAGAGAGAGAGAGAGAGAGAGAGAGAGAGAGAGAGAGAGAGAGAGAGAGAGAGAGAGAGAGAGAGAGAGAGAGAGAGAGAGAGAGAGAGAGAGAGAGAGAGAGAGAGAGAGAGAGAGAGAGAGAGAGAGAGAGAGAGAGAGAGAGAGAGAGAGAGAGAGAGAGAGAGAGAGAGAGAGAGAGAGAGAGAGAGAGAGAGAGAGAGAGAGAGAGAGAGAGAGAGAGAGAGAGAGAGAGAGAGAGAGAGAGAGAGAGAGAGAGAGAGAGAGAGAGAGAGAGAGAGAGAGAGAGAGAGAGAGAGAGAGAGAGAGAGAGAGAGAGAGAGAGAGAGAGAGAGAGAGAGAGAGAGAGAGAGAGAGAGAGAGAGAGAGAGAGAGAGAGAGAGAGAGAGAGAGAGAGAGAGAGAGAGAGAGAGAGAGAGAGAGAGAGAGAGAGAGAGAGAGAGAGAGAGAGAGAGAGAGAGAGAGAGAGAGAGAGAGAGAGAGAGAGAGAGAGAGAGAGAGAGAGAGAGAGAGAGAGAGAGAGAGAGAGAGAGAGAGAGAGAGAGAGAGAGAGAGAGAGAGAGAGAGAGAGAGAGAGAGAGAGAGAGAGAGAGAGAGAGAGAGAGAGAGAGAGAGAGAGAGAGAGAGAGAGAGAGAGAGAGAGAGAGAGAGAGAGAGAGAGAGAGAGAGAGAGAGAGAGAGAGAGAGAGAGAGAGAGAGAGAGAGAGAGAGAGAGAGAGAGAGAGAGAGAGAGAGAGAGAGAGAGAGAGAGAGAGAGAGAGAGAGAGAGAGAGAGAGAGAGAGAGAGAGAGAGAGAGAGAGAGAGAGAGAGATATTCACTATTGTAAACAGTACAGTCGTCAGCGAAAAGATCACATGAAGAGTGCTTTAAATGTAGTGGTAGGTCATTAATATAGATAACAAAGGGAAGAGGACCAAGAATGGAGCCTTGAAGAATACCGGTATCAACCACAGACGAGCCAGATATTTTAGGGTGTGTACGAGTGTGGGAGAATGATTGGAACACTTGCGGCAAGAGTTGGGGTGTAAGACTGTGGGTGAATGATTGGAACACTTGAGACAAGAGTTGGAGTGTGTAAATCTGTGGGAGAATGATTCTAACACTTGAGACAAATGTTGGGGTGTATAAGACTGTGGGGAATGATTGGAGCACTTGAAGCAAGAGTTGGGGTGTGTAAGACTGTGGGGAATGATTGGAACACTTGAGTCAAGAGTTGGGGTGTGTAAGACTGTGGAGAATGATTATAATACTTGAGACAAGAGTTGGGGTGTAAGACTGTGGGAAAATGATTGGAACACTTGAGACAAGAGTTGGAGTGTGTAAATCTGTGGGAGAATGATTATAATACTTGAGACAAGAGTTGGAGTGTGTAAATCTGTGGGAGAATGATTGGAACACTTGTTGCAAGAGTTGGGGTGTAAGACTGTGAGAGTATGATTGGAACACTTGAGGCAAGAGTTGGGGTTTGTAAGACTGTGGGAGAATGATTCAAACACTTGAGGCATCAGTTGAGGTATGTAAGACTGTGGAGAATGATTATAACACTTGAGGCAATAGTTGGGGTGTGTAGACTGTGGGAGAATGACTGGAACAATTGAGACAAGAGTTGGGGTGTAAGACTGTGGAGAATCATTGGAACACTTGACGCAAGAGTTGGGGTGTAAGACTGTGGAGAATGATTGGAAAACTTGAGGCAAGAGTTGGGGTTTGTAAGACTGTGGTAGAATGATTATAACACTTGAAATAATAGTTGAATAAATGAATGAGTGAATAATATTTATTTTTAAAGGGTAAACAATTGAGCACGCAGGCTCGTCTTGCATTCTACCCTTCATCACTCCATCTTTCATTCTTCCCACACACTCGGTTTAATACAAAAATACAAATTAAATTAGGAAAAACATATCAAAAGAGTGTAAGATTTAACTACTACATTCAAAGTAAAAGAGAAGAAGTAAGTAACCTAATAATATAACACTCACGCACACATACACACGCAGACATATACATAAATAAAAATACATTGTAAATACAGATCTTCTAACATTTTTTTTTTTTTAACAAACACCAAAATAGTTTCTAGCAATATCTAACAAGTTTCTTTTCTAACTATGTCATTGGAGTACTTGATGGTTTATGAGCCATGTTTTGAGAGAGTGCTGGTTATTTTATGGAGGTATATAATTACAAGTAAGTAAATAATGAAACAGGTTTGAGTTAAAGGATGAAGTATTACCAATGGATTTTAAATTGTAGGGGAGGGTGTTCCAGAGCTGTACTGCAGAGTATGCAAGGCTTTTCTTGTACAGATCAATCCTGGGTTTAGGAAGAAGACAGTTTTTTAAACGCTGGCTATGTTTAGTGTTATACTTAAACAGTGACCACAAGTAAGGCGGAGCATTGTTTGACAGAATTCTGTGAACAAACTTAACTTTGTTAAAAATGATTCTATTTTTGAGGGGTAGAATTTTGAGTTGTTTGTGTTGATCTACAGTCTGTACTGGGTGTTTGTCACAAATAAGATTTAATGCTCGCTTGTGAAGTGAGTGGAGCCTTTTTGTGTTTGAGACTGAGCATCCATCCCAGATTGTGGAACAGTAATCTAAGTGTGTTTGTATGTGTGATATGTAGGATATCTTTCTTGTCTCTGTGTCAATAAAGTGTTTAATTTTGGCTAATTGGTAAACTTTCTGTGCAATCAAATTTGTTAGGTTATGTACATGAGAATTCCAAGTTAAATGCTGATCAATGATGAGTCCTAGGGTTTTATGTTCATGAACATTTTCTATTGCCTTAGTTCCAGCACAAAGCTGTAGTGAAGTTTTTGTTGCATTCTGCAGTTTCTCTCTTGTAGTGATGAGCACTGATTTTGTTTTGTTGGTGTTTATCAACATCCATTTTTATTACTCCATTTAATCAAACTGTTTATATCATTTTGGAGCATTGTCTGTAGTTTATTGATGTTATATTCACTATTGTAAACAGTACAGTCGTCAGCGAAAAGATCACATGAAGAGTGCTTTAAATGTAGTGGTAGGTCGTTAATATAGATAACAAAGGGAAGAGGACCAAGAATGGAGCCTTGAAGAATACCGGTATCAACCACAGACGAGCCAGATATTTTAGGGTGTGTACGAGTGTGGGAGAATGATTGGAACACTTGCGGCAAGAGTTGGGGTGTGTAAGACTGTGGGTGAATGATTGGAACACTTGAGACAAGAGTTGGAGTGTGTAAATCTGTGGGAGAATGATTCTAACACTTGAGACAAATGTTGGGGTGTATAAGACTGTGGGGAATGATTGGAGCACTTGAAGCAAGAGTTGGGGTGTGTAAGACTGTGGGGAATGATTGGAACACTTGAAGCAAGAGTTGGGTTATGTAAGACTGTGGGAGAATGATTGGAACACTTGAGACAAGAGTTGGGGTGTGTAAGACTGTGGGAGAATGATTGGAACACTTGAGGCAATAGTTGGGGTGTGTAAGACTGTGGGAGAATGATTGGAACACTTGAGGCAAGAGTTGGGATGTGTAAGACTGTGGGAGAATGATTCAAACACTTGAGGCAAGAGTTGAGGTGTGTAAGACTGTGGGAGAATCATTGAAACACTTGAGGCAAGAGTTGGGGTGTGTAAGACTGTGTGAGAATGATTGGAACACTTGAGGCAAGAGTTGGGGTGTGTAAGACTGTGGGAGAATGATTGGAACACTTGAGGCAAGAGTTGGAGTGTGTAAGACTGTGAGAGTATGATTGGAACACTTGAGGCAAGAGTTGGGGTGTGTAAGATTGTGGGAGAATGATTGGAACACTTGAGGCAAGAGTTGGGGTGTGTAAGACTGTGGGAGAATGATTGGAACACTTGAGGCAAGAGTTGGGGTGTGTAAGACTGTGAGAGAATGATTATAACACTTGAGGCAAGAGTTGGGGTGTGTAAGACTGGGAGAATGATTGGAACACTTGAGGCAAGAGTTGGGGTGTAAGACTGTGGGAGAATGATTATAACACTTGAGACAAGAGTTGGAGTGTGTAAGACTGTGGGAGAATGATTATAACACTTGATACAAGAGTTGGGGTGTGTAAAACTGTGGGAGAATGATTATAACACTTGAGACAAGATTTGGGGTGTGTAAGACTGTGGGAGAATGATTATAACACTTGATACAAGAGTTGGGGTGTGTAAGACTGTGGGAGAATGATTATAACACTTGATACAAGAGTTGGGGTGTGTAAGACTGTGGGAGAATGATTATAACACTTGAGACAAGAGTTGGGGTGTGTAAGACTGTGTGAAAATGATTATAACAGTTTAAACAATAGTTGGGGTGTGTAAGACTGTGGTAGAATGATTATAACACTTGAAACAATAGTTGAATAAATGAATGAGTGAATAATATTTATTTTTAAAGGGTAAACAATTGGGCACGCAGGCTCGTCTTACATTCTACCCTTCATCACTCCATCTTTCATTCTTCCCACACACTCGGTTTAATACAAAAATACAAATTAAATTAGGAAAAACATATCAAAAGAGTGTAAGATTTAACTACTACATTCAAAGTAAAAGAGAAGAAGTAAGTAACCTAATAAAATAACACTCACGCACACATACACACGCAGACATATACATAAATAAAAATACATTGTAAATACAGATCTTCTAACATTTTTTTTTTTTTAACAAACACCAAAATAGTTTCTAGCAATATCTAACAAGTTTCTTTTCTAACTATGTCATTGGAGTACTTGATGGTTTATGAGCCATGTGTTGAGAGAGTGCTGGTTATTTTATGGAGGTATATAATTACAAGTAAGTAAATAATGAAACAGGTTTGAGTTAAAGGATGAAGTATTACCAATGGATTTTAAATTGTAGGGGAGGGTGTTCCAGAGCTGTACTGCAGAGTATGCAAGGCTTTTCTTGTACAGATCAATCCTGGGTTTAGGAAGAAGACAGTTTTTTAAACGCTGGCTATGTTTAGTGTTATACTTAAACAGTGACCACAAGTAAGGCGGAGCATTGTTTGACAGAATTCTGTGAACAAACTTAACTTTGTTAAAAATGATTCTATTTTTGAGGGGTAGAATTTTGAGTTGTTTGTGTTGATCTACAGTCTGTACTGGGTGTTTGTCACAAATAAGATTTAATGCTCGCTTGTGAAGTGAGTGGAGCCTTTTTGTGTTTGAGACTGAGCATCCATCCCAGATTGTGGAACAGTAATCTAAGTGTGTTTGTATGTGTGATATGTAGGATATCTTTCTTGTCTCTGTGTCAATAAAGTGTTTAATTTTGGCTAATTGGTAAACTTTCTGTGCAATCAAATTTGTTAGGTTATGTACATGAGAATTCCAAGTTAAATGCTGATCAATGATGAGTCCTAGGGTTTTATGTTCATGAACATTTTCTATTGCCTTAGTTCCAGCACAAAGCTGTAGTGAAGTTTTTGTTGCATTCTGCAGTTTCTCTCTTGTAGTGATGAGCACTGATTTTGTTTTGTTGGTGTTTATCAACATCCATTTTTATTACTCCATTTAATCAAACTGTTTATATCATTTTGGAGCATTGTCTGTAGTTTATTGATGTTATATTCACTATTGTAAACAGTACAGTCGTCAGCGAAAAGATCACATGAAGAGTGCTTTAAATGTAGTGGTAGGTCGTTAATATAGATAACAAAGGGAAGAGGACCAAGAATGGAGCCTTGAAGAATACCGGTATCAACCACAGACGAGCCAGATATTTTGGGGTGTGTAAGACTGTGGGAGAATGATTATAACACTTGAGACAAGAGTTGGGGTGTGTAAGACTGTGGGAGAATGAATATAACACTTGAGACAAGAGTTGAGGTGTGAGACTGTGGGAGAATGATTATAACACTTGAGACAAGAGTTGGGGTGTGTAAGACTGTGGGAGAATGATTATAACACTTGAGGCAAGAGTTGGTGTGTGTAAGACTGTGGAAGAATGATTATAACACTTGAGACAAGAGTTGAGGTGTGAGACTGTGGGAGAATGAATGGAACATGTGAAACAGGAGGTGGGGTGTGTAAGACTGTGGGAGAATGATTGGAACACTTGAGGCAAGAGTTGGGATGTGTAAGACTGTGAGAGAATGATTGGAACACTTGAGGCAAGAGTTGAGGTGTGTAAGACTGTGGGAGAATGATTATAACACTTGAGACAAGATTTGGGGTGTGTAAGACTGTGTGAGAATGATTATAACACTTGAGACAAGATTTTGGGTGTGTAAGACTGTGGGAGAATGATTATAACACTTGAGGCAAGATTTGGTCTGTGTAAGACTGTGGGAGAATGATTATAACACTTGAGGCAAGAATTGGGGTGCGTAAGACTGTGGGAGAGTGATTATAACACTTGATACAAGAGTTGGGGTGTAAGACTGTGGGATAATGATTATAACACTTGAGACAAGATTTGGGGTGTGTAAGACTGTGGGAGAATGATTGGAACATTTGAGACAAGAGTTGGGGTGTGTAAGACTGTGGGAAAATGATTATAACAGTTTAAACAATAGTTGGGGTGTGTAAGACTGTGGGAGAATGATTATAACACTTGAGACAAGAGTTGGAGTGTGTAAGACTGTGGTAGAATGATTATAACACTTGAAACAATAGTTGAATAAATGAATGAGTGAATAATATTTATTTTTAAAGGGTAAACAATTGGGCACGCAGGCTCGTCTTACATTCTACCCTTCATCACTCCATCTTTCATTCTTCCCACACACTCGGTTTAATACAAAAATACAAATTAAATTAGGAAAAACATATCAAAAGAGTGTAAGATTTAACTACTACATTCAAAGTAAAAGAGAAGAAGTAAGTAACCTAATAAAATAACACTCACGCACACATACACACGCAGACATATACATAAATAAAAATACATTGTAAATACAGATCTTCTAACATTTTTTTTTTTTTAACAAACACCAAAATAGTTTCTAGCAATATCTAACAAGTTTCTTTTCTAACTATGTCATTGGAGTACTTGATGGTTTATGAGGCAAGAGTTGGGGTGTGTAAGACTGTGGAAGAATGATTATAACACTTGAGACAAGAGTTGAGGTGTGAGACTGTGGGAGAATGAATGGAACATGTGAAACAGGAGGTGGGGTGTGTAAGACTGTGGGAGAATGATTGGAACACTTGAGGCAAGAGTTGGGATGTGTAAGACTGTGAGAGAATGATTGGAACACTTGAGGCAAGAGTTGAGGTGTGTAAGACTGTGGGAGAATGATTATAACACTTGAGACAAGATTTGGGGTGTGTAAGACTGTGTGAGAATGATTATAACACTTGAGACAAGAGTTGGGGTGTGTAAGACTGTGGGAGAATGATTATAACACTTGAGGCAAGATTTGGTCTGTGTAAGACTGTGGGAGAATGATTATAACACTTGAGGCAAGAATTGGGGTGCGTAAGACTGTGGGAGAATGATTATAACACTTGATACAAGAGTTGGGGTGTGTAAGACTGTGGGATAATGATTATAACACTTGAGACAAGATTTGGGGTGTGTAAGACTGTGGGAGAATGATTGTAACAGTTGAGACAAGAGTTGGGGTGTGTAAGACTGTGGGAAAATGATTATAACACTTTAGACAATAGTTGGGGTGTGTAAGACTGTGGGAGAATGATTATAATACTTGAGGCAAGAGTTGGAGTGTGTATGACTGTGGTAGAATGATTATAACACTTGAGACAATAGTTGAATAAATGAATGAGTGAATAATATTTATTTTTAAAGAGTAAAGAATTGGGCACGCAGGCTCGTCTTACATTCTACCCTTCATCACTCGATCTTTCATTCTTCCCACACACTCGGTTTAATACAAAAATACAAATTAAATTAGGAAAAACATATCAAAAGAGTGTAAGATTTAACTACTACATTCAAAGTAAAAGAGAAGAAGTAAGTAACCTAATAAAATAACACTCACGCACACATACACACGCAGACATATAGATAAATAAAAATACATTGTAAATCATCTTCTAACATATGTTTTTTTTAATAAAAGTTAAAATAATTTCTAACAATATCTAACAAGTTGCTTTTCTAACTATGTCATTGAAGTACTTGATGGTTTACGAGCCATGTGTTGAGAGAGTACTGGCTATTTTTTGGAGGCATATAATTACAAGCAAGTAAATAATGAAACAGGTTTGAGTTAAAGGATGAAGTATTACCAATGGATTTTAAATTGTAGGGGAGGGTGTTCCAGAGCTGTACTGCAGAGTATGCAAGGCTTTTCTTGTACAGATCAATCCTGGGTTTAGGAAGAAGACAGTTTTTTAAACGCTGGCTATGTTTAGTGTTATACGTAAACAGTGACCACAAGTAAGGCGGAGCATTGTGCGACAGAATTCTGTGAACAAACTTAACTTTGTTAAAAATGATTCTATTTTTGAGGGGTAGAATTTTGAGTTGTTTGTGTTGATCTACAGTCTGTACTGGGTGTTTGTCACAAATAAGATTTAATGCTCGCTTGTGAAGTGAGTGGAGCCTTTTTGTGTTTGAGACTGAGCATCCATCCCAGATTGTGGAACAGTAATCTAAGTGTGTTTGTATGTGTGATATGTAGGATATCTTTCTTGTCTCTTTGTCAATAAAGTATTTAACTTTGGCTAATTGGTAAACTTTCTGTGCAATCAAATTTGTTAGGTTATGTACATGAGAATTCCAAGTTAAATGCTGATCAATGATGAGTCCTAGGGTTTTATGTTCATGAACATTTTCTATTGCCTTAGTCCCAGCGCAAAGCTGTAGTGAAGTTTTTGTTGCATTCTGCAGTTTCTCTCTTGTAGTGATGAGCACGGATTTTGTTTTGTTGGTGTTTATCAACATACCATTTTTATTACTCCATTTAATCAAACTGTTTATATCATTTTGGAGCATTGTCTGTAGTTTATTGATGTTATATTCACTATTGTAAACAGTACAGTCGTCAGCGAAAAGATCACATGAAGAGTGCTTTAAATGTAGTGGTAGGTCGTTAATATAGATAACAAAGGGAAGAGGACCAAGAATGGAGCCTTGAAGAATACCGGTATCAACCACAGACGAGCCAGATATTTCAGGGTGTGTAAGAGTGTGGGAGAATGATTGGAACACTTGCGGCAAGAGTTGGGGTGTGTAAGACAGTGGGTGAATGATTGGAACACTTGAGACAAGAATTGGAGTGTGTAAGACTGTGGGAGAATGATTGGAACACTTGAGGCAAGAGTTGGGGTGTGTAAGACTGTGGGAGAATGATTGGAACACTTGAGGCAAGAGTTGGGGTGTGTAAGACTCTGAGAGAATGATTATAACACTTGAGGCAAGAGTTGGGGTGTGTAAGACTGTGGGAGATTGATTGGAACACTTGAGACAAGAGTTGGGGTGTGTAAGACTGTGGGAGAATGATTCTAACACTTGAGACAAATGTTGGGGTGTGTAAGACTGTGGGAGAATGATCATAACACTTCAGACAAGAGTTGGAGTGTGTAAGACTGTGGGAGAATGATTGGAACACTTGAGACAAGAGTTGGGGTGTGTAAGACTGTGGCACAATGATTATAACACTTGAGACAACAGTTTGGGTGTGTAAGACTGTGGGAGAATGATTGGAACACTTGAGACAAGTGTTGCGGTGTGTAAGACTGTGGGAGAATGATCATAACTCTTGAGGCAAGAGTTGGGGTGTGTAAGACTGTGGGAGAATGATCATAACATGTTAGCCAAGAGTTGAGGTGTGTAAGATTGTGGTAGAATGATTATAACAAGTGAGCCAAGAGTTGGAGTGTGTAAGACTGTGGTAGAATGATTATAACACGTGATCCAAGAGTTGGGGTGTGTAAGACTGTGGTAGAATGATTATAACATGTGAGCCAAGATTTGGGGTGTGTAAGACTGTGGTAGAATGATTATAACACGTGAGCCAAGAGTTGGGGTGTGTAAGACTGTGGGAGAATAAATGAAACACGTGAGCCAAATGTTGGTGTGTGTAAGACTGTGGTGGAATAAATGAAACACGTGAGCCAAGAGTTTGAGTGTGTAAGACTGTGGGAGAATAAATGAAACTCGTGAGCCAAGAGTTGAGGAGTGTACGACTGTAGCAGAATAAATGAAAGACTTGAGCCAAGAGTTGGGGAGTGTAAGATTGTGGGAGAATAAATGAAACACGTGAGCCAAGAGTTGGGGAGTGTAAGATTGTGGGAGAATAAATGAAACACGTGAGCCAAGAGTTGAGGAGTGTAACATTGTGGGAGAATAAATGAAACACGTGAGCCAAGAGTTGGGGAGTGTAACATTGTGGGAGAATAAATGAAATACGTGATCCAAGAGTTGTGGATTGTAAGGCTGCGGGAAAATGATTGAAGCACTTGAGCCAAGAGTTGTGGTGTGTAAGACTGTGGGAGAATGATTGGAACAATTCAGTGAAGCGGACATGGTGATGACTTTCTTTATCAACTATGGAATCTTGTAGGCTCTGAGAAGAATGCTTAGTATTTCTCTGTGAGTTTAGAATTTCTCCATGAGTTAGAATATCTGTGTAAGCTTAGAATTTCTCTGTGAGTCTATAATTTCTCCGTGAGTCTAGAGTTTCTCTGTGAACTTAGAATTTCCCTGTTAACTTAGAATTTCTATTTAAGCATAGAATTTCTCTGTGAGTTGTGAGCTTAGAAATCTCTCTGTGAACTTAGGATTTCTCTGCGAGCTGTGAGCTTAGATTTTCTCTTTGAGCTGTGAGCTTAGATTTTCTATGTGAGCTTAGAGTTTGGAATTTCTCTTTGAGCTTAGAATTTCTCTGTGGTCTATCATCTTAGAATTTCTCTTTGAGGATAGAATTTCTCTGCGAGGTGTTAGGTTAGAATATCTCTGTGAGTTTATGATTTCTCTGTGAACTCTCATCTTAGAATTTCTCTGTGACCTTGGAATTTCCATGTGACCTTACAATTTCTCTCTACCTTAGAATTTCCCTGTGAGCTTATAATTTCTCTCTCAGATGTTAGCTTAGAATTTCTCTGTGAATCCAGAATTTCTTTGTGAGCTTAGAATTTGTCTTTGAGCTGTTAGCTTAGATTTTCTCTGTGAGTCTAAAATTTCTATGGAAGCTGTGAGCTTAGAAATTCTCTATGAACTTAGAATTTATCTGTGAGCTTAAAATTTCTCAATGAGATTAGAATTTCTCTGTGAGTCTAGAATTTCTCAGTGAGCTTATAATTTTTCAGTCAACTTAGAATTTCCATGTGAGCTTAGAATTTCTCTGTTAGTCTAGAATTTCTCTGTTAGCTTAGAATATCTTTTTGAGGTTAGAATATCTCTGTGAGTTTATGATTTCTCTGTGAACTCTCATCTTAGAATTTCTCTGTGACCTTGGAATTTCCATGTGACCTTACAATTTCTCTCTACCTTAGAATTTCCCTGTGAGCTTATAATTTCTCTCTCAGATGTTAGCTTAGAATTTCTCTGTGAATCCAGAATTTCTTTGTGAGCTTAGAATTTGTCTTTGAGCTGTTAGCTTAGATTTTCTCTGTGAGTCTAAAATTTCTATGGAAGCTGTGAGCTTAGAAATTCTCTATGAACTTAGAATTTATCTGTGAGCTTAAAATTTCTCAATGAGCTTAGAATTTCTCTGTTAGCTTAGAATTTCTCTGTGAGTCTATAATTTCTCCGTGAGTCTAGAGTTTCTCTGTGAACTTAGAATTTCCCTGTTAACTTAGAATTTCTATTTAAGCATAGAATTTCTCTGTGAGTTGTGAGCTTAGAAATCTCTCTGTGAACTTAGGATTTCTCTGCGAGCTGTGAGCTTAGATTTTCTCTTTGAGCTGTGAGCTTAGATTTCTATGTGAGCTTAGAGTTTGGAATTTCTCTTTGAGCTTAGAATTTCTCTGTGGTCTATCATCTTAGAATTTCTCTTTGAGGATAGAATTTCTCTGCGAGGTGTTAGGTTAGAATATCTCTGTGAGTTTATGATTTCTCTGTGAACTCTCATCTTAGAATTTCTCTGTGACCTTGGAATTTCCATGTGACCTTACAATTTCTCTCTACCTTAGAATTTCCCTGTGAGCTTATAATTTCTCTCTCAGATGTTAGCTTAGAATTTCTCTGTGAATCCAGAATTTCTTTGTGAGCTTAGAATTTGTCTTTGAGCTGTTAGCTTAGATTTTCTCTGTGAGTCTAAAATTTCTATGGAAGCTGTGAGCTTAGAAATTCTCTATGAACTTAGAATTTATCTGTGAGCTTAAAATTTCTCAATGAGCTTAGAATTTCTCTGTGAGTCTAGAATTTCTCAGTGAGCTTATAATTTTTCAGTCAACTTAGAATTTCCATGTGAGCTTAGAATTTCTCTGTTAGTCTAGAATTTCTCTGTTAGCTTAGAATATCTTTTTGAGATTAGAATTTCTCTATGAGTCTATAATTTCTCTGTGAGCTTAGATTTCTATTTGAGCTTC
This sequence comes from Achatina immaculata, assembly GCA_009760885.1. NCBI lineage: Eukaryota > Metazoa > Mollusca > Gastropoda > Stylommatophora > Achatinidae > Lissachatina > Lissachatina immaculata. The sequence continues at coordinate 24,367,280 of CM019697.1, read as the reverse complement.
TAATTTCTCTGTGAGCTTAGAACCTCTCTTTTAGCTTAGAATTTCTCTGTGAGCTTAGAATTTCTCTGTGAGCTCGAAGCAGTTCAACTTGACATTTGAAGGGCAAAATGCCTATTGAAAAGAACGAGTTAGATTGGCCATCTTTGTGTTTACTGAAAGATTGTGAGTGTAATTAACTTTCTCATTACTACTCAAGTTAACTATTCCAAGAATTGGAATCCACTAAATTGTTACTAACTAAACGTGAAGTAACGGCAGAGCACAAGTTCTCAACAAAATCACCATTACAATATAGATAAGCTTGACCACAAGAAAAATGATAAACAGCCTGTCATTCCAGCATACAACACCAGAAATAAACATGTCGTCACAACAGAGTCTCAAATTTTATTTTCTTAAAAGAAGCAAGAGAGCTTTAATACGAGAATAAATGTTGAGATGAAAAAACTGAAGATAATCCCGTCGTGCCTTAGAGGTACATAGAGTTATGGCGTTAGTGCCCATATTTTCCTTGACCTGTCAGCACACTAGAGGGTGATATGGTCAGTATCACGTCTGGCCGCCTTTCCTTCATCAACTCCAGAAGAAGTCGGGTACCCATTTCTACAGATGGGTGACTGGGGCGCCTCCGACAGGATTCGTACCCCCGACCTTTGCCACGAGAGACCAGTGCACTAACCACTTCGCCAATCAGACGGAACCGGATGATGAGATGAGGGGTGGATTAAATCAAGAATATCTGACAATTCAAAACAAATACATGTTGTCAAGTGTCCCGGCAAGGGAGCTAACCTGGCATAGGAACAAAATATGACTCAAGACAGACTTACAGACTTCAACTCGGATCACAACAAAACATGACTCGAGCAACTGTTTTTATATGAATAAAATCAGCAACGCCAACACATGATTCTACTTATCAATCATGTCTAGGAAAACTCTAATACAGTTACTAACAATCTCTGACTGCCATGATGTACCATCAGTCTGTCTGAACACCCCCTCCCCCCACCCCTGAAAAAAAATGTCAACGTATCAAACCTGATTGTTCGAAATCTTTGTAATATCATGAATATTCGTGCACAACTTACATAAATAATCCACTGTGTACATTTACATTTCTTAAAATTTCAAATTATTTTCTCTTAAGTGGGTTGTCGTGAGAGCAGGGAATGTGAAATTTGACCAGATTATATAAAATATTTCTGAACTTTTTGTTAAACGTAATGTAGATAAGAAAATCACCCATGCTGTTGATAAAAATAAATGTGTCACTTGGAAAAATACTAAACAGGTTATACATTGTCTGAGATGTCATGCCATATAAAGATGAACAGTCCGAGAGGTATTTCAGCACTAGCATAATTTGAGATAAACAAACTTTTAGAGAAATAGCGAAAAAGATGACGTGTGTTCTCATTGATGACTTTTGTTTCTTAGTTCCAGATGTCATATTTCGATGTTTTTCTCGTGTTGTGGCCAGCCTGACAGAAATAAAGATAGATCCCAGTATTATCACAAGAACTGGAAACCAGTACAGGAAAAAATATTGTAGATATTCCACAGACATGAACATTATATCTTCCTGCTTCTCTTTGCTGATTTTAACAGTAAAATTCGAAGCCTGGCCGTATTTAAACATGTATGTTCCTGTGAAGGAGCATACGTTCCAGGCACACGAGGCCAGGAAATTTAAGAAGCCAAGAAACCAAACTCTGGTTGGTGTTACCAGGAGCTTGAACTTAAGAGGGAAGAAAACTGCCAGAAATCTCTCAATCGTGATTAATATAGTTATGTGAATAGACATGGCGTATCCAGTTTTATACAAGACTAGTATAAATATACACACTGTGGCTAATATACACGCTTCTGTATATTCAAAATACCATGTAATATCTGGTGGGTTCCAATAATTTGATAATAAAAAAGGGATATTGACAGAACCAAATAAACACAAAATGTCGGCCATCGTCAAATAAAACAGGAGAATATTTGAGGTACCATTTAGCTTACATTTTGTTATGACAAACAAACTGATGATGTTTCCGCTAAGTCCTGCTACACCAATGACTGGATTGACTATGCTCATCATATACCAGTGCACGGAAGGCTCAAGTCCACGTAGAAACACAAAATTCACTTGTGTCAATAGGTTCTCTAAATCTTGCTGAATTTCGGTCTGAAAATCTGAGAACATTATCTCAAAGATGGAAGCAAATTCCAGATTCATAAGTTGGTTGTAGTCAATTATACCATCAGAAAACCTGATTGTCTGTCATTTGTTATAGCTGGAATTCATGTTAATGTAGGTTATGGTTTGTGCGATTGATCAAAACCTGAAGGCAGCTTTCCGCTTGAAAACATGAAAGGAATGTGACAAATTATCACACTCTACTGGAGGTCCGAAATGAGGAACTGGTCGTCTGGCCGATGGAGAAGCTGGGAAGGTTTGGATGCAGCTGTTTCGTTCGGTCAAATCTCAAGTACAGAACAAAAGCAGAGCTGCTTACTGAGCATATTCGTTAGAGATGGAAACCAAATGTTCTGTGTTATGATCGGCGGTGTGTTCCTTTCATTGATGACTTTTGTTTCTTAGTTCCAGAAGTCATATTTCGATGTTTTTCTCGTGTTGTGGCCAGCCTGACAGAAATAAAGATAGATCCCAGTATTATCACAAGAACTGGAAACCAGTACAGGAAAAAATATTGTAGATATTCCACAGACATGAACATTATATCTTCCTGCTTCTCTTTGCTGATTTTAACAGTAAAATTCGAAGCCTGGCCGTATTTAAACATGTATGTTCCTGTGAAGGAGCATACGTTCCAGGCACACGAGGCCAGGAAATTTAAGAAGCCAAGAAACCAAACTCTGGTTGGTGTTACCAGGAGCTTGAACTTAAGAGGGAAGAAAACTGCCAGAAATCTCTCAATCGTGATTAATATAGTTATGTGAATAGACATGGCGTATCCAGTTTTATACAAGACTAGTATAAATATACACACTGTGGCTAATATACACGCTTCTGTATATTCAAAATACCATGTAATATCTGGTGGGTTCCAATAATTTGATAATAAAAAAGGGATATTGACAGAACCAAACAAACACAAAATGTCGGCCATCGTCAAATAAAACAGGAGAATATTTGAGGTACCATTTAGCTTACATTTTGTTATGACAAACAACTGATGATGTTTCCGCTAAGTCCTGCTACACCAATGACTGGATTGACTATGCTCATCATATACCAGTGCACGGAAGGCTCAAGTCCACGTAGAAACACAAAATTCACTTGTGTCAATAGGTACTCTAAATCTTGCTGAATTTCGGTCTGAAAATCTGAGAACATTATCTCAAAGATGGAAGCAAATTCCAGATTCATAAGTTGGTTGTAGTCAATTATACCATCAGAAAACCTGATTGTCTGTCATTTGTTATAGCTGGAATTCATGTTAATGTAGGTTATGGTTTGTGCGATTGATCAAAACCTGAAGGCAGCTTTCCGCTTGAAAACATGAAAGGAATGTGACAAATTATCACACTCTACTGGAGGTCCGAAATGAGGAACTGGTCGTCTGGCCGATGGAGAAGCTGGGAAGGTTTGGATGCAGCTGTTTCGTTCGGTCAAATCTCAAGTACAGAACAAAAGCAGAGCTGCTTACTGAGCATATTCGTTAGAGATGGAAACCAAATGTTCTGTGTTATGATCGGCGGTGTGTTCCTTTCAGTGATGGTAGCAAGGTTCACCAGATGATAACATGGACGACAAAAAGCCTAGGTAGTACATATAAATGTAAATAGTTATTTTATTTCGCTATGACGTTATCTAATACAGCAAGCATTATTAATACTTCTAGTTAAAGTACATATGTTTATGTTTAGTAATTATGCATGATTTTACTATGTGAAACTTCACAAAACAGGGCACTGTGAACTACTATGGTAGATTAATAACTTGTATTGTGCACCACCAGCGGCGTGACACGGTCCAGAGCCAGATGAAGAATTACATAATGGTTTATTAATGATGTATTTTATGTGATATTATGTTTATATTTATTGATATATATATATATACATATACGTATATATATACATATATCTGACACCTTATTGCTTATGCTGTTTGTTGTGTATGAGAATATTTTGTACGTTTTATTTTATGATCAAAGGTATCGTGGCAAGAGAAAGTTGTTATACTGTAATGTAGCAAGTACTGTGCTGATGTGCCTTACGGAATTCAAGCACAAGTAATATTTGTTACTACAGTATTTTCTGTATCTTTCCTTCATTATATAAAAATCAGTCTGGTTCTTTTGGTTGACCACGAGCAAAAAAGAGCAAGATAACAATGGTTAAGTTTTGTTAAAAACAAGGATAACAAGGGTTAAGTTTTGTTAAACACAAACGGTGTCCTGGTAATTGTAAGTGCATGTTTCTCTGACTATATGTATTAAATACATGTGGTTTGTATTTTTGGTTGTTGAGTTGATTATTGTGTTGACCTGGTGAGACTATTCTTGGGATAGTAGGATGGCAGGAAAGTGATTCTCAAAGATCAAGTACGGGCGCATTGTTTCGGGTCTTAATAGAACTGAAGCTTTCACTACATCACCGGGACAAAAACCATATAGATGAGCGAAAAATAAAAGCAGTAACCGAAGACGCGTGCAGGACTCTTGTGTGTGTGACAGTTTACTATTGCATTCTGAGCATTGGCTCTGTTCTTTAGGTCTTGTTGAAGTTCTAGTTTTCAAATATGACTAAGTTATCAGACGATGTAACCAAATAAAAGATCAGATCAAATGATTCTGAAATTAAGTACAAATCCATTTTAACTGACAAGTAATGAACCTGGCTCGTAAAGATAGGTAACTCTTGTTAGATTTTTAAAAAAAAGAACTACTTTTACGTTCTGTTGTGATTCTACATAAGATGAAAATAAATCCAGTTTTATTACAGAGTCATCGCTTATATCTACAGAATTTATAAGACACAGCTTACATGAGGACAATTTCTTCACTGAAATGAATTTATTTACAATTAAGCTCTTCTTCTTGTCTGGTTTATCTGCGTGCTTCACCACATTAAAACTTTCTTGAAACTGATTTGAAAAATAAAACTCAGATCTATATGTATCAGGAATTATGGTACAAATATTGATGTGAATTAAAGAAATATTATTTGTAAAATATAATAACGTATAGTTTTTGTCTTGTTTGATCATGGAAATGATTTTTACTCTAAATGTCTGAGAAAGAGATAAACTCTCTCTCAAGTGGAACAGGCAAAGACAGGAAACTTTTCATGATTAAACTAGGTTCATATCACTTGAACAACTTGACCTATGAAAACAACATGTTGTAGAGTTGTACACAACAAACAAATGCACTTTTCTAACATACACTATGATTATACTGTTTTGGGTATGAACGGTCAAAGATGAACTATTCTAAACTGAATTATCTATTTATTAAGTTGTAACAGGGAGAACAGAGAATAGATAATCAGAGCGATGAAGAAAGTGAAAGAGCCAGAAGTAAATTATGAGAGTACATCAAAAGTTTATCAAGTGACTTTGGCGAAAAATAAGAGGTCTTAAAGTTCAAGATGAAGCCAAGTTTATCATGACTAGACAAGTGAGATGCTGTTTTAGACATAAAAATTCCAGGACATCAAGTCCTTGTTGAGCTGTACACAATAAAGAGACAGGAACACTTGACTGACAGATCACAAAATAATTCCTTGAGCAAGTTTGTTTGAAAATGTTTACATACAAACTCGAAGACATTATTTCAAAAGGTGGGGACTGTACAAGTGTCTTTTCTGTGTACAATAGCTTCTCTCATCTTTTTGATGTAAGAGTTTAGTCACAACAACTGTATAATAAAAGAATGATTGAGTCAAAAGTGGTACACGAGGTAAAAATAAAATCAATCTCTTGTTTCCTTTTCAACACACGAGTAAAACCAAGCGTGTCTTATAACAACAGATCTACTATACAAGAATAACACCACGTCTCTTCTACAGTAAGACGATTATAAGAATATTTTATTTATTAGCAAGTTGGTAAATATTATTTGTAAAATATAATAACGTATAGTTTTTGTCTTGTTTGATCATGGAAATGATTTTTACTCTAAATGTCTGAGAAAGAGATAAACTCTCTCTCAAGTGGAACAGGCAAAGACAGGAAACTTTTCATGATTAAACTAGGTTCATATCACTTGAACAACTTGACCTATGAAAACAACATGTTGTAGAGTTGTACACAACAAACAAATGCACTTTTCTAACATACACTATGATTATACTGTTTTGGGTATGAACGGTCAAAGATGAACTATTCTAAACTGAATTATCTATTTATTAAGTTGTAACAGGGAGAACAGAGAATAGATAATCAGAGCGATGAAGAAAGTGAAAGAGCCAGAAGTAAATTATGAGAGTACATCAAAAGTTTATCAAGTGACTTTGGCGAAAAATAAGAGGTCTTAAAGTTCAAGATGAAGCCAAGTTTATCATGACTAGACAAAGTGAGATGCTGTTTTAGACATAAAAATTCCAGGACATCAAGTCCTTGTTGAGCTGTACACAATAAAGAGACAGGAACACTTGACTGACAGATCACAAAATAATTCCTTGAGCAAGTTTGTTTGAAAATGTTTACATACAAACTCGAAGACATTATTTCAAAAGGTGGGGACTGTACAAGTGTCTTTTCTGTGTACAATAGCTTCTCTCATCTTTTTGATGTAAGAGTTTAGTCACAACAAACTGTATAATAAAAGAATGATTGAGTCAAAAGTGGTACACGAGGTAAAAATAAAATCAATCTCTTGTTTCCTTTTCAACACACGAGTAAAACCAAGCGTGTCTTATAACAAACAGATCTACTATACAAGAATAACACCACGTCTCTTCTACAGTAAGACGATTATAAGAATATTTTATTTATTAGCAAGTTGGTAAATCGTATCTGTGGATTGCGAAATCTTAGAAGCCGATCTATAAATCTTGTTATTCCGTTGGTAAATATTATAGGGTTTGTAAATGTGTATTATTAAAATTGTGCGTTCTATATTAAAGGAATCAGTCAGTCAGTCAGATATTTGCATATCTCTCTGCGGAACTTTGCCTCCCTAACAGCTCTCCTGTATGTATCTCGGTTGTAAGCATCCTTTTATAATATTTTGCTAGCCGGTGAAGCTGAGAAACACATAAATGCCTTTGAATGTAAATGCTACAGAAGTGTCCTTCAAATATCGTGGACCCAAAAAAGAACAAATATATCCATACTACAAAAACTTAATATTGAAGAAAGCTGGCGACTAATGATGATTAAAGAGAGAAAACTTAAATATTGTGGACACATTAAACGTCATGATAATCTAGAGAAAACCATCTTGGAAGGGTACATAATGGGTAAAAGAAAGAGAGGAAGACCAAAGCGAAGATGTATGCAAGACATCGTTGGTGATCTGCAAAGAGATGTACCAGGAGCAGGCCATCTTGCTCAGAACCGAGAGGCCTACAGGAGTTCTGTTAGGAAGGCAAAGTTCCACAAGGGACATGCAAATGAATGAAAGAATGAGCCAGTGAAGACAGTGTCTCTTTTGTCTTGCATCAGATTCACATTATCACTGATAAAGAGTTATGTCATCTACAAGATCAAGATCTTCTAGTTGGTTCCAGTGTACTCAATCAATGCCCATTTTACCTGTGCAATATTTTGTCATTATGAAATCTATGACATTTCCAAAAAAGCAAGGAAGATAATATACATCTTTTTTCACACCTGTTTCAATCTGAAACCATTCGCTCATTCCTTCTTCTGTGTTGATTGTACAAACATATCCGCTGTAGAGATCCTTAATGATGTTGAGAATTTTAGATATTATTCCATACAAACTTAAAATTCTCCACAGTGAATCTCTGTGTATTTTATCAAATGCCTTCTTAAAGTCTATGAAGTTCAGGATCAATGGTTTTTGCTTTTCAATATGTTCTTCACGTATTATTCTTAGAGTAAAGATCTGGTCGAGACAGCTTCTCCTTTTCAGAAATCCTGCTTGTTCTTCTCTCATTGTAGTATCCACTATATCTTTAAGTCTATTCAGAATGACTGTGAAAACTCTTTTGACACATCGGATTGTAATGTTACTCCTCTCCAGTTATTCCAGTCGCCAAGTTTGGCTTTATTTGGTATTTTAACAATAATACCTTTTTTCCATTTAGAAGGGATCTTTTCTTCTTTCTAAACTTTATTAAACACTCTGTGTCTTTTATATCTACACAGATACAAATGTCACATATAGAAAACAACCAGTTTATCGGGGCGGTTAAGTGACAGAGCACTGTGTTGTATGATTAGCATTCTAGACATCGTGGGCAGAGCACTGTGTTGTATGATTAGCATTCTAGACATCGTGGGCAGAGCTCTGTGTTGTATGATTAGCATTCTAGACATCGTGGGCAGAGCACTGTGTTGTATGATTTGCATTCTAGACATCGTGGAAGGTCACTTAAGATTTGAGAGACAGGAAAAAAGACAATAGAATTATCTGAGACATGAACTACGAACTCTGATAGAACGAGCAACCATCTAGTCAAGATAAAGTGCACTAATCGACTTACCTATCTCACCTTTTGAAAAAAAAAAGTTTGACAGACATTCCGCCGTTTAATCTCTCTTAGAATAACAGGGAACTTAAAAGAAAAGAAAATTAATTTCTATTACCCAAAGATAGTTTCAGTTTCACGGTTTCAAGCACAAATATTTCAGAAATGAAATAATGAAGATTACCGAAATAATGAAGTTTACCGAAATAATGAAATTTACCGAAATAATGAAATTTACCGAAATAATGAAGTTTACCGAAATATATTTTTAGTTTTATGGTTTCTGGTACACATTTTTCAGACATGAAATAATGAGGTTTATACATAGTAAAGAGACAGAGTAAAGTGTTGTATGGCTGACCTTGGAAAGTTTGTAGATGGAACAATTTAACCGTGAGGGAGAGACAGAGAGAGAGAGAGAGAGAGAAATGACTGACCTGATAATTACCTGTTATTTGAACCAAGGACTCCGTTAGGTCGTGGATCAAGTCCTAGGTAGTTTTCTTGTCATCTCTTGGTATCTCTCTCTCCGTCCCTCCCTCTCTCTCTCTCTCTCTCTCACACACACTCTCCTCTCAGCCTTATATGCTATGACTATGGTTTGCTGAATACTAAACTATGCAACACTGTGCCTTGTACTCAATCAATGCCCATTTTACCTGTGCAATATTTGTCATTATGAAATCTATGACATTTCCAAAAAGCAAGGAAGATAATATACATCTTTTTTCACACCTGTTTCAATCTGAAACCATTCGCTCATTCCTTCTTCTGTGTTGATTGTACAAACATATCCGCTGTAGAGATCCTTAATGATGTTGAGAATTTTAGATATTATTCCATACAAACTTAAAATTCTCCACAGTGAATCTCTGTGTATTTTATCAAATGCCTTCTTAAAGTCTATGAAGTTCAGGATCAATGGTTTTTGCTTTTCAATATGTTCTTCACGTATTATTCTTAGAGTAAAGATCTGGTCGAGACAGCTTCTCCTTTTTAGAAATCCTGCTTGTTCTTCTCTCATTGTAGTATCCACTATATCTTGAAGTCTATTCAGAATGACTGTGCAAAACTCTTTTGACACATCGGATTGTAATGTTACTCCTCTCCAGTTATTCCAGTCGCCAAGTTTGGCTTTATTTGGTATTTTAACAATAATACCTTTTTTCCATTTAGAAGGGATCTTTTCTTCTTTCTAAACTTTATTAAACACTCTGTGTCTTTTATATCTACACAGATACAAATGTCACATATAGAAAACAACCAGTTTATCGGGGCGGTTAAGTGACAGAGCACTGTGTTGTATGATTAGCATTCTAGACATCGTGGGGAGAGCACTGTGTTGTATGATTAGCATTCTAGACATCGTGGGCAGAGCTCTGTGTTGTATGATTAGCATTCTAGACATCGTGGGCAGAGCACTGTGTTGTATGATTTGCATTCTAGACATCGTGGAAGGTCACTTAAGATTTGAGAGACAGGAAAAAAGACAATAGAATTATCTGAGACATGAACTACGAACTCTGATAGAACGAGCAACCATCTAGTCAAGATAAAGTGCACTAATCGACTTACCTATCTCACCTTTTGAAAAAAAAAAGTTTGACAGACATTCCGCCGTTTAATCTCTCTTAGAATAACAGGGAACTTAAAAGAAAAGAAAATTAATTTCTATTACCCAAAGATAGTTTCAGTTTCACGGTTTCAAGCACAAATATTTCAGAAATGAAATAATGAAGATTACCGAAATAATGAAGTTTACCGAAATAATGAAATTTACCGAAATAATGAAATTTACCGAAATAATGAAGTTTACCGAAATATATTTTTAGTTTTATGGTTTCTGGTACACATTTTTCAGACATGAAATAATGAGGTTTATACATAGTAAAGAGACAGAGTAAAGTGTTGTATGGCTGACCTTGGAAAGTTTGTAGATGGAACAATTTAACCGTGAGGGAGAGACAGAGAGAGAGAGAGAGAGAGAGAAATGACTGACCTGATAATTACCTGTTATTTGAACCAAGGACTCCGTTAGGTCGTGGATCAAGTCCTAGGTAGTTTTCTTGTCATCTCTTGGTATCTCTCTCTCCGTCCCTCCCTCTCTCTCCCTCTCTCTCTCTCTCTCACACACACTCTCCTCTCAGCCTTATATGCTATGACTATGGTTTGCTGAATACTAAACTATGCAACACTGTGCCTTGTACTTACTCAGGTGCCACGGAAGAAGAGTGTCACTTACCAGGGAAGACAACTCTAGAAATCTGAACATCGTCGTCAAAGCAACCGCTCAGAAACTTCTTTAACAGAGTGATTTTTAGCCATGCCTGGTCTCTTGATTTCAGAACTTAGTGATCAAATAACATGTCTATAGGTTTTATCAGATACCTATCACCTACCAGAGCTGAGACGTGACGGATTTGACTGAAACTATAAAACTTTTGAATGTTCTACATAAATTCATTTCCGATCTTCATGATTTTATATCTAAAACTGACAACAATGGAACTTCAAATTGTTCTGTCTGTGTCTGTGATGGTGCAGTTTGACAAGTTGCCTCCAGGTCATCTGACAATGATATCTAGCCCAACCTGTACGCTTATCGCTTTCATTATCCCTGGACATTTTAGACTGAGATGGTTTTTGATATGTATTTTTAAGTATTTTGAAAGGAAGTAAATACATGAAGCGTTGATCTCGTGCTTGTTGTGTGTCTGTTCTAAATAAATATTCCGTTGATTTCATTTTCCACACGTTACTTTCGTACTGAAATCTATCTTTCTAATCTAATCTAATCTAATCTAATCTAATCTAATCTATCTATCTATCTATCTATCTATCTATCTATCTATCTATCTATCTATCTATCTATCTATCTATCTATATCTATCTATCTATCTATCTATCTATCTATCTATCTTCTTCTTCTTCTTCTTCTTCGTTCACTTCTACCACCAAAAACCGCACTGTGAACCTACTGAATTCACGCATGTGGTCCTCGTTAGGTCCCGTGGTCCCCTGTGTGGTCCAAAATAGACCACACGAGTTCCACGAAAGGACCACAAGGGATTCAGAGTATCACAGTGCTTTAGCCTGTATTCTTGGTGGGTCTCAGAAGCGGGATTGCGTGACACCGTGGTTTTCATTGCACCAGTTTGGTCTAGGGTTGGACTTTCTCACCGGAAGACCTCGACGTGTTTGGAATATCAGAGCATCCCCGCTGGGTGGGAGGCGTTAGCCCACCCAGGTCAGAGTTGGACTTTCTCACCGGAAAACCTCGACGTGTTTTGAGATACCCGTGTATCACCGCCGGGTGAGAGGTGGTCGCCCATCCAGTCCAGGGTTGGACTTTCTCACCGGAAAACCTCAGCGTGATTAGGATACGCAGACATCCCCGCCGGGTGAGAGGTGGTTGCCTATCTAGACTTCCCTGGTCCAGTGTCTCCGACTTCAGCATTTTGCAGTTGTGGCCGCTACCCTTCCTAGTTGTGCCCAGGATGGAGCTTTTGTCCAGGAGGATGAATCCTCGCCACTAGTGACTTCTACCCCTGGGTTGAGCCGGTTTAGGCATTATCCCAGTATGGGCGTGTTTGGGACGGGACGGACCTCTAGGGCAGAGGTACTGTGACATTCATAGCCTTCAAGATTCACCCCTGGTATGAGCCGGTTTAGGCAAAATTCACCAGTATGGGTGTTTATCAGGCGTTACCGACCTCTAGAGCGGAGGTGGCATGACATGTCTAGCCATCGAGTTCGACCCCTGGTGTGTGCCGGTTTAGGCATATTTCACCAGTGTAGGTGTATTTCGGACGTAGGCGGCCTCTAGAGCAGAGGTGCCGTGGTATAGCTCTCGTAGCGATACTACTGGACATACCAGGTTAAACTTCACTTACCACCACCTTTTCCCATCGGCGCCGCACAGCAACCTTTATTTCCGCATTTACTTCCTTAACCGGGAGGAGCTTCACTCCACGCGCGGCATTTGAAAAGTTAAGCCAGCAGTGACTTAACCTCTGGGACAAGCTGGTTCATGCATTTCACCCGATATGACTGCACTCAGGACGTGGCTGACCTCCAGACCAGAGGTGCCGTGATTTGACTGTTTGCTTCGCTTTATTCTTTCAACCACCTTTTCCGCAGTGATGCTGCGCGGCAACCTCATCTGCAAATTTCTTCATTGGCCGGGAAGAGCACCGCTCCACGCACGGCAGCTGAAGATCTCGCCAACAGCGGCAGATGAGCTACCAAACATGACACTCATCTACCCTAAGTAACTGGTTTTCAGGCGCCAGATATTCGCCCTCGCCCCTTCTCCTGTCAGTTTAAAACAGTTCTGCCACGGGAAGGCCAGGAGCTGGACTTGACTGCCAGAGGCTGTTTGTGGCGCGTTTGCAGTCCTTAGAATCTATCTATCTATCTATCTATCTATCTATCTATCTATCTATCTATCTATCTATCTATCTATCTATCTATCTATTTTAATCCAATCTAATCTATCTATCTGTTTGTCTGTCTGTCTATCTGTTTCACTGACGGTTGGTGATGGCTGTCATACTTTCCCACAATTTCTTGCCGCGAGCGCTGGTTACAAACGGTTCTGGTGTTCTGTGTTTGTGTCATCTTTGAGTAGTTACTCCATGCAGCATTTACTCTCTCTCTCTCTCTCTCTCTCTCTCTCTCTACCTCGATCTTTCTCTTTGTCTCTCTTTCTTTCTCTCACTTTCTCTCTCTACCTCAATCTCTCTGTCTCTTTCTCTCTTTTTTTTCCTGACACTTTCTCTCTCTACCTCGATCTCTCTGTCTCTGTCTGTCTACCTCAATCTCTCATTTTCTCTCTCTCTACCTCGATCTCTCTCTCTACGTCGATCTCTCTGTCTCTGTCTGTCTACCTCGATCTCTCTCTTTCTCTCTCTCTACCTCGATCTCTCTCTCTACCTCGATCTCTCTGTCTACCTCAATCTCTCTCTTTCTCTCTCTCCCTCTGTCTACTTCGATCTCTTTCTCTCTCTACCTTGATCTCTCTCTCTCTTTCTCTCTCTACCTTGATCTCTCTCTCTCTTCTCTCTCTCTGTCTACCCCAATCTCTCTCTTTCTCTCTCTCTCTCTCTCTGTCTACCTCAATCTCTCTCTGTCTCTCTCTGTCTACCTCGATCTCTTTCTTTCTCTGTCTATACCTCCATCTCTCTTTCTATCTTTCTCTCTCTACCTCGATCTCTCTCTACCTCGATCTCTCTCTCTATCTCTCGCCCCCTGTCTATTTCGATCTCTATCTATTTCTCTCTCTCTCTTTCTGTCTATTTCGATGTCTCTCTTTCTCTCTCTACATCGATCTCTCTGTGTCTACCTCGATCTTTCCCTCTTTCTCTCTTCCTCTGTCTACCTCGATCTCTCTCTTTCTCTCTCTCTCATTTCCGGTCTACCTCGATCTCTTTCTGTCTTTCTATGTATACTAGGAACAGTATATACAGGAATGTAAAAATTAAAGTTATTGAGCGAACAAGTGTTTAGGTTTAAGTTATTCTGTTCATAATGTGAACGTTGAAAATCAACTAGAAAAAAAAAATAAGTGGAAATAGATACTCGAATGTTAAAACATTTATCACCTTAATGAATATTTTCATTATCTACATGCGATCAGTATATATATATATATAGTCTGTGTGGAGAAGTGGTTAGTGCACTGTTCTCTCATGGCGAAGGTCAGGGGTTCGAATCAGGGGGCGGCACCCCAGTCACCCAGCTGTAGAAATGGGTACCCGACTTCTTCTGGAGTTGGGGAAGGAAAGGCAGCCAGGCGTGATACTGACCATATCACCCTCTCTCTAGTGTGCTGACAGGTCAAGGAAAATATGGGCACTAACACCATATCCCTATGTGCCTCTAAGGCATGACAGGGTTACTTTACTTTTTTTACTTTATATATATATATATATATATATATATATATATATATATATATATAGTCTGTGTGGCGAAGTGGTTAGTGCACTGTTCTCTCATTTCGAATGTCAGGGGTTCGAATAAGGGGGCGGCACCCCAGTCACCCAGCTGTAGAAATGGGTACCCGACTTCTTCTGGAGTTGAGGAAGGAAAGGCAGCCAGGTGTGATACTGACCATATCACCCTCTCTCTAGTGTGCTGACAGGTCAAGGAAAATATGGCCACTAACACCATATCCCTATGTGCCTCTAAGGCATGACAGGGTTACTTTACTTTTTTTACTTTATATATATATATATATACGTATAAGGAAAATCTGTTCCTACATCCCTCAGGAGTTTAGAGACACCTGGTCAGAACGAGTGATAGATTAGCTTATGCCGGGAAGGTGTAGTGAGAATTGTAGCACCGTAACAATAGTTCTCAATCAAGCTCTGGGATATTTTAAACATGTCTAATGTGTCATCAGTCCAGGAGTTGATTTTGATTTGAAAGTACATGGACATATTAAATGTAAAGACGCCTGATCAGTAGGTCAATTCTGGGCCACAATTAGTGAAACAATAATTGGAAATCTAGATCACTTAGCACTTAACAAGTGAGCCAGTGATGAGGAAAGATTGTAAAGTAAATATGAGAACTTGATCAAGTGTTAGTAAAGATTATTCTCGGCCAGGTCATTAGTTTTCAGATTCCAGTTAAGTCTGACCTGACTTTAACTATTTCTAGGTCCTGACCTACAAACAAATCAAACTGGTCTGTGTCTATGAGCGGTTCTTCCACTTCCAACTTGGACTTCTGAAAACCTCTAAACTATCCGATCGGGTGACTGATGTCATTATTCTGATTATGTTCTTGGCATTATCGATGAGCTCTGCTGCGTCAGAAAGCACATCCAGGCCAGGACTGTCCATTCATTGACTAGAATCAGTATAAAAGGGTAACAGATGAATCTGTTGGTGCGTATTATGGAATGAAATCCTCGAGCATCTGTGGGCCGAAGATAAAATAAACTAATTCACAACATGATCATAAAGTTATCATCAGTTGACTTTTGCACAGCTGTGTGACTGAGATGAAAGTTTATCACCAAAAGGCTTGTTACAACCTGAATTTATGTACAAATTCAAGGTACCCTAAGAACCTTTGACCAAGAAGGCTCCAACGATAATGAACGGTAATTGCATGCACAGAAGAAAGTGAAGACATTCAACGTAACTTGGTAGTCTCGTCATAACGTGAGGAGAAACATTTTCCAAACAACAGAAAAATTATCCAATGTTTCCCACGATCTTCACTTGCATACCCGCACTGTAAAGGACAGAGAAAAGTAGGAAAAGATCTCTGTCACACCGTATTGTATGGACTGTGGGCAGTAGGACAAAAGGTATAATGTGGAGTTGATTCCATAACTTTCAGTCTCAGGCTGTCCACAGTCTGGTCTAAAATAGATCCAATAGATCTTTGTTCTGAGCAGTGAATTCTTGGCCTCAGCCCTTTTGTTCTACAGCAGATAATTGTCGAACTCTTTGGGCCATAACAAGTACTTTGACAAGTGGCAGTAACACATATATCTGGAATCAAAGAAGGACATATTTTCATGTCACATCCTTTGACATCAGTGGATAAGCAATGTCCGGTTGACTAATGGATAACCTTTCGGTGGAGCTCTCTGACCGTCTCCCTCATAAATTATTTTCAACTTTGACTAATAAATAACTTCTTGGGTGATGCTCTCTGGCCTACTCCCGTTTAAATTAGTGCCGAAGTAAATTAATAAATAATTTCTTGGGTAAAGATCTGTAAATGTCTCACTTATAATTTATTGGCGAGGTTGACTAATAAATAACTTCTTGGGTGGTGCTCTCTGACTGTCCAACTTATAAATTATTGCCGAAGTTAACTAATAAATAACTTCTTGGATGGTGCTCTCTGACTGCCTCACTTATAAATTATTTGCCGAAGTAAACTAATAAATAACTTCTTTGATGGAGCTCTCTGACTGTATCACTTATAAATTAATGCCGAAGTTAACTAGTAAATAACTTCTTGGGTGGTGCTCTCTGACTGTCTCACTTATAAATTATCGCAGAAGTTAACTAATAAATAACTTCTTCGGTGGCGCTCTCTGACCGTCTCGCACATAAATTATTGGCGAAGCTGACTAATAAATAACCTCTTGAATGATGCTCTCTGACTGTCTCACTTATAAATTAGTTCCGAAATTAACTAATAAATAACTTCGTGGGTAGTGCTCTCTGACTGTCTCACTTATACATTATTGCCGAAGTTTACTAATAAATAACTTCTTGGATGGAGCTCTCTGATTGTCTTACTTATAAATTATTGCAGAAGTTGACTAATAAAGAACCTCTTGGATAGAGCTCTCTGACTGTCACACTTATAACTTATTGTCGAAGTTCAGTAATAAATAACACCTTGGATGGAGCTCTCTGACTGTCTCACTTATAAATAACGTCTTCTATGGAGCTCTCTGACTGTCTCAAATATAAATTAGTTCCGAAGTTGACTAATAAATAACTTCTTGGGTGGTGCTCTCTGACTGTCTCACTTACAAGTTATTGCCGAAGTTAAGGAATAAATAACTTCTTGGGTGGTGCTCTCTGACGACCGTCTACCACATAAATTATTGGCGAGGTTGACTAATATATAATTGATTGGGTGGAGCTCTCTGACTGTCGCTAATGATCGCTTAACACCTGTCATATGCTTTAACATGACTAAAATGTCTAATTAATAGACCAGTTATCACTACACAGCGCAAAATAACGCATTTTTTAGTAACACTGCTGACAAGTCTGATGCTGCTTGATTTTAGTGTTATCAGTACTTTAAGACTAAGACTTACTGTATTTTTAGATCAATATATTTTGTGATTAGTACATTTTCTGTCCGATGACGATAGCTGTGGCTGTTTGCCTTGAGTTTCATCATTTATTCATTGATTCAGTTGCATGTCCTTGGGGAACTTTGCCTCCCTAACAGCACTCCTGTAGGCCTCTCGGTTGTGAGCAAGATGCCCTGCTGCTGATGCATCCATCTGCAGATCATCAACGATGTCTTGCAGCCATCTTCGACTTGGTCTTCCTCTCTTTCTTTTTCCCCATTATGTACCCTTCCAAGACAGTTGTCTCTAGATTATCATGACGTTTAATGTGTCTAAAATATATAAGTTGCTAAGAGTTGAATGAAGCAAATGTTGGACGGACGCACACACACACCACACAAAGACACATACGCACATTCACACACTTCTCCAGGTAAAACCTTTGTAATGGACCCCACTTAATGTCAACTCCGCTTAATGCAAATTCTACTTAATGTCACTATATTGTCACTGTCCCGATGATGTGACATTCAGCCGGTTCTGCTGCTCGTAAGCCCAGAGTCTGCTGACACAACTGACAACCTCCTTATGTCGGAATTAAAAAACAGGTTATAAATGTATATTTTCTGTTATTCTTATTTCTTACATTATTTGTAATTTTTATGGTACAGGAGTTTTCTGATTACACAGATTATGCATTAATATCTAACAACAAAGAAATGAACAAGAGTAATATCCTGGCCTGTGATTTCTATTCAATCTATCCCATCTCTCACTCATTCCTACACATCAAAACATTATAAATTATGAAGGGAAAAACACGAATACGATTCTTCATCACTTAATCATCAGTTTATTTTGTTGTTAATCACTAGTTTATATTGTTATCAACAAAATCAAATCAGTTTCTTTTTTTTTAATATTTGGTCCCTTTAAATTCTGCCAACAATGGAATGACTGAAATCGGTGTAACATCTTACGTGTCGTGGGTTAGTTTGATTTTTTAAAAATACAAAATCGTTCCTTGCGAAATTGTCTAATCTTCGTCATTAAAGATTAAGTGTCTGAATAATAATCAGATGTACTGATTGGTAGATGGGGTAGTAGGTGGCTCTACTACTCCTATAAAGTGCCTCAGGTGCTCAGTGAAGGGAGTACCAGGTGGGTCAGAGGCGCCTTAAAACCTCTTGCTCCTGCTGCCTTGCGGGTAGGACAGGGAGTCCAAAGGCTAGCGGAGAGTCCGTATACAAACTGACAGAAGGCAACGAGAAACCACTGTTGTAGCTCCCAAGAACAATTATGCTTATTCAGAGTCATAGATTTATCATGAACGACGTTAACGGATGTTCCTCTGGAACAGCCTCGTCCGGTAGGACAGCTCACGAGCCACAGGTGAGGCCAGATCGTCATCAAGCTACTGGTGGCAAAACTAACAAGTTCAAAATAGCAACATGGAATGTTAGAACTTTATTCCAGGCTGGAAAATTAGAAAATGTAAAGATGGAAATGGAAAGGATGAAGATCAACATATTAGGAATGAGTGAAGTTAGATGGACAGGTGCAGGAAAGATAAACTCTGATAAATATACAATAATATATTCAGGAAGTGAGAAACATGAACGAGGAGTAGGAATTATATTTGATGAAAAAACGGCAAGGACAGTTGTAGGATATTTGAACATCTCGGACCGAGTCCTGCTAGCCCAACTGAAAGGACAACCAATAAACATAAATATTATACAAGTGTATGCTCCAACATCTGAAAGTTCTGCGGAAGATGTACATATATTTTATAATGACATAGAGACAGCACTAAAACACACAAAGTCACATGAAGTTACCATAGTCATGGGGGATTTTAATGCCAAAGTTGGTAAAGGAAGAACTTCGGACATCGTTGGTGACTATGGACTGGGGGAGAGGAATGACAGAGGTTATAAATTAATTGAATGGGCAAGAATACATAGCATGGCTGTAGGAAACACCTGGTTTAAACAACATCCTCAAAGACTGGCAACGTGGTGCAGCCCAGACAAAAGGATATTTAACCAGATAGACTACATATTAATCAACAAACGATTCCGCAATGCATTACTGACAACAAAAACCATGCCAGGAGCTGACTGCAATAGTGACCATGATCCACTCTGTGGAAAAGTTAGAATAAAGCTAAAGAAAGCAGGCAGAAAAGTGAGAAACATCAAACTGAATAAAGAGCTACTTTAAAATGACCAAGAACTGCGAGAACAATACAAAGTTATTATAACAAATAGATACAATGCAATAGCAAAGATAAATAGTATAGATGAACAATGGGAAATGTTAAGAGATTCTATCCACCAAACTGTTAAGGAGATAATACCACCGAAAAAAGAAGCCCCTAAAAATAAATGGATGACAGACGACATCTTAGGACTGATGGACAAGAGGAGGAGGAGTAAAAATAACGAGGAAAAATATAGCAAGATAAATAAAGAAATAAGACGCAAATGCAGAGAAGCAAAAGAAGTGTGGTTAAATGAACAGTGCAGACAGATAGAGGACTCTCATATTAAAGACAGCAATAACATGCATAAACGAATTAATGAACTCACAGGCAGGAAAACAAAATATACCACAGGATGCCTGAAATCGAAAGAAGGTAAAATGTTAATGGCAAAAGAAGACATTGTGGACAGGTGGACAGAGTATATCGGTGAACTATATGGAGGAGAAAGACCAGAATTAACACCAGATACTGAAAACTGTGATGGACCGCCAATACTTGAAGATGAAATCATAGATGCCATCAAACACATGAAGAAAGGAAAAGCGACTGGGCCTGATAATATAACAATAGAAAAGATAGAGGTACTAGAGGAGACAGGAATAAAAATAATAACCAAGTTACTGAATGATATTTACAACAGTGGTTATATTCCCAGTGACCTGATTAAATCCACGTTTATAGCACTACCAAAGAAACCAGGTGCAAAGGAATGTGACGACCACCGGACTATCAGCCTCTCATGTCACATAACGAAGCTACTTCTGAGAATAATTATGAGAAGAACAAGGAAAAAGATAAAAATGGAAATAGCAGATGAACAGTTTGGATTTGTTGAAGGAAAGGGAATACATAATGCCATTTATGCTTTACGAACACTAGCAGAAAGAGCTTTAGAAGTACAGAAAGATCTCTACTTATGCTTCATTGATCACACCAAGGCATTTGACAAGGTGAAACATAATGAAATTATTAAAATGCGTGAAGACATCAATATAGACGGCAAAGACCTGAGGATTGTAAAACATCTATACTGCCAGCAAGAAGCAGCAGTTCGAGTTGAAAATAGAACTGGAAAATATCAACCTATAAAACAAGGGGTGCGACAAGGATGTGTACTATCTCCAGACCTTTTTTCTCTGTATAGCGAGAATATTCTAAGAACAATCATCACAGAACCAGGCGTAAAAATTGGAGGATACAATATTAACAACCTTCGGTATGCTGACGACACAGTACTGATAGCTGAGAACCAACAAGACCTGCAAAATCTCTTAGATAAAGTCGCCAAAGAAAGTGAACAGAAAGGCCTTACTTTGAACATAAAAAAGACAGAGGCTATGGTTATATTTAAGAAACATAATCCACCAGCATGCAGTATTAAACTAAACGGAACTATTCTAAAGCGGGTGCAGAAATTCAAATACCTTGGAGCAGTAATAACTTCAGATGGGAAATGCAGAACAGAAATTAGGAACAGAATAGACCAAGCAAAGGCTGCATTTCAGAGAATGATAAACATATTAACCAACACATCCTTATCAATGAATGTTAGAAAACGAGTCCTAAAATGCTATATTGAACCTATCTTGTTATATGGAAGTGAATCATGGACAATAGGCAGGTCTGCACAAAAATCATTGGAAGCAGCAGAAATGTGGTTCACCAACTGAACTGATGGCCTGCATGAAGGATCGGGTACTCTGGAGAAGCATAATAGCCAACGCCAGTCAGCACGGCACCTGATGATGATGATGACTGATTGGTAATAATTGCGTACAACATGCTAATACATAAAATTCAGAAATATATATTTATGTGCACATATAAACTCTCATTTCACACGTTACTAAAACACTAGCAGGCGAGCAGGGGCGTTACTTAGCTAACGTGTGTAGGGCCTAGGTCAAGCTTGAAGGATCGTAGTTTCTAGAATTTTCAATTTTAAAGACTGCATATGTCGCCAGATGATGACTCTGGTGTTCAGTGTTCTACTGCCAGCATACCAACTTCTTGTTACACATCTTCACCACAGGCCTTCATGAATCCAGTTTCCTCTTAACTTCTCCACTCTCTCTCACCCAAGTTTCCGTGTCTGTTGTCTTTTTACGGGGATATGTCAACTGGACCCTTCACCAGCCCTTAACTTTGAGATCAGGATGTAACATTGTCTGACCCATAACTACACAGACATTCCCATCTAACTATAACTTGTCAAGAGCACTGAAATTAGAGGAATGATATTCTGCCTGCGACGTAGCCTCGCTCAGTCAATGTTAGAACAATGCTCTTCTTTTTCTTCTTCTTCATTTTCTTCTACCACCAAGACCGCCCTGTGATTCTACTGAATTACGCCTGTGGTCCTCGTTAAGTCCCGTGGTCCCCCATGTGGTCTCCGAAAGGACCACACGAGATCCTCGAGAGGACCACAAGAGGTTCAGAGTATCGCAGGGCATGAGCCTGTATTCTTGGTGGGTCTCAGAAGCGGGATTGCGTGACACCGTGGTTTTCGTTGCATCAGTTTAGTCTAGAGTTGGACTTTCTCACCGGAAAGCCTCGACGTGTTTTGGATATCAGTATATCCCCGCCGGGTGAGAGGTGGTAGCCCATCCAGGCCAAAGTTGGACTTTATCACCGGAAAACTTCGACATGTTTTGAGATACCCATGTATCACCGCCGGGTGACAGGTGGTTGACCATCCAATAGAGTGTTGGACTTTCTCACCGGAAAACCTCAGCGTGATTAGGATACGCATACATCCCCGCCGGGTGAGAGGTGGTTGCCTATCTAGACTGCTCTAGTCCAGTGTCTCCGACTTCAGCATTTTGTGGTCGTGGCCGCTACCATTCCTAGTTGTGACCAGGACGGATCTTTTGTCCAGGAGGACGAATCCCCGCCAGTAGTGACTTTCACCCCTGGGTTGAGCCGGTTTAGGCATATTATCCCAGTATGGGTGTGTTTGGGACGTGACCGACCTCTAGAGCAGAGGTACTGTGACATGCGTAGCCTTCAAGATTCACCCCTCGTGTGAGCCGGTTTAGACATATTTCACCAGTATGGGTGTATATCGGGCGTGACCGACCTCTAGAGCGGAGGTGGAGTGACATGCCTGACTAAATTCACGTGAAGCAACTTCTGGTGCCCGGAGCTCGGACCCGGGCCCGACTACAACGAACAAACCCGCCCGTGAGGGAAACAATCAGTTATGCCCTGAACAAATGTTTCTCCAAAGTTGTTGGTCTGTGCACCTTTTATTAGCATATTCTGTTTCCCATACCCCACAACCAACCCCACAACCAGCTGCACAATCAACCCCACACCTCCAGCAACCAGTTTGTAAATCTCTCAGTCGTATAACTAAATAAAGAATAAATATGAATTGTAGCATTTTTAATTTCATAAAATACAAGTAGATGTGTCGTTTGACTTAGACATGACAAAACGGTGACATTGACAAAAGTCAGTTATTTAAGATCAAAAGATGTCAGAGGACCTTTATTTATTATTCTGAAAACTGAACATCATCTGTCAGTCTTTCTTACTTGTCCCTAATGTAATATCACACTTTCTTTCTACTACATCATTATCTGTTGACATGTTTGTCCTACCATTGAGACTGACGACCAGTAGATTATAACATAAGATAAGGAGTTACAATTCAGTCACACAGAACAAAGATTATAACATAAGATAAGGAGTTACAATTCAGTCACACATAACAAAGATTATAACATAAGATAAGGAGTTACAATTCAGTCACACAGAACAAAGATTATAACATAAGATAAGGAGTTACAATTCAGTCACACAGAACAAAGATTATAACATAAGGAGTTACAATTCAGTCACACAGAACTAAGATTACAAAATAAGATAAGGAGTTGCGACTCGGTCACACAGAACTAAGAAAACTTGAAATGTATCTTTCACAGAAATCTTTGTGATGTAACTGAATATTCTTGCACAACTTACATAAATAATCCACTGTGTACATTTACATTTCTTAAAAATTCAAATTATTTTCTCGTAAGTGGGTTGCTGTGAGAGCAGGGAATGTGAAATTTGACCAGATTGTATAAAATATTTCTGAATCTTTTGTTAAACGTAATGTAGATAAGAAAATCACACATGCTGTTGATAAAAATAAATGTGTCCATTGGAAAAATACTGAACAGGTTATACATTGTCTGAGATATCAGGTCATCTAAAGATGAATAGTCCGAGAGGTATTTCAGCACTAGCATAATTTGAGATAAACAAACTTTTAGAGAAATAGCGAAAAAGATGACGTGTGTTCTCATTGATGACTTTTGTTTCTTAGTTCCAGATGTCATATTTCGATGTTTTTCTCGTGTTGTGGCCAGCCTGACAGAAATAAAGATACATCCCAGTATTATCACAAGAACTGGAAACCAGTACAGGAAAAAATATTGTAGATATTCCACAGACATGAACATTATATCTTCTTGCTTCTCTTTGCTGATTTTGACAGTAAAATTGGAAGACTGGCCGTATTTAAACGTGTATGTACCTGTGAAGGAGCATACGTTCCAGGCACACGAGGCCAGGAAATTTAAGAAGCCAAGAAACCAAACTCTGGGTGGTGTTACCAGGAGCTTGAACTTAAGAGGGAAGAAAACTGCCAGAAATCTCTCAACCGTGACTAATATAGTTATGTGAATAGACATGGCGTATCCAGTTTTAGACAAAACTATTATAAACATATACAATGTAGCTAATATACACGCTTCTGTATATTCAAAGTTCCAAGTAACATCTCGAGGATTTAAAAAATCTGATAATAAGAAAGGGATATTGACAGAACCAAACAAACACAAAATGTCTGCCATCGTCAAATAAAACAGGAGAATATTTGAAGTACGATTTAGCCCACATTTTGTTATGACAAACAAACTGACGATGTTGCCCGTAAGTCCAGCTACACCAATGATTGGATTGACTATGTACCTCAAATACCAGTGCACGTAAAACCCAAGTCCAAATAGGAAGTAAAAATCCATTTGCATCAATCTGTTATCGAACCCTTGCTGGAGTTCCTGCTGAAAATCTTGTTGCATTTTCTCCAAGATGGAAGCAAGCCCAAGTACCAACAGATCTAAAAGTTTGTTGTAGTCAATTATATCGCCAGAAAACACGAGTGTCTTTGACGTGTTATAAATAGAATTCATATTAATGTAGGTTGTGGTTTGTGCGATTGATCAAACCGGTATACAGTTTTCCACTTCAAAATAATAGTTTATGAATATTAATGGTCCTGATAAATTATTACACTCTGCTGGAGGTCGGTAGAGATGGGGGGGGGGGGGGTACCCAACAGGTCAAACTGGTCAAACGCTTCACTGGTAAAAAGCTTCACTGGTCAAATGCTTCACTGGTCAGATGCTTCACTGGTCAGATGCTTCACTGGTCAGATGCTTCACTGGTCAAATGCTTCACTGGTCAAATGCTTCACTGGTCAAATGGTATGTTAAGTATAACAAATGAATGTTGGAAACGTAGCAGAGAAGAGAAGGATTGCGGTCAGGAATGTGGTCTACTCTCTGTTATGGTAATATTTGTTGGTGGTGGGCTTTCCCGTGGCCCTCTTAGCAATGTCAGTTTCTTCTTATATGGAAGAATCTACATTTGTTAAACTGTGAAGTCTTATGACTGTTGTAATGTGGTAAGTGTTTTCTTATGTGGAGTTTCGACGTGTTTGGAATGAGCTATTTACGTAGCCATTTCAGAGCTAGAACGTGAATGAAATCAATGAAGTGATGAATGTATAAGATTTTCAACATACATGATACAATAAATATCACTGCTGTATCTAGACCAACAAGCAGCAGTAAGAATATATGGTGAAACAACAACTTGGTTTGACATAAAACTCGGGGTCCATCAGGGGTGCATATTGTCACCTTACTTATTTAACTTGTATACTGAAAATATAACGAGGAATGTTAGAGTAGATGTAGACAAAGAATATTACGATACCATAACAATTGGAGGTTATGAAATACCAGAGATCAGATATGCTGATGGTACGGTATTACTGTCCACAAGTATCGCTCTTCAAAATGTAAACAACTAAAGAATATGTGGACAGGAACAGACAGAGGTATAAAAATAAGTTTTTAAGGGCATACATCTTTCCCATGGCAACATATGCCTGTGAGACCTGGACACTTAACAAAACAGTTGAAAAACACATAAATGCCTTTGAATGTAAATGCTACAGAAGAGGTTTTCAAATATCATGGACACAGAAAAGAAAAGAAAATTGTATATACATGCTACACGAAAGTAATATTGAAGATTGTTGGCTAGTAAATAAGATTAACAGAGTAGACTTAAATATGTTGGACATATTAAACGTCATGATAATTTAGAGAAGACAGTCTTGGAAGGATACATAATGGGAAAAAGAAAGAGAGGAAGACCAAGGCGAAGATGGCTGCAAGATATCGTTGATAATCTGCAAATGGATGCATCATCAGCAGGGCATCTTGCTCATAACCGAGAGGCCTACAGGAGTGCTGTTAGGGAGATAAATTTCCTCAAGGGACATGCAAATGACTGACTAGTGTGTGTATATATATATATATATATATATATATATATATATATATATATAATTTAAAGATTTACTTGAACACTCTGGATTCGACACTAATGTCGGTCAATTTGTACAATAAACATCTTTGATGGAACACATAGAAGTTTCACAAATATTACGCTTCACTAAATCAGATCAGAGCAAGTCCGATGGAATGTTCTCTACATAATTCATTTAATTCTGACAAATAGGATATTCGACTTAGAATTCACAACACCACTGGTACTACGATGCAATATGACATACTCTTCGTTAGTTTCGTCGTTGAAACACATTACGAAGAGTTTCGTCGTTGAAGCACATCAATATCAAACTATCATATTCTACCTACAGCATTTCTCAATGTTCTCAACTTCACAATATTCTACACTTGATACGAGAACATTTCCTAACTCAGTATTATATCAGATCTGCAACACGTGGTCAATCAGTTACACGACTAAATCACTGTGCTCGAAGTTTCAAAGTAACAAATATTCATAATCACTTGAAACACTTAAAAGACATCTTCAATCTGTCCTAGATCTACTTCTGCAAGATTGCTTTCCCTGAGTATCTATTGCTCTAATTGTCCATCTATTCCAACTGTCGTTACCTACGTCTTCTTTCTCTCTCGTGTCTTCTCTGGTTTGTGTTCTCCTTCTGCTGTTCTTCTCTGATTGTCTGTCCTTCTCTCTTCGGGCTCCCTCCTCTGTCTCTTCTTCTTCCTCGTTCCCTTTCTTATATCTCCTCTCTCTTTTTTATCTTCAAGTGCAGCTTGATGTATTAACCAGTAAGTATTCTGGCTCCACCCTTCAAATGCCCACTGGTTCCCATGAGCGTTCTGATTGTCCGTCATTCAAACTGCCGCTTGATTTATCTCTCGTAAGTCAATTGTCCAATAGGGCACTCCTCTAAATATTTAATTGGTCAGCTGGCGGAGTTGGTCACTCCTTTATTTAAAAACCGTGTGCAATCGCATCATCTAACAGGTGTCAAAGTGTAAACTCAGTTTATACAATTGTTATTTACCTTAGTCCTTGTCTTGCTATTTCATGTCGGAGGTTTAATTGTGTCCTGGCTTTTTCATTGTGTCTCCCTTTTCTATTTATTTTTTCTATTTTGTTTACTCGTGTCAACGTCCAGTCACCGTTTTGTTATCACTGGACCATCCTACTTTCTGGCGTCCTTTCATTTGTATTCCATATATGTCAGCGTCACTGAGTCTCATCGTTTTCTATTCACTGTTTCCACTGTTTACTTCTGTCCGCGTCGTTTTCTAGTGTCATGGAAGTTTTATATCTTTCTCTTCCTTTTTTCTACCTACTTTTCTGTGTCGCTATTCGATGTTGCTATTTTGTTTACAGTATATTTTCATACTCATGTTCATTAATAATAATAATAACAACAACTATAATCATTACTTACAAGGCCATGCTACACTACAAAAATGATTTTTATGCGGATGCATCTTTCCCATCGCAACATATGCCTGTGAGACATGGACACTTAACAAAACAGTTGAGAAACACATAAATGCCTTTGAATGCTACAGAAGAGTTCTTCAAATATCATGAACACAGAAAAGAACAAAAAACTGTATACACATGCTACAAGAACTTAATATTGAAGAAGGTCGGCTAGTAAATAAGATTAACTTAAATATTTTGGATCTGTTAAACGTTATGATAATTTAGAGAAGACAGTCTTGGAATGGTACATAATGGGAAAAATAAACAGAGGAAGACCAAGGCGAAGATGGCTGCAAGACATCGTTGATAATCTGCAAATGGATGCATCAGCAACAAGGCATCTTGCTTACAACCGAGAGGCCTACAGGAGTGCTGTTAGGGAGACAAATTTCCCCAAGGGACATGCAAGTGTCTGACTGGTGTGTGTGTGTATAATATATATATATATATATATATATATATATATATATATATATAAACTTTAAGATTTACCTGAACACTCTGGAAAAGACACTAATCTCGGTCAATTTGTACAATAAACAACTGTGTTAATTTCCTTTTACTGGGCTGTCACTATGTTATTCTTTTAAGTTTTTGAAATTGATCCAGCGGTTCTGGCTTGTAATGAGAATTTACAGAGTTGTGACAAGTTTTGCTTGGTGAGCAATGAGAGAGCAGAGCTTCAGGAAATATATTCTCCTCTTGATTTTGAAGTTTAGGAAGCTTTCAATATTAGAAGACTCACGATGGTGAATATGTATCCTGAATCTTCGATATCTCTCCCATATGTGGTAAACAACACCACGTGATCAGCAGAGGAAGACAGGCTTAGGAATTATATTTTTCTCGTAACTGATAGTGATAAAAGTCTAAAAAAAAACTGACGAGCTAAAACACTGAAGTTAACGATGATGAGAGAGAAGAGACATGACGGCTGTGGTAAAACTTAGGGCAAGAACGAAGCATAAGAAGATATAAGATAAGATAAGATACAAAATGACGTAAGTGTTTAATTGTCGATGTTTTTCGTGTTTTTATCTGTTTTCTTATGTGTGTATGTGGTCCTTGAAAAGAGGGTTTTGTCGAGAACTTGGATTGTTGTGTTTTCTTCATACATATCTGTTCATATTACTTTCCCCTACTTTGGTCCTTATCACTTTCCTCGCTCCTTCTATCTTCATGTAAAACTGAACCATACACCTCTAACTGTCTTTAAGTTTAAGGATAACTACATTTCTGCTTGAAGCCAAATGCTTATTATAAATGACTTCTGTAAACGAACTCTTGACTTAATGTCAGAAAATAGCAAAAAATACTAACTATAAGTGTTACGTGTAGCCCAGCACTGACTTTCTATAAGAAAACAAAGTAATAAGGCAAACGTACATACTTAACAGCACACGCTGATGTTTGCTTTCAGTTCATCAGTTTCTGTTATATTTCAGATTTATACATCAAAAGTTGATATTCAGGATACTTTCGCTTTCATGCTGTTGCTGTGTACACGAGAAAATGATGTAATTATTCTTTGGCTGTAGTTTAGCGTCAGTTAAGCCATACATCAAAACTGAAGACGGTGAACTACAAAAAAATATTTTAAATGCACCTGATTGTTGTGCCACAAGACATAAAATTAATCAATAATTCACAAATTGGCATAAACATGTCTAAATGTCCAAAACAGTTTTTATCTCCGCGTAGAAAACAAGACAGAAATTGGCATGCTCAACTTGACCATAGTTTCTTCTGTTCTGTGCGTATGTGTGTGTGCTTTTGTATGTGTATGTGTGCGTTTGTATGTGTATGTGTGCGTGTTATTGCTAACGCTTTTTTTTAAGCGAAATTCTTAATAGTTTTGTACATTGTTTCTAGTTTTCTAAGTTTGAACATTTGCTGCAAAAATTTGTTTTAGAGACTTCAAAGAAGAGAAATTTATTTTTAGTGACTTTGGAAAAAAAACATGAAAGTACAAGAATTTAACAGTAAACGACAATTTTGCCGTTTATAAAATTATAGTTTTTCAGATGTTTTATGAATCTGGAACTATTACAAGTCGAGCTCGTGATGTAGTAGGGGCTTTGTTCTGTCTGGGGCAAAATTACACATCTGGTCTGCACATAACATGATGACCTCTGTAGGTAACTGGCTGTTAATTCTTCTTACTCATAAAGTACCTCTTTGTCTTACTCGTAAAGTGTCTCTTTGTCTTACTCATAAAGTGCCTCTTTGTCTTACTCGTAAAGTGTCTCTTTGTCTTACTCGTAAAGTGTCTCTTTGTCTTACTCGTAAAGTATTTCTTTGTCTCACTCGTAAAGTATATCTTTATCTTGCTCGTAAAGTATATCTTTCTCTTAAAGTATATATTTATCTTACTCGTAAGGTAAATCTTTTTCTTACTTGTGAAGTATTATCTTACTCATGAAGTATCTCTTTGTCTTACTTGTATAGTATCTCTTTGTCTTACTCGTAAAATATCTCTTTGTCTTACACGTGAAGTATCTCTTTATCTTACTCATAAAGTATATCTTTGTCTTACTCGTAAAGTATATCATTATCTTCTTATATCTTATATCCTTCCCGTGCCGTTAAACGTCACATAGGGCTCGCAAAGTAGTTCGCCAATTTTTCCTGCCTTCGGCGAGTCTTTCAACCTCATCAAAGGATTTTATGCCTGTTGATTTGGCCTCTCTTAACAATGTCTTCTTCAGAGTTTCACGCGGTCTGCCTCTTTTTCTGTGACCTGTTGTGTTCCACTTGATAGCTTGTTTCGGGATTCTCTAATCATTTCTTCTTATCACGTGACCAACATATGTCCATCTCCTTTTCCTGATCACCCATGAGACTGGTTGTTGTTCAGTCATCTGTCTTATCTCTGCATTGTTCTTGAATTCATTCCACTTGATGCAGAGTATTTTCCTTAGGCATTTGTTTTCAAAAGAGTCTAATTTCTTGTCTATTTCTTTAGTTGTTTTGCAGCTTTCGCACGCATAAATGAGGGTGGATATAACATTTGAATTGAATATTCTTTGCTTATAACTTTTGAATTCCATATGATCTCAAGATTATTGAATATCGATGTTGCTTTTGCAATTCTAATTCTAACTTCCTTTCTGGTGTCAACATCCTGGTCTATGTAGCTGCCAAAGCATGCAAAGTGATTGACGTCTTCAATATCTGTCCCTTCTATGTGAATTCTTCAATTTTGATTAATGGGAAGTGTCATTATTTTTGTTTTGCCCATGTTATTTCAAGTCCTATTTTGCTAGCCAGTGAATACAGGCTATCTGTTTTTTCTTGCATGGAATTCACATTGTTACTGATAACAATGTGAATTCCATGCAAGAAAAAACATATAGCCTTTTTGTATTCTTTACCTTAATGTAAAATATATCTTTATCTTACCCGTAAAATATCTCTTAAGTCTCACGCGATAGCTGGGAAAACCAGTATCTAGACTAGAATGGAAAGTGCTTGTTGTCTTGAGTCACATGTACGTGTTTCAGTCATTAGATAATACAAGACATAAAAATCTAGCACGATTCATTAAAATAATTGATGTTTCTTTGACCTGATTCTAACCAGGTTTCCTATGATGATATTCAGACACTTTAACCAGGAAAACATTCTGTGAGACTGACAGACAGCGTCGCTTTATGACATGTATATATGTCATCTGGGTAAAGCTGGGGCGACCATCCCCAACCCAGCGCGTCACAGGTGGCGGATGGTGAAAGTGAATAAGGAGTTATCCAAATAAGCAAGCACGGACCAACTGGCGGTAGACTCAGAGAGCGAGGTGGGGTAGTAGGTGGCTCTACTACTCCTATAAAGTGCCTCAGGTGCTCAGTGAAGGGAATACCAGGCGGGTCAGAGGCGCCTTAAAAACTCTCACTCCCGCTGCCTTGCGGGTAGGACAGGGAGTCCAAAGGCTAGCGGAGAGTCCGTACACAAACCGACAGAAGGCAACGGGGAACCACTGTTGTAGTTCCCAAGAACAATTATGCTTATTCAGAGTAACAGATTTGTCATGAACGATGTTAATGGATGTTCCTCTGGAACAGCCTCGTCCGGTAGGGCAGCTCACGAGCCACAGGTGAGGCCAGATCATCATCAAGCTATTAGTTTCAAAACTAACAAGCTCAAAATATTAATATATAACATTGTTCTTTGTGCTTCATACATTTCTAACAATTTCCATATTATATAATAGTTCTATAGAACTGAATCTTATATATGCTCTTGGATTAACACATCACAGGTTTCACAAAACTTTACCATTTCACTAAATCAGAGCAAGTCTGATGAAATATTCACTGAATTATTTAATTCTGACAAATAATTTCAATATGTATTGTCGACAAAGTCACTTGGATTGATCACTTAATCATTTGTTCACAGTATCAAACTCTTATCATATTCTACATCCAGCATTTCCCAATGGTCTCAGTTTCACAATATTCTACACTTGATACGAGAACATTTCATATCTCAGTATTATATCACATCTGCAAGTTTCTCGCCTAAAATCATTGTACTCAAGTTTCAAAAGTGTCAATTCTTCTTAATCACTTGAATCACTTGAAAACCATCTTCCGTCTAACACTACTTCTGATTTTATATCATCTCGTCCTCTTTCTTCTCCTGTCTATCTTCTGATTTCTTCCTCTGCTGTCTCTCAATCGCAGTGTACTAACGAGCAAAGTCTACTTGCCTCTTCTCTGAACTTCTGTTATTATCTCTCATCTTATGGCTTCTCGGTTGTTCTGTTTGCCTCTTCTCTGAACTTCTGTTCTTATCTCTATTCTTATGGCTTCTTAGCTGTTCTGTTTGCTTCTTCTCTGGACTTCTGTTCTTATCTCTCATCTGATGACTTCTCAGCTGTTCTGTTTGCCTCTTCTCTGAACTTCTGTTCTTATCTCTCATCTGATGGCTTCTCGGTTGTTCTGTTTGCCTCTTCTCTGAACTTCTGTTCTTATCTCTCATCTGATGACTCCTCGGTTGTTCTGTTTGCCTCTTCTCTGAACTTCTGTTCTTATCTCTCATCTGATGGCTTCTCGGTTGTTCTGTTTGCCTCTTCTCTGAACTTCTGTTCTTATCTCTCATCTGATGACTTCTCGGTTGTTCTGTTTGCCTCTTCTCTGAACTTCTGTTCTTATCTCTCATCTGATGACTCCTCGGTTGTTCTGTTTGCCTCTTCTCTGAACTTCAGTTCTTATCTCTCATCTGATGACTCCTCGGTTGTTCTGTTTGCCTCTTCTCTGAACTTCAGTTCTTATCTCTCATCTGATGACTCCTCGGTTGTTCTGGTCGGACTTTCTTTCTTCACTCTTGACTTGTCCCCGTGCACTGACCATCCTTCTTACAGTTCTGGTCAGTCGCTACTTGCCGGACCAACGATGTTCTGACGATCTCCCTAATCTGTCTTCTTTCTATTCTACTTCCGTACTTCTTCCTCCTCTGATTGTCTGTTCTTCCGTCTTCGGTCCCATCCACAGTCTCCTCTCTCCTGAACTTCCGTACTTCTTCGTCCTCTCACTACCTCCTCAGTCTTCTCTCTCCTGAACTTCCGTACTTCTTGGTCCTCTCACTACCTCCTCAGTCTCCTCTCTCCTGAACTTCCAAACTTCTGCGTCCTCTCGTTACGTCCTCAGTCTCCTCTCTCCAGAACTTCCAAACTTCTTCGTCCTTTCACTACCTCCTCAGTCTCCTCTCTCCTGAACTTCCAAACTTCTGCGTCCTCTCGTTACGTCCTCAGTCTCATCTCTCCAGAACTTCCGTACTTCTTCGTCCTCTCGCTACCTCCTCAGTCTCCTCTCTCCAGAACTTCCGTACTTCTTGGTCCTCTCCTGTCTCTCCGCTCGCCTTTTTATCTTCCAGTCCAGTTTGATGGATTAAACAATAAGTATGTTGGCTCCACCCTTCAGATGTCCACTGGTTCCCATGAGCCTTCTAATTGTCCGTCATTCAAACTGCCCCGTGATTTATATGTCGTAAGTCAATTGTCCAATAGGCCACGGTTCTAGATATTTAATTGGTCAGCTGGCCGATTTGGCCACTCCTTTCATTAAAAACCTAAGGCGTGTCAGTTTTGTCTATACAATTGTTATTTAACTAAGTCATTACCTTGCTCTTTCATGTCGGAGGTTTTATTGTGTCCTGGTTTTTTCATTGTGTCTGCCTTTTCTATTCGTCTTTTCTATTTTGTTTACACGTGTCAACGTCCAGTCACCGCTTTGTTATCACTGGACCATCCTACTTTCTGGCCTCCTTCCTTTGTATGACCTATATGTCAGCGTCACTGGGTCTCGTCTTTTTCTATTCATTGTTTCCACTGTTTACTTTTGTCAGCGTCTTGTCCTAGAGTCATGGAAGTTTTATACCTTTCTCTTCCTTTTTCTGCCTACTTTTCTGTGTCGCTATTCGATGTTACAATTTTATTTAAAGTATATTTTCATAATCATGTTAATTAATAATAATAACAACAACAACAATAATAATCATTACTTACAAAGTCATGGTACAAACATGGAATGTTAGAGCTTTAATCAAGGCTGGAAAGTTAGAAAATATAAAGAGGGAAATGGAAAGGATGAAGATCAACATATTAGGAATGAGTGAAGTTAGATGGACAGGTGCAGGGAAGATAAACTCTGATAAATATACAATAATATATTCAGGAAGTGAGAAACATGAACGAAAAGTAGGAATAATATTTGAGGAACAAACAGCAAGGACAATTGTAGGATATTTGAACATCTCGGACCGAGTCCTGCTAGCCCAACTGAAAGGACGACCAATAAACATAAATATTATACAAGTGTAAGCTCCAACATCTGAAAGTTCTGAAGAAGATGTACAGCTATTTATAATGATATAGAGACAGCACTAAAACACACAAAGTCACATGAAGTTACCATAGTCATGGGAGATTTTAATGCCAAAGTTGGTAAAGGAAGAACTTCAGACATCGTTGGTGACTATGGACCAAACTATGGATATATTTACAGAGTTAGTAAATTAATTGAATGGGCAAAAATACATAGCATGGTTGTAGGAAACTTCTGGTTAAAACAACATCCCCGAAGACTAGCAACGTGGTGCAGCCCAGACAAAAAAGACAGATAGAATACATATTAATAACAAACGAAATCCATATTAAGAGCTGACTGCAATAGTGACCACGACCCAGTCTGTGGAAAAATTAGAATAAATCTAAAGAAATACCAAATAACAAGTAGAAATAAAGAAATAACAAATAGATACAATGCAATAGCAAAGATAAATAGTATAGAAGAACAATGGGAAATGTTAAGAGATTCAATCCACCAAACTGTTAAGGAGATAATACCACTGAAAAAAGAAGAACCCACGAATAAATGGATGACAGACGACATCATAGGACTGATGGACAAGAGAAGGAGGAGTAAAAATAACCAAGAAAATATAGCAAGATAAATAAAGAAATAAGACGCAAATGCAGAGAAGCAAAGGAACTGTGGTTAAATGAACAGTGCAGACAGATAGAGGACTCTAATATTAAAGACAGCAAAAACATGCACAAACGAATTAATGAACTCACAGGCAGGAAAACAAAATATACCACAGGATGCCTGAAATCAAAAGAAGGTAAAATGTTAATGGGAAAAGAAGACATTGTGGACAGGTGGACAGAGTATATCGGTGAGCTATATGGAGGAGAAAGACCAGAATTAACACCAGATACTGAAAACTGTGTTGGAACACCAATACTTGAAGATGAAATAATAGATGCCTCTCACTACCTCCTCAGTCTCCTCTCTCCTGAACTTCCAAACTTCTGCGTCCTCTCGTTACGTCCTCAGTCTCCTCTCTCCAGAACTTCCAAACTTCTTCGTCCTTTCACTACCTCCTCAGTCTCCTCTCTCCTGAACTTCCAAACTTCTTGGTCCTCTCGTTACGTCCTCAGTCTCCTCTCTCCAGAACTTCCGTACTTCTTCGTCCTCTCGCTACCTCCTCAGTCTCCTCTCTCCAGAACTTCCGTACTTCTTGGTCCTCTCCTGTCTCTCCGCTCGCCTTTTTATCTTCCAGTCCAGTTTGATGGATTAAACAATAAGTATGTTGGCTCCACCCTTCAGATGTCCACTGGTTCCCATGAGCCTTCTA
The DNA here is from genome assembly GCA_009760885.1 of Achatina immaculata. NCBI lineage: Eukaryota > Metazoa > Mollusca > Gastropoda > Stylommatophora > Achatinidae > Lissachatina > Lissachatina immaculata. The sequence continues at coordinate 24,331,389 of CM019697.1, read as the reverse complement.
ATTGTCCGTCATTCAAACTGCCCCGTGATTTATATGTCGTAAGTCAATTGTCCAATAGGCCACGGTTCTAGATATTTAATTGGTCAGCTGGCCGATTTGGCCACTCCTTTCATTAAAAACCTAAGACGTGTCAGTTTTGTCTATACAATTGTTATTTAACTAAGTCATTACCTTGCTCTTTCATGTCGGAGGTTTTATTGTGTCCTGGTTTTTTCATTGTGTCTGCCTTTTCTATTCGTCTTTTCTATTTTGTTTACACGTGTCAACGTCCAGTCACCGCTTTGTTATCACTGGACCATCCTACTTTCTGGCCTCCTTCCTTTGTATGACCTATATGTCAGCGTCACTGGGTCTCGTCTTTTTCTATTCATTGTTTCCACTGTTTACTTTTGTCAGCGTCTTGTCCTAGAGTCATGGAAGTTTTATACCTTTCTCTTCCTTTTTCTGCCTACTTTTCTGTGTCGCTATTCGATGTTACAATTTTATTTAAAGTATATTTTCATAATCATATTAATTAATAATAATAACAACAACAACAATAATAATCATTACTTACAAAGTCATGGTACAAACATGGAATGTTAGAGCTTTAATCAAGGCTGGAAAGTTAGAAAATATAAAGAGGGAAATGGAAAGGATGAAGATCAACATATTAGGAATGAGTGAAGTTAGATGGACAGGTGCAGGGAAGATAAACTCTGATAAATATACAATAATATATTCAGGAAGTGAGAAACATGAACGAAAAGTAGGAATAATATTTGAGGAACAAACAGCAAGGACAATTGTAGGATATTTGAACATCTCGGACCGAGTCCTGCTAGCCCAACTGAAAGGACGACCAATAAACATAAATATTATACAAGTGTAAGCTCCAACATCTGAAAGTTCTGAAGAAGATGTACAGCTATTTATAATGATATAGAGACAGCACTAAAACACACAAAGTCACATGAAGTTACCATAGTCATGGGAGATTTTAATGCCAAAGTTGGTAAAGGAAGAACTTCAGACATCGTTGGTGACTATGGACCAAACTATGGATATATTTACTTATATCTTATCTTATATCCTTCCCGTGCCGTTAGACGTCACATAGGGCTCGCAAAGTAGTTCTGGATATATTTACTTATATCTTATCTTATATCCTTCCCGTGCCGTTAGACGTCACATAGGGCTCGCAAAGTAGTTCGCCAATTTTTCCTGTCTTCGGCGAGTCTTTCAACCTCATCAAAGGATTTTATGCCTGTTAACTTGGCCTCTCTTAATAATGTTCTCTTCAGAGTTTCACGCGGTCTGCCCCTTTTTCTACATATATTTACAGAGTTAGTAAATTAATTGAATGGGCAAAAATACATAGCATGGTTGTAGGAAACTTCTGGTTAAAACAACATCCCCGAAGACTAGCAACGTGGTGCAGCCCAGACAAAAAAGACAGATAGAATACATATTAATAACAAACGAAAACCATATTAAGAGCTGACTGCAATAGTGAACACGACCCAGTCTGTGGAAAAATTAGAATAAATCTAAAGAAATACCAAATAACAAGTAGAAATAAAGAAATAACAAATAGATACAATGCAATAGCAAAGATAAATAGTATAGAAGAACAATGGGAAATGTTAAGAGAATCAATCCACCAAACTGTTAAGGAGATAATACCACTGAAAAAAGAAGAACCCACGAATAAATGGATGACAGACGACATCATAGGACTGATGGACAAGAGAAGGAGGAGTAAAAATAACCAAGAAAATATAGCAAGATAAATAAAGAAATAAGACGCAAATGCAGAGAAGCAAAGGAACTGTGGTTAAATGAACAGTGCAGACAGATAGAGGACTCTCATATTAAAGACAGCAAAAACATGCACAAACGAATTAATGAACTCACAGGCAGGAAAACAAAATATACCACAGGATGCCTGAAATCAAAAGAAGGTAAAATGTTAATGGGAAAAGAAGACATTGTGGACAGGTGGACAGAGTATATCGGTGAGCTATATGGAGGAGAAAGACCAGAATTAAAACCAGATACTGAAAACTGTGATGGAACACCAATACTTGAAGATGAAATAATAGATGCCATCAAACACATGAAGAAAGGAAAAGCGACTGGGCCTGATAATATAACAATAGAAGAAATATAAGCACTAGAGGAGACAGGAATAAAAATAATAAGCAAGTTACTGAATGATATTTACAACAGTGGTTGTATGCCCAGTGACCTGCTTAAATCCACATTTATAGCACTAAAAAAGAAACAGGTGCAAAAGAATGTGATGACCACCGGACTATCAGCCTCTCATGTCACATAACGAAGCTACTTCTGAGAATCATTATAAGAAGAACAAGGAAAAAGATAAAAATGGAAATAGCAGATGAACAGTTTGAAGAAGGGTGACCTCAGAGATTGCGGGAACTGGAGAGGCATTACCCTACTACCAATCACCAGTAAAGTATTTTGCAGAATAATCATCAACAGAATTGTACCAACACTTGAGGAAAAACTTCGGAAAGAGCAGGCAGGATTTAGGAAAGGAAGATCATGCATAGACCACATATTTGTACTTAGACAAATATTAGAAAATGCAAATGAATGGCATAGCACAACATATGCATTATTTATAAATTTTGAGAAAGCTTTTGACAGTGTCAACAGAGATACACTGTGGAAAATCCTAAGATGGCATGGCCTCCCCCATAAAATAGTTAATGTAATCAAAGCCCTATACGAAGGTTTTCAGTGCAAAGTTATCTGTGGAGAACATACCTCCAGCAGCTTTAGGGTACAAACAGGAGTCTTCTTCTTCTTCTTCTTCTTCGTTCACTTCTACCACCAAAAACCGCACTGTGAACCTACTGAATTCACACATGTGGTCCTCGTTAGGTCCGGTGGTCCCCTGTGTGGTCCATAATAGACCACATGAGTTCCACAAGGACCACAAGGGGTTCAGAGTATTACAGTGCTTTAGCCTGTATTCTTGGTGGGTCTCGGAAGCGGGATTGCGTGACACCGTGGTTTTCATTGCACCAGTTTGGTCTAGGGTTGGACTTTCTCACCGGAAGACCTCGACGTGTTTGGAATATCAGTGCATCCCCGCTGGGTGAGAGGCGTTAGCCCACCCAGGCCAGAGTTGGACTTTCTCACCGGAAAACCTCGACGTGTTATGAGATACCCGTGTATCACCGCCGGGTGAGAGGTGGTTGCCCATCCAGTCCAGGGTTGGACTTTCTCACCGGAAAACCTCAGCGTGATTAGGATACGCAGACATCCCCGCCGGGTGAGAGGTGGTTGCCTATCTAGACTTCCCTGGTCCAGTGTCTCCGACTTCAGCATTTTGCGGTCGTGGCCGCTACCCTTCCTAGTTGTGACCAGGATGGAGCTTTTGTCCAGGAGGACGAATCCTCGCCACTAGTGACTTCTACCCCTGGGTTGAGCCGGTTTAGGCATTTCCCAGTATGGGCATGTTTGGGACGGGACCGACCTCTAGGGCAGAGGTACTGTGACATTCATAGCCTTCAAGATTCACCCCTGGTATGAGCCGGTTTAGGCAAAATTCACCAGTATGGGTGTTTATCAGGCGTTACCGACCTCTAGAGCGGAGGTGGCATGACATGTCTAGCCATCGAGTTCCACCCCTGGTGTGTGCCGGTTTAGGCATATTTCACCAGTGTAGATGTATTTCGGACGTAGGCGGCCTCTAGAGCAGAGGTGCCGTGGTATAGCTCTCGTAGCGATACTACTGGACATACCAGGTTAAACTTCACTTTCCACCACCTTTTCCCATCGGCGCCGCACAGCAACCTTTATTTCCGCATTTACTTCCTTAACCGGGAGGAGCTTCACTCCACGCGCGGCATTTGAAAAGTCAAGCCAGCAGTGACTTAACCTCTGGGACAAACCGGTTCATGCATTTCACACGATATGACTGCACTCAGGACGTGGCCGACCTCCAGACCAGAGGTGCCGTGATTTGACTGTTTGCTTCGCTTTATTCTTTCAACCACCTTTTCCGCAGTGATGCTGCGCGGCAACCTCATTTGCAAATTTCTTCATTGGCCGGGAAGAGCACCGCTCCACGCACGGCAGCTGAAGATCTCGCCAACAGCAGCAGATGAGCTACCAAACGTGCCTCTCATCTACCCTAAGTAACTGGTTTTCAGGCGCCAGATATTCGCCCTCGCCCCTTCTCCTGTCAGTTTAAACAGTTCTGCCACGGGAAGGCCAGGAGCTGGACTTGACTGCCAGAGGCTGTTTGTGGCGCGTTTACAGTCCTTAGAACCACAAACAGGAGTGAAACAGGGATGTGGATTATCATCAACATTATTTATCTTGGCAGTAGAGTGGTTAATGAAGGAGGCAACATCAGACAAACGCAGAGGATTACAATGGACCCTTGACACAGTGCTGGAGGACCTTGATTTTGCGGACGACATTTGTCTATTATCAAGCAGTCACAAAGATATGCAAGATAAAATAAACAAGCTAACACAGAACGCAAACAACATAGGACTAAAGATCAACGTAGGAAAGACAAAGTTAATGAAGCAAAATGTGAACAACAGAAATGTACTCAGAGTAGATAGTAAGTTAGTGGAGGAGGTCAACGAATTTGTATACCTTGGCAGCAGAGTAGTAGAAAATGGAGACAGCACAGAGGACATCAACAGCAGACTTACTAGAGCAAACCAGGCTTTTGCAATGCTGCAGACTATATGGAAATAAAAAAAACTAAGCATAAATATGAAAATCAGGATATTTAAGAGTAATGTTCTAAGTGTACTACCATATGGAAGTGAATGCTGGAAAATCACCAAAACCATAGAAAACAAGTTGAATTCTTTCCAGACTAAATGTTTACGAAGAATTAGAAAAATATTTTGTCCAAACACCATAAGAAATAACATCTTATTAGCAGAAATGCAGATGAAGCCACTGACAACAATTATTGAGGAAAGACGCTGGCGATGGTTGGGACATGTGCTCCGAATGACTGACAACTCACTACCAGAAATAGCACTACGATGGACACCACAGGGGAACAGATGTAAGGGTAGACCAAAAGAGACCTGGAGAAGAACAACAGAAAGGATGTTGAGCAACAGAGGGCTCACCTGGGCAAGAGCAGAAAAAAGGCGAAGGGCAGGCATTTGTGGAAAACCCTTGCAGAAGCCCCATGTGCCCTGGGCACTTAAGGTTCAGAGAGAGAGAGAGAGAGAGAGAGAGAGAGTTTGGATTTGTTGAGGGAACACGCAATGCCATTTATTATTTACGAATACTAACAGAAAGAGCTTTAGAAGTACATAAAGATCTCTACTTATGCTTCATTGATTACACCAAGGCATTCAACAAGGTGAAACATAATGAAATTATTAAAATGCTTGATGACATCAATATAGAGGATTGTAAAACATCTATACTATCACCTAGAAGCAGCAATTCGAGTTAAAAATACAACTGGAAAATGTAAACCTATAAACAAGGGGTGCGACAAGGATGTGTACTATCTCCAGACCTTTTTTCTCTGTACAGCGAGAATATTCTAAGATCGATCATCAAAAAACTAAGCATAAATATGAAAATCAGGATATTTAAGAGTAATGTTCTAAGTGTACTACCATATGGAAGTGAATGCTGGAAAATCACCAAAACCATAGAAAACAAGTTGAATTCTTTCCAGACTAAATGTTTACGAAGAATTAGAAAAATATTTTGTCCAAACACCATAAGAAATAACATCTTATTAGCAGAAATGCAGATGAAGCCACTGACAACAATTATTGAGGAAAGACGCTGGCGATGGTTGGGACATGTGCTCCGAATGACTGACAACTCACTACCAGAAATAGCACTACGATGGACACCACAGGGGAACAGATGTAAGGGTAGACCAAAAGAGACCTGGAGAAGAACAACAGAAAGGATGTTGAGCAACAGAGGGCTCACCTGGGCAAGAGCAGAAAAAAGGCGAAGGGCAGGCATTTGTGGAAAACCCTTGCAGAAGCCCCATGTGCCCTGGGCACTTAAGGTTCAGAGAGAGAGAGAGAGAGAGAGAGAGAGAGAGTTTGGATTTGTTGAGGGAACACGCAATGCCATTTATTATTTACGAATACTAACAGAAAGAGCTTTAGAAGTACATAAAGATCTCTACTTATGCTTCATTGATTACACCAAGGCATTCAACAAGGTGAAACATAATGAAATTATTAAAATGCTTGATGACATCAATATAGAGGATTGTAAAACATCTATACTATCACCTAGAAGCAGCAATTCGAGTTAAAAATACAACTGGAAAATGTAAACCTATAAACAAGGGGTGCGACAAGGATGTGTACTATCTCCAGACCTTTTTTCTCTGTACAGCGAGAATATTCTAAGATCGATCATCACAGAACCAGGCATAAAAATTGGTGGATATAATGTTAACAATCTTCGGTATGCTGACGACACAGTACTGATAGCTGAGAACCAACAAGACCTGCAAAAAATTGTATAAAGTGGCCAAAGAAAGTGAACAGAAAGGCCTTACTTTGAACATTAATAAGACAGAGACTGTGGTTATATCTAAGAAACATAATCCACCAACTTGCAGTATAAAATTAAACGAAACTATTTTAAAGCAGGTGCAGAAATTAAAATACCTTGGAGCAGTAATAACTTCAGATGGGAAATGCAGAACAGAAATTAGGAACAGAATAGGCCAAGCAAAGACTGCATTTCAAAGAACGAGAAACGCATTAGCCAACAGATCCTTATCATGTTAGAAAACGAGTCCTAAAATGATATATTGAGCTTATCTTGTTATATGGAAGTGAATCATGGACAATAGGCAGGTCTGCACAAAAATCATTGGAAGCAGCAGAATGTGGTTTATTAGAAGAATGTTGCGAATCCCCTGGACAGCAAAAATAACTAATGAAGAATGTATGAGAAGAGCTGGAGAGACAAAAAACTTTGTCAAAAAGATAAGAGAGAGACAGTGTACTTTCATAGGACATGCAATGAGAAGAGGGGGCATTGAAAATATTATGACAACAGGAAAAATAGAAGGAAGAAGATCAAGAGGAAGATCATGAGAAATGATACTGGACAGTCTGACGGGATAGTGTGAGAGGAGATCACCAACTGAGCTGATGGCCTGCATGAAGGATCGTGTACTCTGGAGAAGCATAATAGCCAACGCTAGTCGGCACGGCACCTCATGATGATGATGAACAAGTGAGACTGCCAGACAGCGTGGCTTTATGAAAGGTAACATATGAGACTGCCAGACAGCGTGGCTTTATGAAAGGTAACATATGAGAATTGTTCACGGTAGAAACAGAGTGACAGTAGCTGCACTGACATCCTTCAGTTCATCATCATCCTGTGTAGCTCCGTCATTAACATTCATTATAATGAATCTCCAGTCTGTTATGTCTGTTGTCTTAATGTTACACTTTGACAGGCTGCCTGTATTTCTTCTCATAATGTTATGTACCAGTATTGACAGTAATTCTTCTCATAATGTTATGTACCAGTATTGACAGTAATTCTTCTCATAATGTTATGTACCAGTATTGACTGTATTTCTTCTCATAATGTTATGTACCAGTATTGACAGTAATTCTTCTCATAATGTTATGTACCAGTATTGACAGTAATTCTTCTCATAATGTTATGTACCAGTATTGACTGTAATTCTTCTCATAATGTTATGTACCAGTATTGACTGTATTTCTTCTCATAATGTTATGTACCAGTATTGACTGTATTTCTTCTCATAATGTTATGTATCACTATTGACTGTAATTAATATTAGAACAGGCAAATGAGTGGCATAGCACAACATATGCATTATTTATAGATTTTGAGAAAGCCTTTGACAGTGTCAACAGAGATGCACAGAGGACATCAACAGCAGACTTACTAGAGCAAACCAGGCTTTTACAATGCTGCAGACTATATGGAAATAAAAAAAACTAAGCATAAATATGAAAATCAGGATATTTAAGAGTAATGTTCTAAGTGTACTACCATATGGAAGTGAATGCTGGAAAATCACCAAAACCATAGAAAACAAGTTGAATTCTTTCCAGACTAAATGTTTACGAAGAATTAGAAACATATTTTGGCCAAACACCATAAGAAATAACATCTTATAGCCAGAAATGCAGATGAAGCCACTGACAGCAATTATTGAGGAAAGACGCTGGCGATGGTTGGGACATGTGCTCCGAATGACTGACAACTCACTACCAAAAAATAACACTAAGATGGACACCACAGGGGAACAGAAGTAAGGATAGACCAAAAGAGACATGGAGAAGAACAACAGAAAGGATGATGAGCAACAGAGGGCTCACCTGGGCAAGAGCAGAAAAAAAGGCGAAGGACAGGCATTTGTGGAATACCCTTGCGGAAGCCCCATGTGCCCTGGACACTTAAGGTTCAGAGAGAGAGAGAGAGATTGACTGTAATTCTTCAGTTGTTTTATGCCAATTTATTATTTCGATTTTCAGTTTAAATTTTATCTGTAATTCGATGTTTTAATTCTGCCATGGAGAATGTCAGTACCATATAGTTGTCAGTAGTTACACAGCATACATAATTTCTTGCAGTATTATATGTAATACGTCTATATTTGTAGTTCAAAGAAAAGTTCTGACTTATATTTTTCCTGTTAAATGATTTAGACAAAGAAATACCGTTGCTTTTAAACACAACAGCAGAATGAATTACATATAGCATATGTGTTACTATTATCCGTTTTTATACTCATTAACAAGATTATTAACATATGTTACTTTTAAATATATGAACTTTGAGCTCCTTGCATGTCTGTATAACGTTTCTTAATCGATGTAATCAGCCAATAAATAAATAGTATTAAAAATAAAAATCAATAAATAAAAAAACAATTAGTTCAATTGTTTCTGTATGTGCAGGATCATTAACTGAAATTAACTACTCTCAAACTAGAAAATGGTAGACAATAAGCACAGTTATAGTTACTCTATGAGAAATCAATACGAAGGGTGATTGATAAGTTCTCGGTATAAGGTACAACGGAATATTTGTGGACATTTGTGGGTTACTTCTCAACATAGATCCCTTGCAAGTTTATACACTTAGTCCAGCGATCCTGGAGCATACGGATCTCTTCTTTGTAAAAGTCAGCATCTTGTGCCAGTAGAAAGTGGTCTTCAGCATGAATGACGTCATCATCTGAAGCAAATTTGTGACCACTGAGCTCCTTTTTTAGTTTGGTAAACAGATAATAGTCCTAAGGGGCCAAATCTGGGGAATAAGGAAGATGTTCAAGAAGCTGGAAGCCGTATTGATGAATGGCAGCCATTGCCACCCTCGACTTGTGAACTGGAGCTTTGTCTTGTTGAAAGATGACTCCTCTCATCAATTTCCATTAACGCTTTTCAGTCAGTTTGACACATAGTTGCTTCACAAGATTAGCATAATAGGCGCCGATGACCGTTCTGCCTTGTCGAAGATAGTCTACCAATAACAAAAGATCGAAGCCATCACTTCGCCTGCAGACAGAACCACCTTTGCTTACTTTGGAGGTGGGGATCCATGATGTTTCCACTGTTTTGACTGTTCTTTGGTTTCTGGTTGAAAATGATGCACCCAAGTCTCATCCATAGTCACTAATTGCTGAAGAAACGTTTCAGGATCTGCAGATAAAAGGCGAAAATTGCCTCTTCATATGTTGATAAGCTGTCTTTTGTTATCAGCTCCAAAAAGTTTCGGGACCTATCGAGCAGAGACTTTTGTCATTTGAAGATCATTGTGAATAATGGCATGAACACGTTCCTGGGAGATGCCCAACTCAGTAGCAATGTACCGCTCAGTTAATCGTCGATCCTCCATTATCATGTCATGGATTCTGTCGGTGGCTTCATCGGTGGTTACCGTTCTTGGTCTTCCTGGACGGGGATCATCTTCCAGACTCTCCCTTCCATGTATGAATTGAGTTACCAAATTCTTCACTATGCTGTAAGAAGGGACACTCTCCCATAGAGTCTCTACCATATCCTCATGGATCTCCTTCGATGATAATCCCTTGATGCAGAGGTAGCGAATGACTGCTCGATGAGAAATTGTATCCATGATTTCTTCCACCTCTTATCACTTCAGTAGCCTGTAAAAAAATGTGTTGCAGTTAATTCTTTGAAACTTAGTGTTTAATTTTAGTGTTTAACCTGATCTATAAATGCACCTAATATCAACTGTGCCTTTAAAGTATTTGTACGTTATGCCGAGAACTTATCAATCGCCCCTCATACTTAGACTCGCTACTTCGTGTAAGAAGCAGGGCACACAGCTGGTATCAACTTTTTTATTTAGTAATCACAGATACAGAGAAGAAAAAGATTTGTCTGCGTAAAGAGCAAAATCTAGAAATACATTAAATTAGAACTGAAATTTGATTTCGTCATATCGTTATATCGTCATATGCCGCATATATTTTACAAATTACGAGATATCCAGAACTCTCTGCTTTGAACATGTGTGTGTGCTAACTACACTGTCACTAACTTTGCTCTGAACTCATGTGTATGTGCTAACTATATTGTCACTAACTCTGCTCTGAACACACTTGTGTGTGTGTGTGCTAACTACACTGTCACAAACTCTGCTCTGAACATGTTTGTGTGTGCTAACTACACTGTCACTAACTCTACTCTGAACATGTGTGTGTGTGGTAACTACACTGTCACAAACTCTGCTCTGAACATGTGTGTGTGCTAACTACACTGTCACAAACTCTGCTCTGAACATGTTTGTGTGTGTGCTAACTACACAGTCACAAACTCTGCTCTGAACATGTTTGTGTGTGTGTGCTAACTACACAGTCACAAACCTTGCTCTGAACATGTTTGTGTGTGTGCTAACTACACTGTCACAAACCCTGCTCTGAACATGTGTGTGTGCTAACTACACAGTCACAAACTCTGCTCTGAACATGTTTGTGTGTGTGCTAACTACACTGTCACAAACCCTGCTCTGAACATGTTTGTGTGTGTGTGCTAACTACACCGTCACAAACCCTGCTCTGAACATGTTTGTGTGTGTGTGCTAACTACACTGTCACTAACTCTGATTATTTTTCCTCATAAAATAAGAAATTATCATAATTTAAACAAAATTAAAATCCATTCAGTAAATCTAGATCTTGTATGACACATGGCTAAACAAAGGATTCTAGAAAAAAATTTCAGGTTTTGACATTATAGATCTGTACACGACCTATGTACACGATCTATGTACACGACCTAGATTGCTAACACGTTGGTAATGGAAACGTAACTGTCAACAAAATGTGGCCTAAACTGTGTTTCGAATATTCTCTTGTTTTATTTGGCTTTGGCAGACAATTTGTGTGTGTTCTTGATGTGGTTTCTACTATAAATGTTGTTATCTGTGTCTGTTTCATCGGTGGTTACCGTTCTTGGTCTTCCTGGACGGGGATCATCTTCCAGACTCTCCCTTCCATGTATGAATTGAGTTACCAAATTCTTCACTATGCTGTAAGAAGGGACACTCTCCCATAGAGTCTCTACCATATCCTCATGGATCTCCTTCGATGATAATCCCTTGATGCAGAGGTAGCGAATGACTGCTCGATGAGAAATTGTATCCATGATTTCTTCCACCTCTTATCACTTCAGTAGCCTGTAAAAAAATGTGTTGCAGTTAATTCTTTGAAACTTAGTGTTTAATTTTAGTGTTTAACCTGATCTATAAATGCACCTAATATCAACTGTGCCTTTAAAGTATTTGTACGTTATGCCGAGAACTTATCAATCGCCCCTCATACTTAGACTCGCTACTTCGTGTAAGAAGCAGGGCACACAGCTGGTATCAACTTTTTTATTTAGTAATCACAGATACAGAGAAGAAAAAGATTTGTCTGTGTAAAGAGCAAAATCTAGAAATACATTAAATTAGAACTGAAATTTGATTTCGTCATATCGTTATATCGTCATATGCCGCATATATTTTACAAATTACGAGATATCCAGAACTCTCTGCTTTGAACATGTGTGTGTGCTAACTACACTGTCACTAACTTTGCTCTGAACTCATGTGTATGTGCTAACTATATTGTCACTAACTCTGCTCTGAACACACTTGTGTGTGTGTGTGCTAACTACACTGTCACAAACTCTGCTCTGAACATGTTTGTGTGTGCTAACTACACTGTCACTAACTCTACTCTGAACATGTGTGTGTGTGGTAACTACACTGTCACAAACTCTGCTCTGAACATGTGTGTGTGCTAACTACACCGTCACAAACTCTGCTCTGAACATGTTTGTGTGTGTGCTAACTACACAGTCACAAACTCTGCTCTGAACATGTTTGTGTGTGTGTGCTAACTACACAGTCACAAACCTTGCTCTGAACATGTTTGTGTGTGTGTGCTAACTACACTGTCACAAACCCTGCTCTGAACATGTGTGTGTGCTAACTACACAGTCACAAACTCTGCTCTGAACATGTTTGTGTGTGTGTGCTAACTACACTGTCACAAACCCTGCTCTGAACATGTTTGTGTGTGTGTGCTAACTACACCGTCACAAACCCTGCTCTGAACATGTTTGTGTGTGTGTGTGCTAACTACACTGTCACTAACTCTGATTATTTTTCCTCATAAAATAAGAAATTATCATAATTTAAACAAAATTAAAATCCATTCAGTAAATCTAGATCTTGTATGACACATGGCTAAACAAAGGATTCTAGAAAAAAAATTTCAGGTTTTGACATTATAGATCTGTACACGACCTATGTACACGATCTATGTACACGACCTAGATTGCTAACACGTTGGTAATGGAAACGTAACTGTCAACAAAATGTGGCCTAAACTGTGTTTCGAATATTCTCTTGTTTTATTTGGCTTTGGCAGACAATTTGTGTGTGTTCTTGATGTGGTTTCTACTATAAATGTTGTTATCTGTGTCTGTTTCATTGTTTGGTGACGACATTGTTCCATTTTTAAACTGGCATATATCAGACTTACTGTATTTGTCTATTTTATTCTATATAAAACTGCAACCATCTTGGATCCTCAAATTTGTGTGTGTCAGGTAGGTTCTATATAGAAAACAGAAGAACATTACTTTGAGAACAATATGCACGCGAATCTCAGCGCAAGAACGCTTGTGTTGCATGATAAATGTATGGTTTATTTTTATCATAAATGACATTGAATATAGGAGTATTTTCGGTTGCTGGATTATTCTTGTTGCAATAAAACTAGGATGTATCTCTATCTCTGTGAAGCTTTCTACAGGCAGAGAGAAACGCCCGCGTCTGACATCTGTAAAACAAAGACGAAAGTCATCTGACATCTGTAACACAAACACGAAAGTCATCTGACATCTGTAACACAAACACGAAAGTCATCTGACATCTATAACACAAACACAAAAGAAATCAGCACGAACATTGACAACTTTGCTCAGGTTTGATCTATGAATGTTTACTATGCCAATAATCTCATCGTCAGTTGTTGGCATCCCAGCAGCTCTTGCAGGTTTGTAGACCTTAGAGAAAATGTAAGATGACCCTAAGATTTTGAACAGCGTCAAAGGATCCTGGATATGAACTACGTTGTTAGAGACCAAAGAACAACTGTCTCACTGGGTATGTGATTAGAGGTGACTACAGGAAGGTTTCCTCCATTTATTATGAAATAAAAATGAGGACTTCAGGTCTGCAGGTTCTATTCTTGGTTAGCCACACACTCATGATTCACACCGTTCTCTTTCCAACACAGACTTATCAGTTTTCACCTTTTGTATCTTTTTATGACGAACAATCAACAACAACAGCAACAACAACAACAACAACAACAAGAACTCAAAGTCACGGTTCCAGCACTCATTTCACAGAATATAATAAACTTCTCTGAACATGTTTGTGTGTGTGTGTGCTAACTACACTGTCACAAACCCTGCTCTGAACATGTTTGTGTGTGTGCTAACTACACTGTCCCAAACCCTGCTCTGAACATGTTTGTGTGTGTGTGTGCTAACTACACTGTCACTAACCCTGCTCTGAACATGTTTGTGTGTGTGTGTGCTAACTACACTGTCACTAACCCTGCTCTGAACATGTTTGTGTGTGTGTGTGCTAACTACACTGTCACAAACCCTGCTCTGAACATGTTTGTGTGTGTGTGTGCTAACTACACTGTCACAAACCCTGCTCTGAACATGTTTGTGTGTGTGTGTGCTAACTACACTGTCACAAACCCTGCTCTGAACATATTTGTGTGTGTGTGTGTGTGCTAACTACACTGTCACTAACTCTGATTATTTTTAAAATAAGGAATTATCATAATTTTAAACAAAATTAAAATCCATTCAGTAAATCTAGATCTTGTATGACACATGGCTAAACAAAGGATTCTAGAAAAAAATTTCAGGTTTTGACATTATAGATCTGTACACGACCTATGTACACGACCTATGTACACGACCTATGTACACGACCTATGTACACGACCTAGATTGCTAACACGTTGGTAGTGGAAACGTAACTGTCAACAAAATGTGGCCTAAACTGTGTTTCGAATATTTTCTTGTTTTATTTGGCTTTGGCAGACAATTTGTGTGTGTGCTTGATGTGGTTTCTACTATAAATGTTGTTATCTGTGTCTATTTCATTGTTTGGTGACGACATTGTTCCATTTTTAAACTGGCATATATCAGACTTACTGTATTTGTCTATTTTATTCTATATAAAACTGCAACCATCTTGGATCCTCAAATTTGTGTGTGTCAGGTAGGTTCTATGTAGAAAACAGAAGAACATTACTTTGAGAACAATATACATGCGAATCTCAGCGCAAGAACGCTTGTGCTGCATGATAAATGTATGGGTTATTTTTATCATAAATGACATTGAATATAGGAGTATTTTCGGCTGCTGGATTATTCTTGTTGCAATAAAACTGGGCTGTATCTCTATCTCTGTGAAGCTTTCTACAAGCCGAGAGAAACGCCCGCGTCTGACATCTGTAACATAAACACGAAAGTCATCTGACATCTGTAACACAAACACGAAAGTCATCTGACATCTGTAACACAAACACGAAAGTCATCTGACATCTGTAACACAAACACGAAAGTCATCTGACATCTGTAACACAAACACGAAAGTCATCTGACATCTGTAACACAAACACGAAAGTCATCTGACATCTGTAACACAAACACAAAAGAAATCACCATGAACATTGACAACTTTGCTCAGGTTTGATCTATGAATGTTTACTATGCCAATAATCTCATCGTCAGTTGTTGGCATCCCAGCAGCTCTTGCAGGTTTGTAGACCTTAGAGAAAATGTAAGATGACCCTAAGATTTTGAACAGCGTCAAAGGATCCTGGATATGAACTACGTTGTTAGAGACCAAAGAACAACTGTCTCACTGTGTGTGTGCTTGATGTGGTTTCTACTATAAATGTTGTTATCTGTGTCTATTTCATTGTTTGGTGACGACATTGTTCCATTTTTAAACTGGCATATATCAGACTTACTGTATTTGTCTATTTTATTCTATATAAAACTGCAACCATCTTGGATCCTCAAATTTGTGTGTGTCAGGTAGGTTCTATGTAGAAAACAGAAGAACATTACTTTGAGAACAATATACATGCGAATCTCAGCGCAAGAACGCTTGTGCTGCATGATAAATGTATGGGTTATTTTTATCATAAATGACATTGAATATAGGAGTATTTTCGGCTGCTGGATTATTCTTGTTGCAATAAAACTGGGCTGTATCTCTATCTCTGTGAAGCTTTCTACAAGCCGAGAGAAACGCCCGCGTCTGACATCTGTAACATAAACACGAAAGTCATCTGACATCTGTAACACAAACACGAAAGTCATCTGACATCTGTAACACAAACACGAAAGTCATCTGACATCTGTAACACAAACACGAAAGTCATCTGACATCTGTAACACAAACACGAAAGTCATCTGACATCTGTAACACAAACACGAAAGTCATCTGACATCTGTAACACAAACACAAAAGAAATCACCATGAACATTGACAACTTTGCTCAGGTTTGATCTATGAATGTTTACTATGCCAATAATCTCATCGTCAGTTGTTGGCATCCCAGCAGCTCTTGCAGGTTTGTAGACCTTAGAGAAAATGTAAGATGACCCTAAGATTTTGAACAGCGTCAAAGGATCCTGGATATGAACTACGTTGTTAGAGACCAAAGAACAACTGCCTCACTGGGTATGTGATCAGAGGTGACTACAGGAAGGTTTCCTCCAGTTATTATGAAATAAAAATGAGGACTTCAGGTCTGCAGGTTCTATTCTTGGTTAGCCACACACTCATGATTCACACCGTTTTCTTTCCAACACAGATTTATAATTATCGGTTTTCACCTTTGTATCTTTTTATGATGAACAATCAACAACAACAGCAACAACAACAATAACAACAATAACAACAACAACAACAACTCAAAGTCACGGTTCCAGCACTCATTTCACAGAAGATAATAAACTTCTCTGAACAATATTTTTCACTACTCTTATAGTCCAGTTCAGCAACCAACAAACAAGCTACTATCAGCAACCAACAAACAAGCTACTATCAGCAACCAACAAACAAGCTACTATCAGCAACCAACAAACAAGCTACTATCAGCAACAAACAAACAAGATGCTATCAGCAACCAACAAACAAGCTACTATCAGCAACCAACAAACAAGCTACTATCAGCAACCAACAAACAAGCTACTATCAGCAACCAACAAACAAGCTGCTATCAGCAACCAACAAACAAGCTACTATCAGCAACCAACAAACAAGCTACTATCAGCAACCAACAAACAAGCTACTATCAGCAACCAACAAACAAGCTACTATCAGCAACCAGCAAACAAGCTACTATCAGCAACCAGCAAACAAGCTGCTATCAGCAACCAACAAACAAGCTACTATCAGCAACCAACAAACAAGCTACTATCAGCAACCAACAAACAAGCTACTATCAGCAACCAACAAACAAGCTACTATCAGCAACGAACACAACTTTGTATTCATTAAATAGTAACGCTGTTCATACTTTTCCTAGTTTATACATTTTGGTATCACAGCTTTACTGCAGTGCTTTTTGTATAATTGTATACTTATACGCTATTTATCGTATGTTACTAAGTTATTTCCACTGCGACAACAACTTTGTATTCGTTAAATAATAAAGCTGTTCCTGACACTGTTGAGAGGTTTTCATTGAGCAGTGTTATCAAAGCTCACTTTCAGATCCTACTGGTCAAACAATTTCATGAAAACATTCAGACAAAAGACACGTAGTTTACAGAAGGCTGAGAAAACATCAAAGATAGAAAATAATTACAGGCATTATCATGAACAAAAACCCCAGCATACACGTGTGTATGTGTGTGTGTGTGTCGTCACGTAAGCGCTCATTTATTTCTATGTAAGTGATATAATAGAAGAGACAAGGTCTTGCATAACATTCTTCGGTTGTGGTCATGTAAGCGCTCATTTATTTCTATGTAAGTGATATAATAGAAGAGACAAGGTCTTGCATAACATTCTTCGGTTGTGGTCATGTAAGCGCTCATTTATTTCTATGTAAGTGATATAATAGAAGAGACAAGGTCTTGCATAACATTCTTCGGTTGTGGTCATGTAAGCGCTCATTTATTTCTATGTAAGTGATATAATAGAAGAGACAAGGTCTTGCATAACATTCTTCGGTTGTGGTCATGTAAGCGCTCATTTATTTCTATGTAAGTGATATAATAGAAGAGACAAGGTCTTGCATAACATTCTTCGGTTGTGGTCATGTAAGCGCTTCTTTAATTCTATGTAAAAAGTTAAAATTCCCGTTTCCTCGCCATTCAGGCATATTAGGAATACGGTGTTAGGCTCGTATTTTCCATGACCTTCGGCACATGAAAGTCTGATGTGGTCAGTATCATGCCTGGCCGCTTTACCTTCCCAGATTTCTCTGCTGCCAGTTTTTAGAGGCTGGGTCAACCCCGGGGACTTTTTGGTGTGTACCAGAAAAAATACCCCAATGCTGGGACTGAATCACCGGATTAGCAAACCGAGCTCCTAACCATTCAGTTAACCAGGTCGACCTAATTCTATGTCAGTGATCTAATAAAGGAGACAAGGTCTTGCGTAACGTTCTTTGGTTGTGGTCATACGTTCAACATTTAAAGGAGCAACCTCCATGCAGGAAACTCAAAAGCAGGTAACACTATCCATTGGTCTAAACATACCGAGTTGTTTAAACTTCAGTCATCCATTTTTAGAAGTCCACCATATGTAATTAATTCTCTATAATCATACTTCCACCATACGTCATTCACGCTTCATATTTAGATGTTCACCATGCGTAATTCATTTCCCATATTCAGACGTCCATCATACGTTATTCATTCTCCAACTTTATAAGTCTATCATGGGTCATTCATTCTCCATCTTTATAAGTCACCCATACGTCATTCATTCTCCATCTTCAGACGTAAACCATACGCCATTTATTCTCCATTTTCAGACATCACCCATAGTATTCATTCTACAGTTTTATACGCCCACAATACGTAAATCATTCTCCATCTTCAGACGTTCACCATGTGTCATTCATTTTCCATCTTGAGAAGTTCACATACGTCATTCAATCTTCATCTTTAGACGTCCATCATACTCATTCATTCCTCATTTTTAGACTACATCATACATCATTCATTCTTCATCTTTAGACGTCTACCATATGTCATTCATTCTCCGTCTTTAGACGTTAACCATACGACATTCATTCTCAATCTTCAGACGTCCACAATACGTCATTCATTCTCCATCTTCAGAAGTAAAAAGATACGACATTCATTCTCCATTTCTATACATCCACAACACGTGTTTTATTCTCATATTTAGACATAAACCAAACGCCATTCACTCTCCATCTTCAAACGTCCACCAAATGTCATTCATTCTCTATATTCAGACGTCAACCATACGTCATTCATTCTCCATCTTCAGACGTCAAGGACACGTCATTAATTTTCCATCTTCAGCCGTCCACCATGCGTCATTCATTCTCCATCTTCAGGCGTCAAAGATACTTCATTCATTCAACAATCTAAACCGTAACGGCCGAAGATCCTGATTTGCTGCTACAACCTGAACTGTGGCGGCTGAAGACCCTGGCTTGTTGCCCCAACCTGAACTGTGACGGCTGAAGACCCTGGCTTGTTGCCCCAACCTGAACTGTGACGGCTGAAGACCCTGGCTTGTTGCCCCAACCTGAACTGTGAAATATGAAGATCCTGCCTTGCTGTTACATCCAGAACTGTGATGGCTGAATATTGTGACTCGCTGCTACAACTGAACTGTGATGGCTGGATACCCTGGCTTGCTGCTACAACAAGCTACTACCAGCAACCAACAAACAAGCTACTATCAGCAACCAACAAACAAGCTACTATCAGCAACCAACAAACAAGCTACTATCAGCAACCAACAAACAAGCTGCTATCAGCAACCAACAAACAAGCTACTATCAGCAACCAGCAAACAAGCTACTATCAGCAACCAGCAAACAAGCTACTATCAGCAACCAACAAACAAGCTACTATCAGCAACCAGCAAACAAGCTACTATCAGCAACCAGCAAACAAGCTACTATCAGCAACCAGCAAACAAGCTACTATCAGCAACCAGCAAACAAGCTACTATCAGCAACCAGCAAACAAGCTACTATCAGCAACCAGCAAACAAGCTACTATCAGCAACCAGCAAACAAGCTACTATCAGCAACCAGCAAACAAGCTACTATCAGCAACCAACAAACAAGCTAATATCAGCAACCAGCAAACAAGCTGCTATCAGCAACCAACAAACAAGCTACTATCAGCAACCAGCAAACAAGCTACACTGGCGAATCTGCAAAAGAGCAAAGACAAACACACACAAGCTACCCTTGTAGGAGCTCTGAAGTGTACGCCAGGGATAATGTGACTGTCTCAAACACTCGTGCTCGTCTTGCCGGAAATCTTCGTCACTCGCCTTATGTCTTACTCTTATATCTTATGTCTTACTCTTATGCCTTATGTCTTACGCCTTACGTCTTATGTCTTACTCTTATGTCTTATGTCTTACGTCTTATGTCTTACGTCTTATGTCTTATGTCTTACGTCTTATGCCTTACGTCTTATGTCTTATGCCTTACGTCTTACGTCTTATGCCTTATGTCTTACGTCTTATGCCTTATGTCTTACGTCTTATGCCTTATGTCTTACGTCTTATTCAAAGAACAGTGATTCTCCAACACTCTTCTCCCCCTCCCCGACATAAAAAAAATCTAACTGAAACTGAAATCGGTTCTGAACAAACATTCTCTAAATGATTTAGTACTTCTTGATGCTAAAATGTATAAACTAGAACAAAGTATGAACAGCTTTTTTATTTAACGAACACAAAAGTTGTATGAAACGAACACAACTTTGTATTCATTAAATAGTAACGCTGTTCATACTTTTCCTAGTTTATACATTTTGGTATCACAGCTTTACTGCAGTGCTTTTTGTATAATTGTATACTTATACGCTATTTATCGTATGTTACTAAGTTATTTCCACTGCGACAACAACTTTGTATTCGTTAAATAATAAAGCTGTTCCTGACACTGTTGAGAGGTTTTCATTGAGCAGTGTTATCAAAGCTCACTTTCAGATCCTACTGGTCAAACAATTTCATGAAAACATTCAGACAAAAGACACGTAGTTTACAGAAGGCTGAGAAAACATCAAAGATAGAAAATAATTACAGGCATTATCATGAACAAAAACCCCAGCATACACGTGTGTATGTGTGTGTGTGTGTCGTCACGTAAGCGCTCATTTATTTCTATGTAAGTGATATAATAGAAGAGACAAGGTCTTGCATAACATTCTTCGGTTGTGATCATGTAAGCGCTCATTTATTTCTATGTAAGTGATATAATAGAAGAGACAAGGTCTTGCATAACATTCTTCGGTTGTGGTCATGTAAGCGCTCATTTATTTCTATGTAAGTGATATAATAGAAGAGACAAGGTCTTGCATAACATTCTTCGGTTGTGGTCATGTAAGCGCTCATTTATTTCTATGTAAGTGATATAATAGAAGAGACAAGGTCTTGCATAACATTCTTCGGTTGTGGTCATGTAAGCGCTCATTTATTTCTATGTAAGTGATATAATAGAAGAGACAAGGTCTTGCATAACATTCTTCGGTTGTGGTCATGTAAGCGCTTCTTTAATTCTATGTAAAAAGTTAAAATTCCCGTTTCCTCGCCATTAAGGCATATTAGGAATACGGTGTTAGGCTCGTATTTTCCATGACCTTCGGCACATGAAAGTCTGATGTGGTCAGTATCATGCCTGGCCGGTTTACCTTCCCAGATTTCTCTGCTGCCAGTTTTTAGAGGCTGGGTCAACCCCGGGGACTTTTTGGTGTGTACCAGAAAAAATACCCCACTGCTGGGACTGAATCACCGGATTAGCAAACCGAGCTCCTAACCATTCAGTTAACCAGGTCGACCTAATTCTATGTCAGTGATCTAATAAAGGAGACAAGGTCTTGCATAACATTCTTCGGTTGTGGTCATACGTTCAACATTTAAAGGAGCAACCTCCATGCAGGAAACTCAAAAGCAGGTAACACTATCCATTGGTCTAAACATACCGAGTTGTTTAAACTTCAGTCATCCATTTTTAGAAGTGTACGCCAGGGATAATGTGACTGTCTCAAACACTCGTGCTCGTCTTGCCGGAAATCTTCGTCACTCGCCTTATGTCTTACTCTTATATCTTATGTCTTACTCTTATGCCTTATGTCTTACGCCTTACGTCTTATGTCTTACTCTTATGTCTTATGTCTTACGTCTTATGTCTTACTCTTATGTCTTATGTCTTACTCTTATGCCTTACGTCTTATGTCTTATGCCTTATGTCTTACGTCTTATGCCTTATGTCTTACGTCTTACTCAAAGAACAGTGATTCTCCAACACTCTTCTCCCCCTCCCCCACTTAAGAAAAAGCTAACTGAAACTGAAACTGAAATCGGTTCTGAACAAACATTCTCAAAATGATTTAGTACTTCTTGATGCTAAAATGTATAAACTAGAACAAAGTATGAACAGCTTTATTATTTAACGAACACAAAAGTTGTATGAAACGAACACAACTTTGTATTCATTAAATAATAACGCTGTTCATACTTTTCCTAGTTTATACATTTTGGTATCACAGCTTTACTGCAGTGCTTTTTGTATAATTGTATACTTTACACTATTTATCGTATGTTACTAAGTTATTTCCACTGCGACAACAACTTTGTATTCGTTAAATAATAAAGCTGTTCCTGACACTGTTGAGAGATTTTCATTGAGCAGTGTTATCAAAGCTCACTTTCAGATCCTACTGGTCAAACAATTTCATGAAAACATTCAGACAAAAAACACGTAGTTTACAGAAGGCTGAGAAAACATCAAAGATAGAAAATAATTACAGGCATTATCATGAACAAAAACCCCAGCATACACGTGTGTGTGTGTATGTGTGTGTGTGTCGTCACGTAAGCGCTCATTTATTTCTATGTAAGTGATATAATAGAAGAGACAAGGTCTTGCATAACATTCTTCGGTTGTGATCATGTAAGCGCTCATTTATTTCTATGTAAGTGATATAATAGAAGAGACAAGGTCTTGCATAACATTCTTCGGTTGTGGTCATGTAAGCGCTCATTTATTTCTATGTAAGTGATATAATAGAAGAGACAAGGTCTTGCATAACATTCTTCGGTTGTGGTCATGTAAGCGCTCATTTATTTCTATGTAAGTGATATAATAGAAGAGACAAGGTCTTGCATAACATTCTTCGGTTGTGGTCATGTAAGCGCTCATTTATTTCTATGTAAGTGATATAATAGAAGAGACAAGGTCTTGCATAACATTCTTCGGTTGTGGTCATGTAAGCGCTTCTTTAATTCTATGTAAAAAGTTAAAATTCCCGTTTCCTCGCCATTAAGGCATATTAGGAATACGGTGTTAGGCTCGTATTTTCCATGACCTTCGGCACATGAAAGTCTGATGTGGTCAGTATCATGCCTGGCCGGTTTACCTTCCCAGATTTCTCTGCTGCCAGTTTTTAGAGGCTGGGTCAACCCCGGGGACTTTTTGGTGTGTACCAGAAAAAATACCCCACTGCTGGGACTGAATCACCGGATTAGCAAACCGAGCTCCTAACCATTCAGTTAACCAGGTCGACCTAATTCTATGTCAGTGATCTAATAAAGGAGACAAGGTCTTGCATAACATTCTTCGGTTGTGGTCAAAAGAGCAAAGACAAACACACACAAGCTACCCTTGTAGGAGCTCTGAAGTGTACGCCAGGGATAATGTGACTGTCTCAAACACTCGTGCTCGTCTTGCCGGAAATCTTCGTCACTCGCCTTATGTCTTACTCTTATATCTTATGTCTTACTCTTATGCCTTATGTCTTACGCCTTACGTCTTATGTCTTACTCTTATGTCTTATGTCTTACGTCTTATGTCTTACTCTTATGTCTTATGTCTTACTCTTATGCCTTACGTCTTATGTCTTATGCCTTATGTCTTACGTCTTATGCCTTATGTCTTACGTCTTACTCAAAGAACAGTGATTCTCCAACACTCTTCTCCCCCTCCCCCACTTAAGAAAAAGCTAACTGAAACTGAAACTGAAATCGGTTCTGAACAAACATTCTCAAAATGATTTAGTACTTCTTGATGCTAAAATGTATAAACTAGAACAAAGTATGAACAGCTTTATTATTTAACGAACACAAAAGTTGTATGAAACGAACACAACTTTGTATTCATTAAATAATAACGCTGTTCATACTTTTCCTAGTTTATACATTTTGGTATCACAGCTTTACTGCAGTGCTTTTTGTATAATTGTATACTTTACACTATTTATCGTATGTTACTAAGTTATTTCCACTGCGACAACAACTTTGTATTCGTTAAATAATAAAGCTGTTCCTGACACTGTTGAGAGATTTTCATTGAGCAGTGTTATCAAAGCTCACTTTCAGATCCTACTGGTCAAACAATTTCATGAAAACATTCAGACAAAAAACACGTAGTTTACAGAAGGCTGAGAAAACATCAAAGATAGAAAATAATTACAGGCATTATCATGAACAAAAACCCCAGCATACACGTGTGTGTGTGTATGTGTGTGTGTGTCGTCACGTAAGCGCTCATTTATTTCTATGTAAGTGATATAATAGAAGAGACAAGGTCTTGCATAACATTCTTCGGTTGTGATCATGTAAGCGCTCATTTATTTCTATGTAAGTGATATAATAGAAGAGACAAGGTCTTGCATAACATTCTTCGGTTGTGGTCATGTAAGCGCTCATTTATTTCTATGTAAGTGATATAATAGAAGAGACAAGGTCTTGCATAACATTCTTCGGTTGTGGTCATGTAAGCGCTCATTTATTTCTATGTAAGTGATATAATAGAAGAGACAAGGTCTTGCATAACATTCTTCGGTTGTGGTCATGTAAGCGCTCATTTATTTCTATGTAAGTGATATAATAGAAGAGACAAGGTCTTGCATAACATTCTTCGGTTGTGGTCATGTAAGCGCTTCTTTAATTCTATGTAAAAAGTTAAAATTCCCGTTTCCTCGCCATTCAGGCATATTAGGAATACGGTGTTAGGCTCGTATTTTCCATGACCTTCGGCACATGAAAGTCTGATGTGGTCAGTATCATGCCTGGCCGCTTTACCTTCCCAGATTTCTCTGCTGCCAGTTTTTAGAGGCTGGGTCAACCCCGGGGACTTTTTGGTGTGTACCAGAAAAAATACCCCAATGCTGGGACTGAATCACCGGATTAGCAAACCGAGCTCCTAACCATTCAGTTAACCAGGTCGACCTAATTCTATGTCAGTGATCTAATAAAGGAGACAAGGTCTTGCGTAACGTTCTTTGGTTGTGGTCATACGTTCAACATTTAAAGGAGCAACCTCCATGCAGGAAACTCAAAAGCAGGTAACACTATCCATTGGTCTAAACATACCGAGTTGTTTAAACTTCAGTCATCCATTTTTAGAAGTCCACCATATGTAATTAATTCTCTATAATCATACTTCCACCATACGTCATTCACGCTTCATATTTAGATGTTCACCATGCGTAATTCATTTCCCATATTCAGACGTCCATCATACGTTATTCATTCTCCAACTTTATAAGTCTATCATGGGTCATTCATTCTCCATCTTTATAAGTCACCCATACGTCATTCATTCTCCATCTTCAGACGTAAACCATACGCCATTTATTCTCCATTTTCAGACATCACCCATAGTATTCATTCTACAGTTTTATACGCCCACAATACGTAAATCATTCTCCATCTTCAGACGTTCACCATGTGTCATTCATTTTCCATCTTGAGAAGTTCACATACGTCATTCAATCTTCATCTTTAGACGTCCATCATACTCATTCATTCCTCATTTTTAGACTACATCATACATCATTCATTCTTCATCTTTAGACGTCTACCATATGTCATTCATTCTCCGTCTTTAGACGTTAACCATACGACATTCATTCTCAATCTTCAGACGTCCACAATACGTCATTCATTCTCCATCTTCAGAAGTAAAAAGATACGACATTCATTCTCCATTTCTATACATCCACAACACGTGTTTTATTCTCATATTTAGACATAAACCAAACGCCATTCACTCTCCATCTTCAAACGTCCACCAAATGTCATTCATTCTCTATATTCAGACGTCAACCATACGTCATTCATTCTCCATCTTCAGACGTCAAGGACACGTCATTAATTTTCCATCTTCAGCCGTCCACCATGCGTCATTCATTCTCCATCTTCAGGCGTCAAAGATACTTCATTCATTCAACAATCTAAACCGTAACGGCCGAAGATCCTGATTTGCTGCTACAACCTGAACTGTGGCGGCTGAAGACCCTGGCTTGTTGCCCCAACCTGAACTGTGACGGCTGAAGACCCTGGCTTGTTGCCCCAACCTGAACTGTGACGGCTGAAGACCCTGGCTTGTTGCCCCAACCTGAACTGTGAAATATGAAGATCCTGCCTTGCTGTTACATCCAGAACTGTGATGGCTGAATATTGTGACTCGCTGCTACAACTGAACTGTGATGGCTGGATACCCTGGCTTGCTGCTACAACAGCACTGTGACGGCTGGTGATAATGACATACTGCTACAATTGAACTTGTGACGGCTGAAGATCATGGCTTGCTCCTACATCCTAAACTGTGACGGCTGGAGATCCTGCCTTCCTGCTACAACATGAACAGTGAAGGCTGGAGATCCTGGATTGCTGCTACAACCTGATCTGTGACAGCTGAAGATCTTGGATTGCTGTTACAACCTGAACTGCTGGATTGCTGCTACAACATTAAATGTGATGGCTGGAGATCCTGGCTTGCTGTTACATCCAGAACTGTGATGGCTGGAGATCCTGGCTTGTTGCTACAACTTCAGATGTGACGGCTGGAGAATCTGGATTGCTGTTACAACCTGATCTGTGGCAGCTGAAGATCCTGGATTACCGCTACAACCTTAACTGTGACAGCTGGAGATTTTGGAGTGCTGCTACAGCTTGATCTGTGACAGCTGAAGATATTGGATTGCTGCTACAACCTGTTTGTGACGGCTGAAGATCATGGCTTGCTCCTACATCCTAAACTGTGACGGCTGGAGATCCTGCCTTCCTGCTACAACATGAACAGTGAAGGCTGGAGATCCTGGATTGCTGCTACAACCTGATCTGTGACAGCTGAAGATCTTGGATTGCTGTTACAACCTGAACTGCTGGATTGCTGCTACAACATTAAATGTGATGGCTGGAGATCCTGGCTTGCTGTTACATCCAGAACTGTGATGGCTGGAGATCCTGGCTTGTTGCTACAACTTCAGATGTGACGGCTGGAGAATCTGGATTGCTGTTACAACCTGATCTGTGGCAGCTGAAGATCCTGGATTACCGCTACAACCTTAACTGTGACAGCTGGAGATTTTGGAGTGCTGCTACAGCTTGATCTGTGACAGCTGAAGATATTGGATTGCTGCTACAACCTGTTTGTGAAGGCTTAAGATCCTGGATTGCTGTTACAGCCTGATCTGTGACGGCTGAAGATCTTGGATTGCTGTTACAGCTTGATCTGTGATGGCTGAAGATCTTGGATTGCTGTTACAGCCTGATCTGTGACGGCTGAAGATCTTGGATTGCTGTTACAGCCTGATCTGTGATGGCTGAAGATCTTGGATTGCTGCTACAGCTTATTCTTTGACAGCTAAGGATCCTGGATTGCTGCTACAGCTTATTCTTTGACAGCTAAGGATCCTGGATTGCTGCTACAGCTTGATCTTTGACAGCTAAGGATCCTGGATTGCTGCTACAACCTGAACTGTCACGGTTGGAGATCCTGAATTGGTGCTACATCCTGATCTGTGACAGCTGAAGATTCTGGATTACTGCTACAGCTTAATCTGTGACAACTGAAGATCTTGAATTGCTGCTACAACCTGATCTATCACAGCTGAAGACTCTGGATTGCTGGTACAGCTTGATCTGTGATGGCTGAAGATCCTGGATTGCTGCTATAGCATGATCTGTGACGGCTAAAGATTGTGGATTGCCGCTACAGCCTGAACTGTGACGGCTGAAGACCTTGCATTGCTGCTACAATATGATCTATGACAGCTGGAAATCCTGGATTGCTGCTACACACTAAACTGTGACGGCTGAAGATCCTGGATTGCTGCTACAATATGATCTATGACAGCTGGAAATCATGGATTGCTGCTTCAGATTGAACTGTGACAGCATGAGATCCTGGCTTGCTCCTACTTCCTGAACTGTGACGGCTGGAGATCCTGGCTTTCTGCTACAATCTGAACTGTGACGGTTGGAGATCCTGGATTGTGCTACAAACTGAACTGTAACAGCTGAAGATCCTGGATTGCTGCTACAGACGAACTGTGACGGCTGGAGACCCTGGATTGCTGCTACAACCTGAACTATGACAGCTGGAGATCCTGTCTTGACGCAACAACCTGAACTGTTACGGCTGGAGACCCTGGATTGCTGCTACAACCTGAACTGTGACAGCTGGTGAACCTGGCTTGCCGCTACAACCTGAACTGTGACGGCTCGAGATCATGGCTTACTGCTACAACCTGAACTATGATGGATGAAGATCATGGGTTGCTGCTATACCATAAATATGACGGCTGGAGATCTTGGATTCTTGCTACAACTTGGTTTGTGACAGCTGAAGATCCTGTATTGCTGTTACAGCCTGGTCTTTGACAGCTGAAGATCCTGGATTGCTGTTACAGCCTGATCTGTGACAGCTTTAGATGCTGGATTGTTGCTAGAACCTGAACTATGACAGCTGGAGATCCTGGCTTGCCGCAACAACCTGAACTGTGACGGCTCGAGATCATGGCTTACTGCTACAACCTGAACTATGATGGATGAAGATCATGCCTTGCCGCTATAACCTAAACTGTGACGTATGAAGATCTTGGGTTGCTGCTACACATTTAATGTGATGGCTGGAGATCTTGGATTGCTGCTAAAACCTGGTTTGTGACAGCTGAACATCATGGATTGCTGTTACAGCCTGGTCTGTTGCAGCTGAATATCATGGATTGCTGGTACAGCCTGGTCTCTGGCAGCGGAACATCATGGATTGCTGTTACAACCTGATCTGTGGTAGCTTAAGATCATGGATTGCTGTTACAACCTGATCTGTGGTAGCTGAAGATCATGGATTACTGTTACAAACTGGTCTGTGGCAGCTGAAGATCATGGATTGTTGTTACAGCCTGGTCTGTGACGGCTGAAAATTATAGATTGCTGTTACAACCTGTTCTGTAGCAGCTGAAGATCCTGTATTGCTGTTACAGCCTGGTCTTTGACAGCTGAAGATCCTGGATTGCTGTTACAGCCTGATCTGTGACAGCTTTAGATGCTGGATTGTTGCTAGAACCTGAACTATGACAGCTGGAGATCCTGGCTTGCCGCAACAACCTGAACTGTGACGGCTCGAGATCATGGCTTACTGCTACAACCTGAACTATGATGGATGAAGATCATGCCTTGCCGCTATAACCTAAACTGTGACGTATGAAGATCTTGGGTTGCTGCTACACATTTAATGTGATGGCTGGAGATCTTGGATTGCTGCTAAAACCTGGTTTGTGACAGCTGAACATCATGGATTGCTGTTACAGCCTGGTCTGTTGCAGCTGAATATCATGGATTGCTGGTACAGCCTGGTCTCTGGCAGCGGAACATCATGGATTGCTGTTACAACCTGATCTGTGGTAGCTTAAGATCATGGATTGCTGTTACAACCTGATCTGTGGTAGCTGAAGATCATGGATTACTGTTACAAACTGGTCTGTGGCAGCTGAAGATCATGGATTGTTGTTACAGCCTGGTCTGTGACGGCTGAAAATTATAGATTGCTGTTACAACCTGTTCTGTAGCAGCTGAAGAACATGGATTGCTGGTACAACCTGGTCTGTGGCAGCTGAAGATCTTGGATTGCTGTTACAACTTGGTCTGTGGCAGGTGAATATTATGGATTGCTGTTACAAACTGGTCTGTGGCAGCTGAAAAACATGGATTGCTGGTAAAACCTGGTCTGTGACTTCTGAAGATCATGGATTGCTGCTACAACCTGATCTGTATGAGCTGAAGATCATGGATTGCTGTTACAGCCTGATCTGTGACAGCTTAAGATCCTGGATTGCTGTTACAGCCTGATCTGTGACAGCTTAAGATCCTGGATTGCTGTTACAGCCTGATCTGTGACAGCTTAAGATCCTGGATTGCTGTTACAGCCTGATCTGTGACAGCTTAAGATTCTGGATTTCTGTTACAACTTGATCTGTGATAGATTAAGATTCTGGATTGCTCTTACAGCCTGATCTGTGACAGATTAAGATTCTGGATTGCTCTTACAACCTGATCTGTGGCAGCTGAAGATACTGGTTGATTTTACAACATGATATGTGACAGCTGAAGACCTTGGATTGCTGTTACAGCCTGATCTGTCACAGCTTAAGATCCTGGATTGCTGTTACAGCCTGATCTGTCACAGCTTAAGATCCTGGATTGCTGTTACAGCCTGATCTGTGACAGCTTAAGATCCTGGATTTCTGTTACAGCCTGATCTGTGACAGCTTAAGATCCTGGATTGCTGTTACAACCTGATCTGTTACTGCTTAAGATCCTGGATTGCTGTTACAGCCTGATCTGTGACAGCTTAAGATCCTGGATTGCTATTACAGCCTGTTCTGTGACGGCTTAAGATCCTGGTTGCTTTTACAACCTGATCCTTGACAGCTGAATATCATGTCTTGCTGGCTTATCCAGGCATTTTCAAACCTTTTCTTTAGTGGAAATCCCCCATGAATCCACATATGATAAAATATGTGAAAAAAAACGACGCAAATTATTCTTCAGTTTCTCAGAATCTGGAATACATCTTAGGTCCATCGATCGATTTGTGTCAATCTATTTTATACAACTGAGTGAACTTTCCTCATTCCACTGTGTCACGTAAAAGCTACGGAACGCTTCCCTGGATGTCGGCTTCAACATTGCTGGAATAAAGATCAATCTAAAATTCAAATCGGGATTTCCTTATTAATCCGGTTATTGTTTTATTTTATTTTATTATTTTATTTATCTGTTTTATTTTA
The DNA here is from genome assembly GCA_009760885.1 of Achatina immaculata. NCBI lineage: Eukaryota > Metazoa > Mollusca > Gastropoda > Stylommatophora > Achatinidae > Lissachatina > Lissachatina immaculata. The sequence goes on along the minus strand of CM019697.1, from coordinate 24,300,535 downwards.
TCAAAGCTGTGTATTATTTCTTCTTTTATTTATTTTAAAGATATGATGAATACAATCAAATCATTATTTAGAAATGACTGTAGGAACAGCCTTAACATTTTGTCATCACAATTTACTGCAGCTGTTTTGTGTATATTTATATATTTAATTTTGCACATACTAAATATAACTAAAAACTGTTCCTATGTTACAATCACATATCTGTTCTTCGGCGTTCTCAGTATTTGCAGTAAATCTTGAAAAGTTTGAAAATTATTATCGATGTCTGCTATTTATGAACACACTTCTGGCTTGTAAAGAAATCTGAATGTCTGATATTTTATGAACACACTTCTGGCTTGTAAAGAAATCTGATAACAACTTTGCTGAACTGGCCCCGAAAGGTCTTATTTAATAATCTGAGTTTTCCGAAAATATCAGCCAGACAAAACATATCTGACGTAACTGTCGAGATCATGGCTTACTGCTACAACCTGAACTATGATGGATGAAGATCATGCCTTGCCGCTATAACCTAAACTGTGACGTATGAAGATCTTGAGTTGCTGCTACACATTTAATGTGATGGCTGGAGATCTTGGATTGCTGCTACAACCCGGTTTGTGACAGCTGAAGATCCTGGATTACTGTTACAGCCTGGTCTTTGACAGCTGAACATCATGGATTACTGTTACAGCCTGATCTGTGGCAGCTGAAGATCATGGATTGCTGTTACAGCCTGATCTGTGGTAGCTGAAGATCATGGATTGCTGTTACAGCCTGGTCTGTGGCAGCTTAAGATCATGGATTGCTGTTACAACCTGATATGTGGTAGCTGAAGATCATGGATTACCATTACAGGCTGGTCTGTAGCAGCTGAATATCATGGATTGCTGGTACAACCTGGTCTGTGACTTCTGAAGATCAAGGATTGCTGCTACAACCTGATCTGTGGGAGCTGAAGACCATGCATTGCTGTTACAACCTGATCTGTGGCAGCTGAAGATCATGGATTGCTGTTACAGCCTGATCTGTGACAGCTTAAGATCCTGGATTGCTATTACAGCCTGATCTGTGATAACTTAAGATCCTGGATTGCTGTTACAGCTTGATCTGTGACAGCTTAAGGTCCTGGATTGCTGTTACAGCCTGATCTGTGACAGCTTAAGATCCTAGATTTCTGTTACAGCTTTATCTGTGACAGCTTAAGATCCTGGATTGCTATTACAGCCTGATCTGTGACAGCTTAATATCCTGGATTGCTGTTACAACCTGATCTGTGACAGATTAAGATTCTGGATTACTCTTACAACCTGATCTGCAGCAGTTGAAGATACTGGTTGATTTTACAACTTGATATGTGACAGCTGAAGATCCTGGATTGCTGTTACAGCCTGATCTGTCACAGCTTAAAATCCTGGATTGCTATTACAGCCTGATCTGTGACAGCTTAACATCCTGGATTACTGTTATAGCCTGATCTGTGACAGCTTAAGATCCTGGTTGCTGTTACAGCCTCATTTGTGACAGCTTAAGATCCTGGATTGCTGTTACAGCCTGATCTGTGACAGCTTAAGATCCTGGATTGCTGTTACAGCCTGATCTGTCACAGCTTAAGATCCTGGATTGCTGTTACAGCCTGATCTGTTATAGCTTAAGATCCTGGATTGCTGTTACAGCCTGATCTGTTATAGCTTAAGATCCTGGATTGCTGTTACAGCCTGATCTGTGACAGCTTAATATCCTGGATTGCTGTTACAGCCTGATCTGTGACTGCTTAAGATCCTGGCTTAACGCAACAACCTATGACGGATGAAGATCATGCCTTGCCGCTATAACCTAAACTGTGACGTATGAAGATTCTGGGTTGCTGCTACACATTTAATGTGATGGCTGGAGATCTTTGATTGCTGCTACAACCTGGTTTGTGACAGCTGAAGAACCTGGATTGCTGTTACAGCCTGGTCTTTGACAGCTGAACATCATGGATTGCTGTTACAGCCTGATCTGTTGCAGCTGAAGATCATTGATTGCTGTTACAGCCTGGTCTGTTGCAGCTGAAGATCATGGATTGCTGTTACAACCTGATCTGTGGTAGCTTAAGATCATGGATTGCTGTTACAACCTGATCTGTGGTAGCTTAAGATCACGGATTGCTGTTACAACCTGATCTGTGGTAGCTTAAGATCACGGATTCCTGTTACAACCTGATCTGTGGTAGCTTAAGATCACGGATTGCTGTTACAACCTGATCTGTGGTAGCTGAAGATCATGGATTACTGTTACAAACTGGTCTGTGGCAGCTGAAGATCATGGATTGTTGTTACAGCCTGGTCTGTGATGGCTGAAAATCATGGATTGCTGTTACAACCTGTTCTGTAGCAGCTGAAGAACATGGATTGCTGGTACAACCTGGTCTGTGGCAGCTGAAGATCTTGGATTGCTGTTACAACTTGGTCTGTGGCAGGTGAATATTCTGGATTGCTGTTACAAACTGGTCTGTGGCAGCTGGAAAACATGGATTGCTGGTACAACCTGGTCTGTGACTTCTGAAGATCATGGATTGCTGCTACAATCTGATCTGTGGAGCTGAAGATCATGGATTACTGTTACATTCGGATCCCTTCTTTGTAAAAGCAGCATCTTGTTCCAGTAGAAAGTGGTCTACAGCATGAATGACGTCATCATCTGAAGCAAATATGCGACCACTAAGCTCCTTTTTGAGTTTGGTAAACAGATAAGGAGAAGAAAGATCAGAATTAACACCAGATACTGAAAACTGTGATGGACCGCCAATACTTGAAGATGAAATAATAGATGCCATCAAACACATGAAGAAAGGAAAAGCGACTACTGGCCCTGATAATATAACAATAGAAGAAATAGAGGCACTAGAGGAGACAGGAATAAAAATAATAACCAAGTTACTGAATGATATTTACAACAGTGGTTATATTCCCAGTGACCTGATTAAATCCATGTTTATAGCACTACCAAAGAAACCAAGTGCAAAGGAATGTGACGACCACCGGACTATCAGCCTCTCTTGTCACATAACGAAGCTACTTCTGAGAATCATTATGAGAAGAACAAGGAAAAGATAAAAATGGAAATAGCAGATGAACAGCTTGGATTTGTTGAAGGAAAGGGAACACACAAGGCCATTTATGCTTTACGAACACTAACAGAAAGAGCTTTAGAAGTACAGAAAGATCTCTACTTATGCTTCATTGATTACAACAAGGCATTTGACAAGGTAAAACATAATGAAATTATTAAAATGCGTGAAGACATCAGTATAGACGGCAAAGACCTGACGATTGTAAAACATCTATACTGCCAGCAAGAAGCAGCAGTTCGAGTTGAAAATAGAACTGGAAAATATCAACCTATAAAACAAGATGTGCGACAAGGATGTGTACTATCTCCAGACCTTTTTCTCTGTACAGCGAGAATATTCTAAGAACGATCATCACAGAACCAGGCATAAAATTGGAGGATACAGTATTAACAACCTTCGGTATGCTGACGACACAGTACTGATAGATGAGAACCAACAAGACCTGCAAAATCTCTTGGATAAAGTCGCCAAAGTGAACAGAAAGGCCTTACTTTGAACATCAAAAAGACAGAGGCTATGGTTATATTTAAGAAACATAATCCACCAGCATGTAGTATTAAACTAAACGGAACTACTCTAAAGCAGGTGCAGAAATTCAAATACCTTGGAGCAGAATAACTTCAGATGGAAAATGCAGAACAGAAATTAGGAACAGAATAGACCAAGCAAAGACTGCATTTCAGAGAATGAGAAACATATTAACCAACACATCCTTATCAATGAATGTTAGAAAACGAGTCCTAAAATGCTATATTGAACCTATCTTGTTATATGGAAGTGAATCATGGACAATAGGCAAGTCTGCACAAAAATCATTGGAAGCAGCAGAAATATGGTTTATTAGAAGAATGTTGCGAATCCCCTGGACAGCAAAAATAACTAATGAAGAATGTATGAGAAGAGCTGGAGAGACAAAACCTTGTCAAAAGGATAATAGAGAGACAATGTACTTTCATAGGACATGCTATGAGAAGAGGGGGGCATTGAAAATATTATAACAACAGGAAAAATAGAAGGAAGAAGATCAAGAGGAAGACCAAGAGAAATGATACTGGACAGTCTGACGGGATGGTGTGAGAGGAGATCACCAACTGAACTGATGGCCTGCATGAAGGATCGTGTACTCTGGAGAAGCATAATAGCCAACGCCAGTCGGCACGGCACGTAATGAAGATCATGGATTGCTGTTACAGCCTGATCTGTGACAGCTTAAGATCCTGGATTGCTGTTACAGCTTGATATGTGACAGCTTAAGATCCTGGATTGCTGTTACAGCCTTATCTGTGACAGCGTAAGATCCTGGATTTCTGTTACAGCTTGATCTGTGATAGCTTAAGATTCTGGATTGCTGTTACAGCCTGATCTGTGACAGCTTAAGATCCTGGATTGCTGTTACAGCCTGATCTGTGACAGATTAAGATTCTGGATTGCTCTTACAACCTGATCTGTAGCAGCTGAAGATACTGGTTGTTTTACAACCTGATATGTGACAGCTGAAGATCCTGGATTGCTGTTACAGCCTTATCTGTGACAGCTTAAGATCCTGGATTGCTGTTACAGCCTGATCTGTGACAGCTTAAGATCCTGGATTGCTGTTACAGCCTTATCTGTGACAGCGTAAGATCCTGGATTTCTGTTACAGCTTGATCTGTGATAGATTAAGATTCTGGATTGCTGTTACAGCCTGATCTGTGACAGATTAAGATTCTGGATTGCTCTTACAACCTGATCTGTAGCAGCTGAAGATACTGGTTGTTTTACAACCTGATATGTGACAGCTGAAGATCCTGGATTGCTGTTACAGCCTTATCTGTGACAGCTTAAGATCCTGGATTGCTGTTACAGCCTGATCTGTTACTGCTTAAGATCCTGGATTGCTGTTACAGCCTGATCTGTGACAGCTTAAGATCCTGGATTTCTGTTACAGCCTGATCTGTGACAGCTTAAGATCCTGGATTGCTGTTACAACCTGATCTGTTACTGCTTAAGATCCTGGATTGCTGTTACAGCCTGATCTGTGACAGCTTAAGATCCTGGATTGCTATTACAGCCTGTTCTGTGACGGCTTAAGATCCTGGGTTGCTTTTACAACCTGATCCTTGACAGCTGAATATCATGTCTTGCTGGCTTATCCAGGCATTTTCAAACCTTTTCTTTAGTGGAAATCCCCCATGAATCCACATATGATAAAATATGTGAAAAAAAACGACGCAAATTATTCTTCAGTTTCTCAGAATCTGGAATACATCTTAGGTCCATCGATCGATTTGTGTCAATCTATTTTATACAACTGAGTGAACTTTCCTCATTCCACTGTGTCACGTAAAAGCTACGGAACGCTTCCCTGGATGTCGGCTTCAACATTGCTGGAATAAAGATCAATCTAAAATTCAAATCGGGATTTCCTTATTAATCCGGTTATTGTTTTATTTTATTTATTATTTTATTTATCTGTTTTATTTTATCAAAGCTGTGTATTATTTCTTCTTTTATTTATTTTAAAGATATGATGAATACAATCAAATCATTATTTAGAAATGACTGTAGGAACAGCCTTAACATTTTGTCATCACAATTTACTGCAGCTGTTTTGTGTATATTTATATTTAATTTTGCACATACTAAATATAACTAAAAACTGTTCCTATGTTACAATCACATATCTGTTCTTCGGCGTTCTCAGTATTTGCAGTAAATCTTGAAAAGTTTGAAAATTATTATCGATGTCTGCTATTTTATGAACACACTTCTGGCTTGTAAAGAAATCTGAATGTCTGATATTTTATGAACACACTTCTGGCTTGTAAAGAAATCTGATAACAACTTTGCTGAACTGGCCCCGAAAGGTCTTATTTAAGATTCTGGATTGCTGTTACAGCCTGATCTGTGACAGATTAAGATTCTGGATTGCTCTTACAACCTGATCTGTAGCAGCTGAAGATACTGGTTGTTTTACAACCTGATATGTGACAGCTGAAGATCCTGGATTGCTGTTACAGCCTTATCTGTGACAGCTTAAGATCCTGGATTGCTGTTACAGCCTGATCTGTTACTGCTTAAGATCCTGGATTGCTGTTACAGCCTGATCTGTGACAGCTTAAGATCCTGGATTTCTGTTACAGCCTGATCTGTGACAGCTTAAGATCCTGGATTTCTGTTACAACCTGATCTGTTACTGCTTAAGATCCTGGATTGCTGTTACAGCCTGATCTGTGACAGCTTAAGATCCTGGATTGCTATTACAGCCTGTTCTGTGACGGCTTAAGATCCTGGGTTGCTTTTACAACCTGATCCTTGACAGCTGAATATCATGTCTTGCTGGCTTATCCAGGCATTTTCAAACCTTTTCTTTAGTGGAAATCCCCCATGAATCCACATATGATAAAATATGTGAAAAAAAACGACGCAAATTATTCTTCAGTTTCTCAGAATCTGGAATACATCTTAGGTCCATCGATCGATTTGTGTCAAATCTATTTTATACAAACTGAGTGAACTTTCCTCATTCCACTGTGTCACGTAAAAGCTACGGAACGCTTCCCTGGATGTCGGCTTCAACATTGCTGGAATAAAGATCAATCTAAAATTCAAATCGGGATTTCCTTATTAATCCGGTTATTGTTTTATTTTATTTTATTATTTTATTTATCTGTTTTATTTTATCAAAGCTGTGTATTATTTCTTCTTTTATTTATTTTAAAGATATGATGAATACAATCAAATCATTATTTAGAAATGACTGTAGGAACAGCCTTAACATTTTGTCATCACAATTTACTGCAGCTGTTTTGTGTATATTTATATATTTAATTTTGCACATACTAAATATAACTAAAAACTGTTCCTATGTTACAATCACATATCTGTTCTTCGGCGTTCTCAGTATTTGCAGTAAATCTTGAAAAGTTTGAAAATTATTATCGATGTCTGCTATTTTATGAACACACTTCTGGCTTGTAAAGAAATCTGAATGTCTGATATTTTATGAACACACTTCTGGCTTGTAAAGAAATCTGATAACAACTTTGCTGAACTGGCCCCGAAAGGTCTTATTTAATAATCTGAGTTTTCCGAAAATATCAGCCAGACAAAACATATCTGACGTAACTGTCGAAAACTTGTCCTCGTCACTGACCAGAAAGGAAGGTTGTGAAAATGTCCCAGACCTTATCAAAGCAGCCAGCGCAACTGGCGTTGGCGAGCCACTTCTGCGCAGCGGTAGAACGGGGAGCCCGCACTGCTTCCATCGCGCAGCTGCGAGACAAGCCAGTGCCGACGCGATTCAGTCTAGCTGACTACTTTAAAGCAATCGAACATGAATTATTTAATCGATCTCCCAAGTTCTGAGCCAGTACATGTTCACAATGAATCACACAAAGAATTGTTCAAGGTGTAAGAAGTGCGTTGTTTAGATCAGTGTTTCCCAGTCTTGTTCGGACTGCAGCCTCTTTTTCTCCCTGGCCACACCCTCAAAGTCCCCGCTCCCATGTACCACATACAGTGACCTGTTAAGCTAGGACATGCACTACACAAGTAAAGGCTTACGCTAGCAAACCAGTTTATCTAACAGTACGAAGTAGCACATTTATAACTCACCTACTAAATTCTTTTCTCAGCTTTTAAAGTGATGGATGAGTTTCATGTAGGGACACATGTTTCTCGATATCAGGTTGAAAAGTGCTAAGAAGAAAGATAGTATAACCCCCGTCTAAGAAGGAAGTTATTATAACCCCCGTCTAAGAAGGAAGTTATTATAACCCCCGTCTAAGAGGGAAGTTATTATAACCCCTGTCTAAGAAGAAAGATAGTATAACCCCCGTCTAAGAAGGAAGATAGTATAACCCCCGTCTAAGAAGGAAGTTATTATAACCCCCGTCTAAGAGGGAAGTTATTATAACAACTGTCTAAGAGGGAAGTTATTATAACCCCCGTCTAAGAGGGAAGTTATTATAACCCCCGTCAAAGAAGGAAGTTATTATAACCCCCGTCTAAGAAGGAAGTTATTATAACCCCCGTCTAAGAAGGAAGTTATTATAACCCCCGTCTAAGAGGGAAGTTATTATAACCCCCGTCTAAGAAGGAAGATAGTATAACCCCCGTCTAAGAAGGAAGTTATTATAACCCCCGTCTAAGAGGGAAGTTATTATAACCCCTGTCTAAGAAGAAAGATAGTATAACCCCCGTCTAAGAAGGAAGTTATTATAACCCCTGTCTAAGAAGGAAGATAGTATAACCCCTGTCTAAGAGGGAAGTTATTATAACCCCTGTCTAAGAAGGAAGTTATTATAACCCCCGTCTAAGAAGGAAGTTATTATAACCCCCGTCTAAGAAGGAAGTTATTATAACCCCTGTCTAAGAAGGAAGTTATTATAACCCCTGTCTAAGAAGGAAGTTATTATAACCCCTGTCTAAGAAGGAAGTTATTATAACCCCTGTCTAAGAAGGAAGTTATTATAACCCCTGTCTAAGAAGGAAGTTATTATAACCCCTGTCTAAAAAGGAAGGTACTACGAGGGGTGATTGATAAGTTCTCGGCATAAGGTACAACAAATTATTTGTGGACAACTTTGGTTATTTCTCAAAATATTCCCCTTGCAACTTTATGCACTTAGTCCAGCGATCCTGGAGCATTCGGATCCCTTCTTTGTAAAAGCAGCATCTTGTTCCAGTAGAAAGTGGTCTACAGCATGAATGACGTCATCATCTGAAGCAAATATGCGACCACTAAGCTCCTTTTTGAGTTTGGTAAACAGATAAGGAGAAGAAAGATCAGAATTAACACCAGATACTGAAAACTGTGATGGACCGCCAATACTTGAAGATGAAATAATAGATGCCATCAAACACATGAAGAAAGGAAAAGCGACTACTGGCCCTGATAATATAACAATAGAAGAAATAGAGGCACTAGAGGAGACAGGAATAAAAATAATAACCAAGTTACTGAATGATATTTACAACAGTGGTTATATTCCCAGTGACCTGATTAAATCCATGTTTATAGCACTACCAAAGAAACCAAGTGCAAAGGAATGTGACGACCACCGGACTATCAGCCTCTCTTGTCACATAACGAAGCTACTTCTGAGAATCATTATGAGAAGAACAAGGAAAAAGATAAAAATGGAAATAGCAGATGAACAGCTTGGATTTGTTGAAGGAAAGGGAACACACAAGGCCATTTATGCTTTACGAACACTAACAGAAAGAGCTTTAGAAGTACAGAAAGATCTCTACTTATGCTTCATTGATTACAACAAGGCATTTGACAAGGTAAAACATAATGAAATTATTAAAATGCGTGAAGACATCAGTATAGACGGCAAAGACCTGACGATTGTAAAACATCTATACTGCCAGCAAGAAGCAGCAGTTCGAGTTGAAAATAGAACTGGAAAATATCAACCTATAAACAAGATGTGAAACAGGGATGTGGATTATCATCAACATTATTTATCTTGGCAGTAGAGTGGTTATGAAGGAGGCAACATCAGACAAACGCAGAGGATTACAATGGACCCTTGACACAGTGTTGGAGGACCTTGATTTTGCGGACGACATTTGTCTATTATCAAGCAGTCACAAATATATGCAAGATAAAATAAACAAGCTAACTCAGAACGCAAACAACATAGGACTAAGATCAACGTAGGAAAGACAAAGTTAATGAAGCAAATGTGAACAACAGAAATGTACTCAGAGTAGATAGTAAGTTAGTGGAGGAGGTCAACGATTTGTATACCTTGGCAGCAGAATAGTAGAAATGGAGACAGCACAGAGACATCAACAGCAGACTTACTAGAGCAAACCAGGCTTTTGCAATGCTGCAGACTATATGGAATAAAAAAAAACTAAGCATAAATATGAAATCAGGATATTTAAGAGTAATGTTCTAAGTGTACTACTCTATGGAAGTGAATGCTGGAAAATCACCAAAACCATAGAAACAAGTTGAATTCTTTCCAGACTAAATTTACGAAGAATTAGAAAAATATTTTTGTCCAAACACCATAAGAAATACATCTTATTAGCAAAATGCAGATGAAGCCACTGACAACAATTATTGAGGAAAGACGCTGGCGATGGTTGGGACATGTGCTCCGAATGACTGACAACTCACTACCAGAAATAGCACTACGATGGACACCACAGGGGAACGATGTAAGGGTAGACCAAAGAGACCTGGAGAAGAACAACAAAAGGATTTGAGCACAGAGGGCTCACCTGGGCAAGAGCAGAAAAAAGGCGAAGGATTTGTGGAAAACCCTTGCAGAAGCCCCATGTGCCCTGGCACTTAAGGTTCAGAGAGAGAGAGAGAGAGAGATAGAAGAGAGAGTTTGGATTTGTTGAGGGAACACGCAATGCCATTTATTATTTACGAATACTAACGAAAGAGCTTTAGAAGTACAGAAAGATCTCTACTTATGCTTCATTGATTACACCAAGGCATTCAACAAGGTGAAACAAATTATTAAATGCTTGATGACATCAATATAGAGGATTGTAAAACATCTATACTACTCACCTAGAAGCAGCAATTCGAGTTAAAATACAACTGGAAAATGTTAACCTATAAACAAGGGGTGCGACAAGGATGTGTACTATCTCCAGACCTTTTTTTCTCTGTACAGCGAGAATATTCTAAGATCGATCATCACAGAACCAGGCATAAAATTGGAGGATATAATGTTAACAATCTTCTGTATGCTGACGACACAGTACTGATAGCTGAGAACCAACAAGACCTGCAAAAAATTGTATAAAGTGGCCAAAGAAAGTGAACAGAAAGGCCTTACTTTGAACATTAATAAAACAGAGACTGTGGTTATATCTAAGAAACATAATCCACCAACTTGCAGTATAAAATTAAACGAAACTATTTTAAAGCAGGTGCAGAAATTAAATACCTTGGAGCAGTAATAACTTCAGATGGGAAATGCAGAACAGAAATTAGGAACAGAATAGGCCAAGCAAAGACTGCATTTCAAAGAACGAGAAACGCATTAGCCAACAGATCCTTATCATGTTAGAAAACGAGTCCTAAATGAGATATTGAGCTTATCTTGTTATATGGAAGTGAATCATGGACAATAGGCAGGTCTGCACAAAAATCATTGGAAGCAGCAGAATGTGGTTTATTAGAAGAATGTTGCGAATCCCCTGGACAGCAAAAATAACTAATGAAGAATGTATGAGAAGAGCTGGAGAGACAAAAAACCTTGTCAAAAAGATAAGAGAGAGACAGTGTACTTTCATAGGACATGCAATGAGAAGAGGGGGCATTGAAAATATTATGACAACAGGAAAAATAGAAGGAAGAAGATCAAGAGGAAGATCATGAGAAATGATACTGGACAGTCTGACGGGATAGTGTGAGAGGAGATCACCAACTGAGCTGATGGCCTGCATGAAGGATCGTGTACTCTGGAGAAGCATAATAGCCAACGCTAGTCGGCACGTCACCTCATGATGATGATGAACAAGTGAGACTGCCAGACAGCGTGGCTTTATGAAAGGTAACATATGAGACTGGTAGACAGCGTGGCTTTATGAAACGTAACATATTAGACTGCCAGACAGCGTGGCTTTATGAAAATGTAACATATGAGAATTGTTCACGGTAGAAACAGAGTGACAGTAGCTGCACTGACATCCTTCAGTTCATCATCATCCTGTGTAGCTCCGTCATTAACATTCATTATAATGGATCTCCAGTCTGTTGTGTCTGTTGTCTTAATGTTACACTTTGACAGGCTGCCTGTATTTCTTCTCATAATGTTATGTACCAGTATTGACTGTAATTCTTCTCATAATGTTATGTACCAGTATTGATTGTATTTCTTCTCATAATGTTATGTACCAGTATTGATTGTGTTTCTTCTCATAATGTTATGTACCAGTATTGATTGTATTTCTTCTCATAATGTTATGTACCAGTATTGACTGTAATTCTTCTCATAATGTTATGTACCAGTATTGATTGTATTTCTTCTCATAATGTTATATACCAGTATTGATTGTATTTCTTCTCATAATGTTATGTACCAGTATTGATTGTATTTCTTCTCATAATGTTATGTACCAATATTGACTGTATTTCTTCTCATAATGTTATGTACCAATATTGACTGTATTTCTTCTCATAATGTTATGTACCAGTATTGACTGTAATTCTTCTCATAATGTTATGTACCAGTATTGATTGTATTTCTTCTCATAATGTTATGTACCAGTATTGACTGTAATTCTTCTCATAATGTTATGTACCAGTATTGATTGTATTTCTTCTCATAATGTTATGTACCAGTATTGACTGTAATTCTTCTCATAATGTTATGTACCAGTATTGATTGTATTTCTTCTCATAATATTATGTATCAGTATTGACTGTAATTCTTCTCATAATGTTATGTACCAGTTCATTCATTCCTTTGCATGTCCCTTGCGGAACTTTGCCTCCCAAACAGCACTCCTGTAGGCCTCTCGGTTGTGAGCAAGATGGGCTGCTGCTGCTGCATCCATTTCCAGATCATCAACGATGTCTTGCAGCCATCTTCGTTTCGGTCTTCCTCTTTTTCTTTTTCCCATTATGTATCCTTCCAATACGGTCTTCTCTAAATTATCATGACGTTTAATGTGGCCAAAATATTTAAGTTTTCTCTCTTTAATCCTCTTTACTAGCCAGCCTTCTTCAATATTAAGCTCTTGTAGTATAGATATATTTGTTCTTTTTTGTGTCCACGATATTTGGAGAACTCTTCTATAGCATTTACATTCAAAGGCATTTATGTGCTTCTCAGCTGTTTTGTTAAGTGTCCAGGTCTCACAGGCATATGTTGCGATGGGAAAGATGCATGCCCTTAAAAATCTTATTTTTGTGGTTCTGTCTGCTCCTCTCCACAGATTCTTTATTTGTTTTACTTTCTGAAGAGCAATAGATGTCCTCCTTTTAATTTCCCTCATTGTATCTCCATTATTAGTTAGTAGTGATCCAAGATATTCAAAACTCTCCACTTCTTCCAGTTTTTCCTCACTGATACATATTTCAGTTGCCTTGTTTGTTTTGTCAGTTGTCATCACTTTAGTTTTCTTTGCATTAAGATAGAGGTTCTGCTCTTCGCTGTTCTTGCGGACTGACATAATTAGTTTTTCCATTCCTTCTTGTGTTGTGGACAGCAATACTGTGTCATCAGCATATCTAATCTCTGGTATTTCATAACCTCCAACTGTTATGGCATCGTAATATTCTTTGTCTACATCTTCTCTAACATTCCTCATTATATTTTCAGTATACAAGTTAAATAAGTAGGGTGACAATATGCACCCCTGACGGACCCCTTGTTTTATGTCAAACCAAGTTGTTGTTTCACCATTTATTCTTACTGCTGCTTGTTGGTCTAAATACAGCAGTGATGTTAATTGTATCAAATGTGTTGGAAATCCCATTTTTTCCATTATTTCCCAAAGTTTCTGGTGTTGTACACAATCAAATGCCTTTGAGTAGTCTATAAAGGATAAATATAGATTCACATTAAACTCCCTGCATTTCTCTATTATTAATCTTAGATTGAATATATGATCTCTTGATCCTCTTCCTTGCCTGAAGCCAGCTTGGACCATATTGACTTCTTCTTCTATTTTCTTTCGAAGTCTACCCATTATGATTTTTAACAGAATTTTACTGGCATGACTAATCAGGGCAACAGTTCTGTAGTTGGTGCATAATTTCAGGTTACCCTTTTTTGGCAGTGGTATGAATACAGTTCTTTTCCATTCTTTTGGCCAAATACCTGAATGCCATATCTTTTTACATAGTGCATGATAGATTGTTGCACACTCCTTTCCTCCTGCTTTAATAAATTCAGCGGTTATCTCATCACATCCTGGTGATTTACCATTTTTCAGACTCTTTATTGCGTATAAAACTTCTTCCATTGTCGGCTCGGGTTCTTTCTCCTCCAATAATAATTCACACTGTTGATTTCTGCTTCCACAGTCGGTTGTTTCATACATTCTTTTGCAATATTCCTTCCATCTTTCCAGAATTTCCTCTGTCTCTGTCAGGGTATTCCCCATCTCATCACAAATTACATTTAGCTTAGGTGTGACATTTCTCGTCAATGTCTTCATTTCTTTAAACATTTCACTATCTCTTCCACACCTCTGATGTTCTTCTATTCTTTCACAACAATCTTGTATGTATTGTTTTTTGTCTTTTCTTATGTTTCTTCGTACTTCTTTTGTTAAAGTTGTATATTTATCTTTGTTGTTGTTTGTCACTCTCCATTGCGTCTTCATTTCTCTACATTGTTTTATCAGTTCTAGTGTACCTGCTGTGATCCATCTATTCTTTTGTGTTTTCTTTACTGGAACCATATCTTTGGCCTGCGTAGCCAATTCATCTGGTGTCATCTCTTCCTGTACAGCCATCAGGATTTCGAAACGGTTCTTCACTTCTATACCGTATTGTTCTGGTATATTTGTAAGGTCAAAGCGGAGTGGTCTTGATCCCATAACTATCTTTTTTATCTTTATCTTCATGTCTGCTATTAATAACTCATGGTCCGTGTCACAATAAGCACTTGGTAAAGTTTTTGCTGATGTTATGCTTGACCTCCACCTTCTCTGCACTAAAATGTAATCTATTTGATTCCTGGTTTTCCCATCAGGTGATGTCCATGTGTAAAGTCTTCTTGGATGTTGTTTAAAAAGTGTGTTAGCGATCATTAGCTCATTTTCCATACAAAACGCCATTAGATTGTCACCTGCGTCATTTCTGTGTCCTATGCTAAATTTCCCTACAACATGTCCAGTATTGATTGTAATTCTTCTCATAATGTTATGTACCAGTATTGACTGTAATTCTTCTCATAATGTTATGTACCAGTATTGACTGTAATTCTTCTCATAATGTTATGTACCAGTATTGACAGTAATTCTTCTCATAATGTTATGTATCACTATGGACTGTAATTAATATTAGAACAGGCAAATGAGTGGCATAGCACAACATATGCATTATTTATAAATTTTGAGAAAGCCTTTGACAGTGTCAACAGAGATGCACTGTGGAAAATCCTAAGATGGCATGGCCTCCCCCATAAAATAGTTAATGTAATCAAAGCCCTATACGAAGGTTTTCAGTGCAAGGTGATCTGTGGAGAACGTACCTCCAGCAGCTTTAGGGTACAAACAGGAGTGAAACAGGGATGTGGATTATCATCAACATTATTTATCTTGGCAGTAGAGTGGTTAATGAAGGAGGCAACATCAGACAAACGCAGAGGATTACAATGGACCCTTGACACAGTGTTGGAGGACCTTGATTTTGCGGACGACATTTGTCTATTATCAAGCAGTCACAAAGATATGCAAGATAAAATAAACAAGCTAACTCAGAACGCAAACAACATAGGACTAAAGATCAACGTAGGAAAGACAAAGTTAATGAAGCAAAATGTGAACAACAGAAATGTACTCAGAGTAGATAGCAAGTTAGTGGAGAAGGTCAACGAATTTGTATACCTTGGCAGCAGAGTAGTAGAAAATGGAGACAGCACAGAGGACATCAACAGCAGACTTACTAGAGCAAACCAGGCTTTTGCAGTGCTGCAGACTATATGGAAATAAAAAAAAGCTAAGCATAAATATGAAAATCAGGATATTTAAGAGTAATGTTCTAAGTGTACTACTCTATGGAAGTGAATGCTGGAAAATCATCAAAACATAGAAAACAAGTTGAATTCTTTCCAGACTAAATGTTTACGAAGAATTAGAAAAATATTTTGTCCAAACACCATAAGAAATAACATCTTATTGGCAGAAATGCAGATGAAACCACTGACAACAATTATTGAGGAAAGACGCTGGCGATGGTTGGGACATGTGCTCCGAATGACTGACAACTCACTACCAAAAATAGCACTAAGATGGACACCACAGGGGAACAGAAGTAAGGGTAGACCAAAAGAGACATGGAGAAGAACAAAAGAAAGGATGTTGAGCAATAGAGGGCTCACCTGGGCAAGAGCAGAAAAAAGGCGAAGGACAGGCATTTGTGGAAAACCCTTGCGGAAGCCCCATGTGCCCTGGGCACTTAAGGTTCAGAGAAAGAGAGAGAGAAAGAGATTGACTGTAATTCTTCAGTTGTTTTATGCCAACTTATTATTTCGGTCTTCAGCTAAATTTTATCTGTAATTCGATGCTTTAATTCTGCCATGGAGAATGTCAGTACCATATAGTTGTCAGTAGTTACACAGCATACATAATTTCTTGCAGTATTATATATAATACGTCTATATTTGTAGTTCAAAGAAAAGTTCTGACTTATATTTTTCCTGTTAAATGATTTAGACAAAGAAATACCGTTGCTTTTAAACACAACAGTAGAATGAATTACATATAGCATATGTGTTACTATTATCCGTTTTTATACTCATTAACAAGATTATTAACATATGTTACTTTTAAATATATGTACTTTGAGCTCCTTGCATGTTTTTATAACGTTTCTTAATCGATGTAATCAGCCAATAAATAAATAGTATTAAAAATAAAAATCAATAAATAAAAAAACAATTAGTTCAATTGTTTCTGTATGTGCAGGATCATTAACTGAAATTAACTACTCTCAAACTAGAAAATGGTAGACAATAAGCACAGTTATAGTTACTCTATGAGAAATCAATACGAAGGGTGATTGATAAGTTCTCGGTATAAGGTACAACGGATTATTTGTGGACATTTGTGGGTTACTTCTCAACATAGATCCCTTGCAAGTTTATACACTTAGTCCAGCGATCCTGGAGCATACGGATCTCTTCTTTGTAAAAGTCAGCATCTTGTGCCAGTAGAAAGTGGTCTACAGCATGAATGACGTCATAATCTGAAGCAAATTTGTGACCACTGAGCTCCTTTTTGAGTTTGGTAAACAGATAATAGTCCTAAGGGGCCAAATCTGGGAAATAAGGAAGATGTTCAAGAAGCTGGAAGCCGTATTGATGAATGGCAGCCATTGCCACCGCCGACTTGTGAACTGGAGCTTTGTCTTGTTGAAAGATGACTCCTCTCATCAATTTCCATTAACGCTTTTCAGTCAGTTTGACACTAGTTGCTTCACAAGATTAGCATAATAGGCACCGATGACCGTTCTGCCTTGTCGAAGATAGTCTACCAATAACAAAAGATCGAAGCCATCACTTCGCCTGCAGACAGAACCACCCTTGCTTACTTTGGAGGTGGGGATCCATGACGTTTCCACTGCTTTGACTGTTCTTTGGTTTCTGGTTGAAAATGATGCACCCAAGTCTCAAACATAGTCACTAATTGCTGAAGAAACGTTTCAGGATCTGGAGAAGGTCAACGAATTTGTATACCTTGGCAGCAGAGTAGTAGAAAATGGAGACAGCACAGAGGACATCAACAGCAGACTTACTAGAGCAAACCAGGCTTTTGCAGTGCTGCAGACTATATGGAAAAAAAAAGCTAAGCATAAATATGAAAATCAGGATATTTAAGAGTAATGTTCTAAGTGTACTACTCTATGGAAGTGAATGCTGGAAAATCATCAAAACTAGAAAACAAGTTGAATTCTTTCCAGACTAAATGTTTACGAAGAATTAGAAAAATATTTTGTCCAAACACCATAAGAAATAACATCTTATTGGCAGAAATGCAGATGAAACCACTGACAACAATTATTGAGGAAAGACGCTGGCGATGGTTGGGACATGTGCTCCGAATGACTGACAACTCACTACCAAAAATAGCACTAAGATGGACACCACAGGGGAACAGAAGTAAGGGTAGACCAAAAGAGACATGGAGAAGAACAAAAGAAAGGATGTTGAGCAATAGAGGGCTCACCTGGGCAAGAGCAGAAAAAAGGCGAAGGACAGGCATTTGTGGAAAACCCTTGCGGAAGCCCCAGTGCCCTGGGCACTTAAGGTTCAGAGAAAGAGAGAGAGAAAGAGATTGACTGTAATTCTTCAGTTGTTTTATGCCAACTTATTATTTCGGTCTTCAGCTAAATTTTATCTGTAATTCGATGCTTTAATTCTGCCATGGAGAATGTCAGTACCATATAGTTGTCAGTAGTTACACAGCATACATAATTTCTTGCAGTATTATATATAATACGTCTATATTTGTAGTTCAAAGAAAAGTTCTGACTTATATTTTTCCTGTTAAATGATTTAGACAAAGAAATACCGTTGCTTTTAAACACAACAGTAGAATGAATTACATATAGCATATGTGTTACTATTATCCGTTTTTATACTCATTAACAAGATTATTAACATATGTTACTTTTAAATATATGTACTTTGAGCTCCTTGCATGTTTTTATAACGTTTCTTAATCGATGTAATCAGCCAATAAATAAATAGTATTAAAAATAAAAATCAATAAATAAAAAAACAATTAGTTCAATTGTTTCTGTATGTGCAGGATCATTAACTGAAATTAACTACTCTCAAACTAGAAAATGGTAGACAATAAGCACAGTTTAGTTACTCTATGAGAAATCAATACGAAGGGTGATTGATAAGTTCTCGGTATAAGGTACAACGGATTATTTGTGGACATTTGTGGGTTACTTCTCAACATAGATCCCTTGCAAGTTTATACACTTAGTCCAGCGATCCTGGAGCATACGGATCTCTTCTTTGTAAAAGTCAGCATCTTGTGCCAGTAGAAAGTGGTCTACAGCATGAATGACGTCATAATCTGAAGCAAATTTGTGACCACTGAGCTCCTTTTTGAGTTTGGTAAACAGATAATAGTCCTAAGGGGCCAAATCTGGGAAATAAGGAAGATGTTCAAGAAGCTGGAAGCCGTATTGATGAATGGCAGCCATTGCCACCGCCGACTTGTGAACTGGAGCTTTGTCTTGTTGAAAGATGACTCCTCTCATCAATTTCCATTAACGCTTTTCAGTCAGTTTGACACATAGTTGCTTCACAAGATTAGCATAATAGGCACCGATGACCGTTCTGCCTTGTCGAAGATAGTCTACCAATAACAAAAGATCGAAGCCATCACTTCGCCTGCAGACAGAACCACCCTTGCTTACTTTGGAGGTGGGGATCCATGACGTTTCCACTGCTTTGACTGTTCTTTGGTTTCTGGTTGAAAATGATGCACCCAAGTCTCAAACATAGTCACTAATTGCTGAAGAAACGTTTCAGGATCTGCAGAAAAAAGGTGAAAATTGCTTCTTCATATGTTGAGACGCTGTCTTTTGTGATCAGCTCCAAAAAGTTTCGGGACCTATCGAGCAGAGACCTTTGTCATTTGAAGATCATTGTGAATAATGGCATGAACACGTTCCTGGGAGATGCCCAACTCAGTAGCAATGTACCGCTCAGTTAATCGTCGATCCTCCATTACCATGTCATGGATTCTGCCTGTGGCTTCATCGGTGGTTACCGTTCTTGGTCTTCCTGGACGGGGATCATCTTCCAGACTCTCCCTTCCATGTTTGAATTGAGTTACCAAATTCTTCACTGTGCTGTAAGAAAGAGTACTCTCCCCTAGAGTCTCCACCATATCCTCATGGATCTCCTTCGATGATAAGCCCTTGATGCAGAGGTAGCGAATGACTGCTCGATGAGAAATTGTATCCATGATTTCTTCCACCTCTTACCACTTCAGTAGCCTGTAAAAAATTGTTGCAGTTAATTCTTTGAAACTTGGTGTTTAATCTTATATTAACCTGGTCTATAAATGCACCTAATATCAACTGTGCCTTTAAAGTATTTGTACCTTATGCCGAGAACTTATCAATCGCCCCTCGTACTTAGACTCGCTACTTCGTGTAAGAAGCAGGGCACACAACTGGTATCAACTTTTTTATTTAGTAATCACAGATACAGAGAAGACAAAGATTTGTCTGTGTAAAGAGCAAAATCTAGAAATACATTAAATTAGAACTGAAATTTGATTTCGTCATATCGTTATATCGTCATATCGTTATATCGTCATATCGTTATATCGTCATATCGTTATATCGTCATATCGTTATATCGTTATATCGTTATATCGTCATATCGTTATATCGTCATATCGTTATATCGTCATATCGTTATATCGTCATATCGTTATATCGTCATATCGTTATATCGTTATATCGTTATATCGTCATATCGTTATATCGTTATATCGTCATGTGCAGAGAGAAAGACACTGCCGCATATATTTTACAAATTACGAGATATCCAGAACTCTCTGCTTTGAACATGTGTGTATGTGTGCTAACTACACTGTCACTAACTTTGCTCTGAACTCATGTGTGTGTGCTAACTACACTGTCACTAACTTTGCTCTGAACACATGTGTGTGTGCTAACTACACTGTCACTAACTCTGCTCTGAACTCATGTGTGTGTGCTAACTACACTGTCACTAACTTTGCTCTGAACTCATGTGTATGTGCTAACTACACTGTCACTAACTTTGCTCTGAACTCATGTGTATGTGCTAACTACACTGTCACTAACTTTGCTCTGAACTCATGTGTGTGTGCTAACTACACTGTCACTAACTTTGCTCTGAACTCATGTGTATGTGCTAACTCCATTGTCACTAACTCTGCTTTGAACATGTGTGTGTGCTAACTACACTGTCACTAACTTTGCTCTGAACTCATGTGTGTGTGTGCTAAGTACACTGTCACAAACTCTGCTCTGAACACGTGTGTGTGCTAACTACACTGTCACTAATTCTACTCTGAACATGTGTGTGTGCTAACTACATTGTCACTAACTCTACTCTGAACATGTGTGTGTGCTAACTACATTGTCACAAACTCTGCTCTGAACATGTGTGTGTGCTAACTACAATGTCACTAACATTGCTCTGAACATATGTGTGCTAACTACACTGTCACTAACTCTGCTCTGAACGTGTGTGTGTGTGTATGCTAACTATAATGTCACTAACTCTTCTCCGAACATGTGTGTATGTGTGCTAACTACACTGTCACAAACGCTGCTCTGAACATGTGCGTATGTGTGCTAACTACACTGTCACAAACTCTGATCTGAACATGTGTGTATGTGTGCTAACTACACTGTCACAAACGCTGCTCTGAACATGTGTGTATGTGTGCTAACTACACTGTCACAAACTCTGATCTGAACATGTGTGTATGTGTGCTAACTACACTGTCACAAACTCTGATCTGAACATGTATGTATGTGTGCTAACTACACTGTCACAAACTCTGATCTGAACATGTATGTATGTGTGCTAACTACACTGTCACAAACTCTGCTCTGAACATGTGTGTATGTGTGCTAACTACACTGTCACAAACTCTGATCTGAACATGTATGTATGTGTGCTAACTACACTGTCACTAACTCTGATTATTTTTCCTCATAAAATAAGAAATTATCATAATTTTAAACAAAATTAAAATCCATTCAGTAAATCTAGATCTTGTATGACACATGGCTAAACAAAGGATTCTAAAAAAAATTTTCAGGTTTTGACATTATAGATCTGTACACGACCTATGTACACGACCTATGTACACGACCTATGTACACAACCTATGTACACGACCTATGTACACGACCTAGATTGCTAACACGTTGGTAGTGGAAACGTAACTGTCATCAAAATGTGGCCTAAACTGTGTTTCGAATATTCTCTTGTTTTATTTGGCTTTGGCAGACAATTTTTGTGTGTGCTTGATGTGGTTTCTACTATAAATGTTGTTATCTGTGTCTATTTCATTGTTTGGTGACGACATTGTTCCATTTTTAAACAGGCATATATCAGACTTACTGTATTTGTCTATTTTATTCTATATAAAACTGCAACCATCTTGGATCCTCAAATTTGTGTGTGTCAGGCAGGTTCTATATAGAAAACAGAAGAACATTACTTTGAGAACAATATGCACACGAATCTCAGCGCAAGAACGCTTGTGTTGCATGATAAATGTATGGGTTATTTTTATCATAAATGACATTGAATATAGGAGTATTTTCGGCTGCTGGATTATTCTTGTTGCAATAAAACTAGGATGTATCTCTATCTCTGTGAAGCTTTCTACAAGCCGAGAGAAACGTCCACGTCTGACATCTGTAACACAAAGACGAAAGTTATCTGACATCTGTAACACAAACACGAAAGTCATCTGACATCTGTAACACAAACACGAAAGTCATCTGACATCTGTAACACAAACACAAAAGAAATCAGCACGAACATTGACAACTTTGCTCAGGTTTGATCTATGAATGTTTACTATGCCAATAATCTCATCGCCAGTTGTTGGCATCCCAGCAGCTCTTGCAGGTTTGTAGACCTTAGAGAAAATGTAAGATGACCCTAAGATTTTGAACAGCGTCAAAGGATCCTGGATATGAACTACGTTGTTAGAGACCAAAGAACAACTGTCTCACTGGGTATGTGATTAGAGGTGACTACAGGAAGGTTTCCTCCAGTTATTATGAAATAAAAATGAGGACTTCAGGTCTGCAGGTTCTATTCTTGGTTAGCCACACACTCATGATTCACACCGTTCTCTTTCCAACACAGACTTATCAGTTTTCACCTTTTGTATCTTTTTATGACGAACAATCAACAACAACAGCAACAACAACAACAACAACAACTCAAAGTCACGGTTCCAGCACTCATTTCACAGAAGATAATAAACTTCTCTGAACAATATTTTTCACTACTCTTATAGTCCAGTTCAGCAAACAGTAAACAAGCTACTATCAGCAACCAACAAACAAGCTACTATCAGCAAACAACAAACAAGCTACTATCAGCAACCAACAAACAATCTACTATCAGCAACCAACAAACAATCTACTATCAGCAAACAGTAAACAAGCTACTATCAGCAACCAACAAACAAGCTACTATCAGCAACCAACAAACAAGCTACTATCAGCAACCAACAAACAAGCTACTATCAGCAAACAACAAACAAGCTACTATCAGCAACCAACAAACAATCTACTATCAGCAACCAACAAACAATCTACTATCAGCAAACAGTAAACAAGCTACTATCAGCAACCAACAAACAAGCTACTATCAGCAAACAGTAAACAAGCTACTATCAGCAACCAACAAACAAGCTACTATCAGCAACCAACAAACAAGCTACTATCAGCAAACAGTAAACAAGCTACTATCAGCAAACAACAAACAAGCTACTATCAGCAAACAGTAAACAAGCTACTATCAGCAACCAACAAACAAGCTACTATCAGCAAACAACAAACAATCTACTATCAGCAACCAACAAACAATCTACTATCAGCAACCAACAAACAATCTACTATCAGCAAACAGTAAACAAGCTACTATCAGCAACCAACAAACAATCTACTATCAGCAACCAACAAACAATCTACTATCAGCAAACAGTAAACAAGCTACTATCAGCAACCAACAAACAATCTACTATCAGCAACCAACAAACAAGCTACTATCAGCAACCAACAAACAAGCTACTATCAGCAACCAACAAACAAGCTACTATCAGCAACCAACAAACAATCTACTATCAGCAAACAGTAAACAAGTTATTATCAGCAACCAACAAACAATCTACTATCAGCAACCAACAAACAATCTACTATCAGCAACCAACAAACAAGCTACTATCAGCAACCAACAAACAATCTACTATCAGCAACCAGCAAACAAGCTACTATCAGCAACCAACAAACAAGCTACTATCAGCAACCAACAAACAAGCTACTATCAGCAACCAACAAACAAGCTACTATCAGCAACCAACAAACAAGCTACTATCAGCAACCAACAAACAATCTACTATCAGCAACCAACAAACAATCTACTATCAGCAACGAACAAACAAGCTGCTATCAGCAACCAACAAACAAGCTGCTATCAGCAAACAGCAAACAATCTACTATCAGCAACCAACAAACAAGCTGCTATCAGCAACCAACAAACAAGCTGCTATCAGCAACCAACAAACAAGCTGCTATCAGCAACCAACAAACAAGCTGCTATCAGCAACCAACAAACAAGCTGCTATCAGTAACCAACAAACAAGCTACTATCAGCAACCAACAAACAAGCTGCTATCAGCAAACAGCAAACAAGCTACTATCAGCAACCAGCAAACAAGCTACTATCAGCAACCAACAAACAAGCTGCTATCAGCAACCAACAAACAAGCTACTATCAGCAACCAGTAAACAAGCTACTATCAGCAACCAACAAACAAGCTACTATCAGCAACCAACAAACAAGCTATTATCAGCAACCAACAAACAAGCTACTATCAGCAACCAACAAACAAGCTACTATCAGCAACCAACAAACAAGCTACTATCAGCAACCAACAAACAAGCTACTATCAGCAACCAACAAACAAGCTATTATCAGCAACCAGCAAACAATCTACTATCAGCAACCAACAAACAAGCTACTATCAGCAACCAACAAACAAGCTACTATCAGCAACCAACAAACAAGCTACTATCAGCAACCAACAAACAAGCTACTATCAGCAACCAACAAACAAGCTACTATCAGCAACCAACAAATAATCTACTATCAGCAAACAGTAAACAAGTTATTATCAGCAACCAACAAACAATCTACTATCAGCAACCAACAAACAAGCTACTATCAGCAACCAACAAACAAGCTACTATCAGCAACCACCAAACAAGCTACTATCAGCAACCAACAAACAAGCTATTATCAGCAACCAACAAACAAGCTACTATCAGCAACCAACAAACAAGCTACTATCAGCAACCAACAAACAAGCTATTATCAGCAACCAACAAACAAGCTACTATCAGCAACCAACAAACAAGCTACACTGGCAAATCTGCAGAAGAGCAAAGACAAACACACACACAAGCTACCCTTGTAGGAGGTCTGATGTGTAGGCCGGGGATAATATCACTCGTACTCGTCTTTGTCGGAAATCTTCCTCACTCGCCTTATGTCTTACTCTTATGTCTTATGTCTTACTCTTATGTCTTATGTCTTACGTCTTACTCTTATGTCTTATGTCTTACGTCTTATGTCTTATGTCTTACTCATATATCCTATGTCTTACTCTTATGCCTTATGTCTTACGTCTTATGTCTTATGTCTTACTCTTATGCCTTATGTCTTACTCTTATGTCTTATGTCTTACTCTTATGTCTTATGTCTTACTCTTATGTCTTATGTCTTACTCTTATGCCTTATGTCTTACGCCTTACGTCTTATGTCTTACTCTTATGTCTTATGTCTTACTCTTATGTCTTATGTCTTACTCTTATGTCTTATGTCTTACGTCTTACGTCTTATATCTTATGTCTTACTCTTATGCCTTATGTCTTACGCCTTACGTCTTATGTCTTACTCTTATGTCTTATGTCTTACGTCTTACTCTTATGTCTTATGTCTTACTCTTATGCCTTATGTATTACGTCTTATGTCTTACTCTTAAGTCTTATGTCTTACGTCTTATGTCTTATGTCTTACTTTTATGTCTTACGTCTTATGTCTTACTCTTACACCTTATGTCTTACTCTTATGTCTTATGTCTTACGTCTTAATTCTTATGTCTTACTCTTATGTCTCATGTCTTACGTCTTATGTCTTATGTCTTACGTCTTATGCCTTATGTCTTACGTCTTATGCCTTATGTCTTACGTCTTATGTCTTATGCCTTATGTCTTATGTCTTACGTCTTATACCTTACGTCTTATGTCTTATGCCTTATGTCTTACGTCTTATGACTTATGTCTTATGTATTATGCGTTATGTCTTACGTCTTATGCCTTATGTCTTACGTCTTATTCAAAGAACAGTGATTCTCCAACACTCTTCTCCCCCTCTAACTGAAACTGAAATCGGTTCTGAACAAACATTCTCTAAATGATTTAGTACTTCTTGATGCTAAAATGTATAAACTAGAACAAAGTATGAACAGCTTTATTATTTAACGAACACAAAAGTTGTATGAAACGAACACAACTTTGTATTCATTAAATAGTAACGCTGTTCATACTTTTCCTAGTTTATACATTTTGGTATCACAGCTTTACTGCAGTGCTTTTTGTATAATTGTATACTTATACACTATTTATCGTATGTTACTAAGTTATTTCCACTGTGACAACAACTTTGTATTCATTAAATAATAAAGCTGTTCCTGACACTGTTGAGAGCTTTTCATTGAGCAGTATTATCAAAGCTCACTTTCAGATCCTACTGGTCAAACAATTTCATGAAAACATTCAGACAAAAGACACGTAGTTTACAGAAGGCTGAGAAAACATCAAAGATAGAAAATAATTACAGGCATTATCATGAACAAAAACCCCAGCATACACGTGTGTGTGTGTATGTGTGTGTGTGTGTGTGTCGTCACGTAAGCGCTCATTTATTTCTATGTAAGTGATATAATAGAAGAGACAAGGTCTTGCATAACATTCTTCGGTTGTGGTCATGTAAGCGCTTCTTTAATTCTATGTAAAAAGTTAAAATTCCCGTTTCCTCGCCATTAAGGCATATTAGGAATACGGTGTTAGGCTCGTATTTTCCATGACCTTCGGCACATGAAAGTCTGATGTGGTCAGTATCATGCCTGGCCGGTTTACCTTCCCAGATTTCTCTGCTGCCAGTTTTTAGAGGCTGGGTCAACCCCGGGGACTTTTTGGTGTGTACCAGAAAAAATACCCCACTGCTGGGACTCAACCACCGGATTAGCAAACCGAGCTCCTAACCATTCAGTTAACCAGGTCGACCTAATTCTATGTCAGTGATCTAATAAAGGAGACAAGGTCTTGCGTAACGTTCTTTGGTTGTGGTCATACGTTCAACATTTAAAGGAGCAACCTCCATGCAGGAAACTCAAAAGCAGGTAACACTATCCATTGGTCTAAACATACCGAGTTGTTTAAACTTCAGTCATCCATTTTTAGAAGTCCACCATATGTAATTAATTCTCTATAATCATACTTCCACCATACGTCATTCACGCTTCATATTTAGATGTTCACCATGCGTAATTCATTTCCCATATTCAGACGTCCATCATACGTTATTCATTCTCCAACTTTATAAGTCTATCATGGGTCATTCATTCTCCATCTTTATAAGTCACCCATACGTCATTCATTCTCCATCTTCAGACGTAAACCATACGCCATTTATTCTCCATTTTCAGACATCACCCATAGTATTCATTCTACAGTTTTATACGCCCACAATACGTAAATCATTCTCCATCTTCAGACGTTCACCATGTGTCATTCATTTTCCATCTTGAGAAGTTCACATACGTCATTCAATCTTCATCTTTAGACGTCCATCATAGTCATTCATGCCTTATGTCTTATGTCTTACGTCTTATACCTTACGTCTTATGTCTTATGCCTTATGTCTTACGTCTTATGACTTATGTCTTATGTATTATGCGTTATGTCTTACGTCTTATGCCTTATGTCTTACGTCTTATTCAAAGAACAGTGATTCTCCAACACTCTTCTCCCCCTCTAACTGAACTGAAATCGGTTCTGAACAAACATTCTCTAAATGATTTAGTACTTCTTGATGCTAAAATGTATAAACTAGAACAAAGTATGAACAGCTTTATTATTTAACGAACACAAAAGTTGTATGAAACGAACACAACTTTGTATTCATTAAATAGTAACGCTGTTCATACTTTTCCTAGTTTATACATTTTGGTATCACAGCTTTACTGCAGTGCTTTTTGTATAATTGTATACTTATACACTATTTATCGTATGTTACTAAGTTATTTCCACTGTGACAACAACTTTGTATTCATTAAATAATAAAGCTGTTCCTGACACTGTTGAGAGCTTTTCATTGAGCAGTATTATCAAAGCTCACTTTCAGATCCTACTGGTCAAACAATTTCATGAAAACATTCAGACAAAAGACACGTAGTTTACAGAAGGCTGAGAAAACATCAAAGATAGAAAATAATTACAGGCATTATCATGAACAAAAACCCCAGCATACACGTGTGTGTGTGTATGTGTGTGTGTGTGTGTGTCGTCACGTAAGCGCTCATTTATTTCTATGTAAGTGATATAATAGAAGAGACAAGGTCTTGCATAACATTCTTCGGTTGTGGTCATGTAAGCGCTTCTTTAATTCTATGTAAAAAGTTAAAATTCCCGTTTCCTCGCCATTAAGGCATATTAGGAATACGGTGTTAGGCTCGTATTTTCCATGACCTTCGGCACATGAAAGTCTGATGTGGTCAGTATCATGCCTGGCCGGTTTACCTTCCCAGATTTCTCTGCTGCCAGTTTTTAGAGGCTGGGTCAACCCCGGGGACTTTTTGGTGTGTACCAGAAAAAATACCCCACTGCTGGGACTCAACCACCGGATTAGCAAACCGAGCTCCTAACCATTCAGTTAACCAGGTCGACCTAATTCTATGTCAGTGATCTAATAAAGGAGACAAGGTCTTGCGTAACGTTCTTTGGTTGTGGTCATACGTTCAACATTTAAAGGAGCAACCTCCATGCAGGAAACTCAAAAGCAGGTAACACTATCCATTGGTCTAAACATACCGAGTTGTTTAAACTTCAGTCATCCATTTTTAGAAGTCCACCATATGTAATTAATTCTCTATAATCATACTTCCACCATACGTCATTCACGCTTCATATTTAGATGTTCACCATGCGTAATTCATTTCCCATATTCAGACGTCCATCATACGTTATTCATTCTCCAACTTTATAAGTCTATCATGGGTCATTCATTCTCCATCTTTATAAGTCACCCATACGTCATTCATTCTCCATCTTCAGACGTAAACCATACGCCATTTATTCTCCATTTTCAGACATCACCCATAGTATTCATTCTACAGTTTTATACGCCCACAATACGTAAATCATTCTCCATCTTCAGACGTTCACCATGTGTCATTCATTTTCCATCTTGAGAAGTTCACATACGTCATTCAATCTTCATCTTTAGACGTCCATCATAGTCATTCATTCCTCATTTTTAGACTACATCATACATCATTCATTCTTCATCTTTAGACGTCTACCATATGTCATTCATTCTCCGTCTTTAGACGTCAACCATACGACATTCATTCTCAATCTTCAGACGTCCACAATACGTCATTCATTCTCCATCTTCAGACGTAAAAAGATACGACATTCATTCTCCATTTCTATACATCCACAACACGTATTTTATTCTCATATTTAGACGTCAACCAAACGCCATTCACTCTCCATCTTCAAACATCCACCAAATGTCATTCATTCTCCATCTTCAGACGTAAACCATACGCCATTTATTCTCCATTTTCAGACATCACCCATAGTATTCATTCTACAGTTTTATACGCCCACAATACGTAAATCATTCTCCATCTTCAGACGTTCACCATGTGTCATTCATTTTCCATCTTGAGAAGTTCACATACGTCATTCAATCTTCATCTTTAGACGTCCATCATAGTCATTCATTCCTCATTTTTAGACTACATCATACATCATTCATTCTTCATCTTTAGACGTCTACCATATGTCATTCATTCTCCGTCTTTAGACGTCAACCATACGACATTCATTCTCAATCTTCAGACGTCCACAATACGTCATTCATTCTCCATCTTCAGACGTAAAAAGATACGACATTCATTCTCCATTTCTATACATCCACAACACGTATTTTATTCTCATATTTAGACGTCAACCAAACGCCATTCACTCTCCATCTTCAAACATCCACCAAATGTCATTCATTCTCTATATTCAGACGTCAACCATATGTCATTCATTCTCCATCTTCAGACGTCAAGGACATGTCATTAATTTTCCATCTTCAGCCGTCCACCATGCGTCATTCATTCTCCATCTTCAGGCGTCAAAGATACTTCATTCATTCAACAATCTAAACCGTAACGGCCCAAGATCCTGATTTGCTGCTACAATCTGAACTGTGACGGCTGAAGATCCTGGCTTGTTGCCCCAACCTGAACTGTGACGGCTGAAGACCCTGGCTTGTTGCCCCAACCTGAACTGTGACGGCTGAAGACCCTGGCTTGTTGCCCCAACCTGAACTGTGACGGCTGAAGACCCTGGCTTGTTGCCCCAACCTGAACTGTGACGGCTGAAGACCCTGGCTTGTTGCCCCAACCTGAACTGTGAAATATGAAGATCCTGCCTTGCTGTTACATCCAGAACTGTGATGGCTGAATATTCTGACTCTCTGCTACAACTGAACTGTGATGGCTGAATATTCTGACTCGCTGCTACAACTGAACTGTGACGGCTGGATACCCTGGCTTGCTGCTACAACAGCACTGTGACCGCTGGTGATAATGACATACTGCTACAATTGAACTTGTGACGGCTGAAGATCATGGCTTGCTCCTACATCCTAAACTGTGACGGTTGGAGATCCTGGCTTCCTGCTACAACCTGAACTGTGACGGCTGGAGATCCTGCCTTCCTGCTACAACGTGAACAGTGAAGGCTGGAGATCCTGGATTGCTGCTACAACCTGATCTGTGACAGCTGAAGATCTTGGATTGCTGTTACAACCTGAACTGCTGGATTGCTGCTACAACATTAAATGTGATGGCTGGAGATCCTGGCTTGCTGTTACATCCAGAACTGTGATGGCTGGAGATCCTGGCTTGTTGCTACAACTTCAGATGTGACGGCTGGAGAATCTGGATTGCTGTTACAACCTGATCTGTGACAGCTGAAGATCCTGGATTACCGCTACAACCTTAACTGTGACGGCTGGAGATTTTGGAGTGCTGCTACAGCTTGATCTGTGACAGCTGAAGATATTGGATTGCTGCTACAACCTGATCTGTGACAGCTGAAGATCTTGGATTGCTGCTACAACCTGATTTGTGAAGGCTTAAGATCCTGGATTGCTGTTACAGCCTGATCTGTGACGGCTGAAGATCGTGGATTGCTGCTACAGCTTGATCTTTGACAGCTGAGTTCCTGGATTGCTGTTACAACCTGAACTGTCACGGTTGGAGATCCTGAATTGGTGCTACATCCTGATCTGTGACAGCTGAAGATCCTGGATTAATGCTACAGCTTAATCTGTGACAACTGAAGATCTTGGATTGCTGCTACAATCTGATCTATCACAGCTGAAGACTCTGGATTGCTGGTACAGCTTGATCTGTGACGGTTGAAGATCCTGGATTGCTGCTATAGCATGATCTGTGACGGCTAAAGATTGTGGATTACCGCTACAGCCTGAACTGTGACGGCTGAAGACCTTGCATTGCTGCTACAATATGATCTATGACAGCTGGAAATCCTGGATTGCTGCTACACACTAAACTGTGACGGCTGAAGATCCTGGATTGCTGTTACAATATGATCTATGACAGCTGGAAATCATGGATTGCTGCTTCAGATTGAACTGTGACAGCATGAGATCCTGGCTTGCTCCTACTTCCTGAACTGTGACGGCTGGAGATCCTGGCTTTCTGCTACAATCTGAACTGTGATGGTTGGAGATCCTGGATTGTGCTACAAACTGAACTGTAACAGCTGAAGATCCTGGATTGCTGCTACAGACGAACTGTGACGGCTGGAGACCCTGGATTGCTCCTACAACCTGAACTATGACAGCTGGAGATCCTGGCTTGACGCAACAACCTGAACTGTTACGGCTGGAGACCCTGGATTGCTGCTACAACCTGAACTGTGACGGATGGAGATAATGGGTTACCGTTACAACCCGAACTATGACGGATGAAGAGCATGGCTTGCTGCTATACCTTAAATGTGACGGTTGGAGATCCTGGCTTCCTGCTACAACCTGAACTGTGACGGCTGGAGATCCTGCCTTCCTGCTACAACGTGAACAGTGAAGGCTGGAGATCCTGGATTGCTGCTACAACCTGATCTGTGACAGCTGAAGATCTTGGATTGCTGTTACAACCTGAACTGCTGGATTGCTGCTACAACATTAAATGTGATGGCTGGAGATCCTGGCTTGCTGTTACATCCAGAACTGTGATGGCTGGAGATCCTGGCTTGTTGCTACAACTTCAGATGTGACGGCTGGAGAATCTGGATTGCTGTTACAACCTGATCTGTGACAGCTGAAGATCCTGGATTACCGCTACAACCTTAACTGTGACGGCTGGAGATTTTGGAGTGCTGCTACAGCTTGATCTGTGACAGCTGAAGATATTGGATTGCTGCTACAACCTGATCTGTGACAGCTGAAGATCTTGGATTGCTGCTACAACCTGATTTGTGAAGGCTTAAGATCCTGGATTGCTGTTACAGCCTGATCTGTGACGGCTGAAGATCGTGGATTGCTGCTACAGCTTGATCTTTGACAGCTGAGTTCCTGGATTGCTGTTACAACCTGAACTGTCACGGTTGGAGATCCTGAATTGGTGCTACATCCTGATCTGTGACAGCTGAAGATCCTGGATTAATGCTACAGCTTAATCTGTGACAACTGAAGATCTTGGATTGCTGCTACAATCTGATCTATCACAGCTGAAGACTCTGGATTGCTGGTACAGCTTGATCTGTGACGGTTGAAGATCCTGGATTGCTGCTATAGCATGATCTGTGACGGCTAAAGATTGTGGATTACCGCTACAGCCTGAACTGTGACGGCTGAAGACCTTGCATTGCTGCTACAATATGATCTATGACAGCTGGAAATCCTGGATTGCTGCTACACACTAAACTGTGACGGCTGAAGATCCTGGATTGCTGTTACAATATGATCTATGACAGCTGGAAATCATGGATTGCTGCTTCAGATTGAACTGTGACAGCATGAGATCCTGGCTTGCTCCTACTTCCTGAACTGTGACGGCTGGAGATCCTGGCTTTCTGCTACAATCTGAACTGTGATGGTTGGAGATCCTGGATTGTGCTACAAACTGAACTGTAACAGCTGAAGATCCTGGATTGCTGCTACAGACGAACTGTGACGGCTGGAGACCCTGGATTGCTCCTACAACCTGAACTATGACAGCTGGAGATCCTGGCTTGACGCAACAACCTGAACTGTTACGGCTGGAGACCCTGGATTGCTGCTACAACCTGAACTGTGACGGATGGAGATAATGGGTTACCGTTACAACCCGAACTATGACGGATGAAGAGCATGGCTTGCTGCTATACCTTAAATATGACGGCTGGAGATCTTGGATTCTTGCTACAACTTGGTTTGTGACAGCTGAAGATCCTGGATTGCTGTTACAGCCTGATCTGTGGCAGCTGAAGATCATTGATTGCTGTTACAGCCTGGTCTCTGGCAGCTGAAGATCATGGATTGCTGTTACAGCCTGGTCTCTGGCAGCTGAAGATCATTGATTGCTGTTACAGCCTGGTCTGTGACGGCTGAAAATCATGGATTGCTGTTACAACCTGTTCTGTAGCAGCTGAAGAACATGGATTGCTGGTACAACCTGGTCTGTGGCAGCTGAAGATCTTGGATTGCTGTTACAACTTGGTCTGTGGCAGGTGAATATTATGGATTGCTAATACAACCTGGTCTGTGTCTTCTGAAGATCATGGATTGCTGCTACAACCTGATCTGTATGAGCTGAAGATCGTGGATTGCTGTTACAACCTGATCTGTGGCAGCTTAAGATCCTGGATTGCTGTTACAGCCTGATCTGTCACAGCTTAAGATCCTGGATTGCTGTTACAGCCTGATCTGTTATAGCTTAAGGTCCTGGATTGCTGTTACAGCCTGATCTGTGACAGCTTAAGATCCTGGCTTACCGCAACAACCTGAACTGTGACGGCTCGAGATCATGGCTTACCGCTACAACCTGAACTATGACGGATGAAGATCATGCCTTGCTGCTATAACCTAAACTGTGACGTATGAATATTCTGGGTTGCTGCTAAACATTTAATGTGATGGCTGGAGATCTTTGATTGCTGCTACAACCTGGTTTGTGACAGCTGAAGATCCTGGATTGCTGTTACAACCTGATCTGTGGTAGCTGAAGATCATAGATTGCTGTTACAACCTGATCTGTAGCAGCTGAAGAACATGGATTGCTGTTACAACCTGATCTGTGGTAGCTGAAGATCATAGATTGCTGTTACAACCTGATCTGTGGTAGCTGAAGATCATAGATTGCTGTTACAACCTGATCTGTGGTAGCTGAAGATCATAGATTGCTGTTACAACCTGATCTGTGGTAGCTGAAGATCATAGATTGCTGTTACAACCTGATCTGTAGCAGCTGAAGAACATGGATTGCTGCTACAACCTGATCTGTGGGAGCTGAAGATCATGGACTGCTGTTACAACCTGATCTGTGGCAGCTGAAGATCATGGATTGCTGTTACAGCCTGATCTGTGACAGCTTAAGATCCTGGATTGCTGTTACAGCCTGATCTGTGACAGCTTAAGATCCAGGATTGCTGTTACAGCCTTATCTGTGACAGCGTAAGGTCCTGGATTTCTGTTACAGCCTGATCTGTGACAGCTTAAGATCCTGGATTGCTGTTACAACCTGATCTGTGACAGATTAAGATTCTGGATTGCTCTTACAACCTGATCTGTAGCAGCTGAAGATACTGGTTGATTTTACAACCTGATATGTGACAGCTGAAGATCCTGGATTGCTGTTACAGCCTGATCTGTGACAGCTTAAGATCCTGGATTGCTGTTACAGCCTGATCTGTGACAGCTTAACATCCTGAATTACTGTTATAGCCTGATCTGTGACAGCTTAAGATCCTGGTTGCTGTTACAGCCTTATCTGTGACAGCTTAAGATCCTGGATTGCTGTTACAGCCTGATCTGTGACAGCTTAAGATCCTGGATTGCTGTTATAGCCTGATCTGTGACAGCTTAAGATCCTGGATTTCTGTTATAGCCTGATCTGTGACAGCTTAAGATCCTGGATTGCTGTTACAGCCTGATCTGTGACTGCTTAAAATCCTGGATTGCTGTTACAGCCTGATCTGTGACAGCTTAAGATCCTGGATTGCTGTTACAACCTGATCTGTGACAGCTTAAGATCCTGGATTGCTGTTACAGCCTGATCTGTGACAGCTTAAGATCCTGGATTGCTATTACAGCCTGTTCTGTGACGGCTTAAGATCCTGGGTTGCTTTTACAACCTGATCCTTGACAGCTGAATATCATGTCTTGCTGGCTTATCCAGGCATTTTCAAACCTTTTTTTTAGTGGAAAGCCCCCATGAATCCACATATGACATAAAATATGTGAAAAAAAACGACGCAAATTACTCTTCAGTTTCCCAGAATCTGGAATACATCTTAGGTCCATCGATCGATTTGTGTCAAATCTATTTTATACAAACTGAGTGAACTTTCCTCATTCCACTGTGTCACGTAAAAGCTACGGAACGCTTCCCTGGATGTCGGCTTCAACATTGCTGGAATAAAGATCAATCTAAAATTCAAATCGGGATTTCCTTATTAATCCGGTTATTGTTTTATTTTATTATTTTTTATTTTATTATTTTATTTATTTATTTTATTTTATCAAAGCTGTGTATTATTTCTTCTTTTATTTATTTTAAAGATATGATGAATACAATCAAATCATTATTTAGAAATGACTGTAGGAACAGCCTTAACATTTTGTCATCACAATTTACTGCAGCTGTTTTGTGTATATTTATATATTTAATTTTGCACATACTAAATATAACTAAAAACTGTTCCTATTTTACAATCACATATCTGTTCTTCGGCGTTCTCAGTATTTGCAGTAAATCTTGAAAAGTTTGAAAATTATTATCGATGTCTGCTATTTTATGAACACACTTCTGGCTTGTAAAGAAATCTGAATGTCTGATATTTTATGAACACACTTCTGGCTTGTAAAGAAATCTGATAACAACTTTGCTGAACTGGCCCCGAAAGGTCTTATTTAATAATCTGAGTTTTCCGAAAATATCAGCCAGACAAAACATATCTGACGTAACTGTGGAAAACTTGTCCTCGTCACTGACCAGAAAGGAAGGTTGTGAAAATGTCCCAGAGCTTATCAAAGCAGCCAGCGCAACTGGCGTTGGCGAGCCACTTCTGCGCTGCGGTAGAACGGGGAGCCCGCACTGCTTCCATCGCGCAGCGGCGAGACAAGCCAGTGCCGACGCGATTCAGTCTAGCTGACTACTTTAAAGCAATCGAACATGAATTATTTAATCGATCTCCCAAGTTCTGAGCCAGTACATGTTCACAATGAATCACACAAAGAATTGTTCAAGGTGTAAGAAGTGCGTTGTTTAGATCAGTGTTTCCCAGTCTTGTTCGGACTGCAGCCTCTTTTTCTCCCTGGCCACACCCTCAAAGTCCCCGCTCCCATGTACCACAGACCGTGACCTGTTAAGCTAGGACATGCACTACACAAGTAAAGGCTTACGCTAGCAAACCAGTTTATCTAACAGTACGAAGTAGCACATTTATAACTCACCTACTAAATTATTTTCTCAGCTTTTAAAGTGATGGATGAGTTTCATGTAGGGACACATGTTTCTCGATATCAGGTTGAAAAGTGCTAAGAAGAAAGATAGTATAACCCCCGTCTAAGAAGGAAGTTATTATAACCCCTGTCTAAGAAGGAAGTTATTATAACCCCCGTCTAAGAGGGAAGTTATTATAACCCCTGTCTAAGAAGAAAGATATTATAACCCCCGTCTAAGAAGGAAGATAGTATAACCCCCGTCTAAGAAGGAAGTTATTATAACCCCCGTCTAAGAGCGAAGTTATTATAACCCCTGTCTAAGAAGAAAGATAGTATAACCCCCGTCTAAGAAGGAAGTTATTATAACCCCTGTCTAAGAAGGAAGATAGTATAACCCCCGTCTAAGAAGGAAGTTATTATAACCCCTGTCTAAGAAGGAAGTTATTATAACCCCTGTCTAAGAAGAAAGATAGTATAACCCCTGTCTAAGAAGAAAGATAGTATAACCCCTGTCTAAGAAGAAAGATAGTATAACCCCTGTCTAAGAAGAAAGATAGTATAACCCCTGTCTAAGAAGGAAGTTATTATAACCCCCGTCTAAGAAGGAAGATAGTATAACCCCCGTCTAAGAAGGAAGTTATTATAACCCCTGTCTAAGAAGGAAGTTATTATAACCCCCGTCTAAGAGGGAAGTTATTATAACCCCTGTCTAAGAAGAAAGATATTATAACCCCCGTCTAAGAAGGAAGATAGTATAACCCCCGTCTAAGAAGGAAGTTATTATAACCCCCGTCTAAGAGCGAAGTTATTATAACCCCTGTCTAAGAAGAAAGATAGTATAACCCCCGTCTAAGAAGGAAGTTATTATAACCCCTGTCTAAGAAGGAAGATAGTATAACCCCCGTCTAAGAAGGAAGTTATTATAACCCCTGTCTAAGAAGGAAGTTATTATAACCCCTGTCTAAGAAGAAAGATAGTATAACCCCTGTCTAAGAAGAAGATAGTATAACCCCTGTCTAAGAAGAAAGATAGTATAACCCCTGTCTAAGAAGAAAGATAGTATAACCCCTGTCTAAGAAGGAAGTTATTATAACCCCCGTCTAAGAAGGAAGTTATTATAACCCCCGTCTAAGAAGGAAGTTATTATAACCCCTGTCTAAGAAGGAAGTTATTATAACCCCTGTCTAAGAAGGAAGTTATTATAACCCCTGTCTAAGAAGGAAGTTATTATAACCCCTGTCTAAGAAGGAAGTTATTATAACCCCTGTCTAAAAAGGAAGGTACTACGAGGGGTGATTGATAAGTTCTCGGCATAAGGTACAACAAATTATTTGTGGACAACTTTGGTTATTTCTCAAAATATTCCCCTTGCAACTTTATGCACTTAGTCCAGCGATCCTGGAGCAGTCGGATCCCTTCTTTGTAAAAGCAACATCTTGTTCCAGTAGAAAGTGGTCTACAGCATGAATGACGTCATCATCTGAAGCAAATATGCGACCACTAAGCTCCTTTTTGAGTTTGGTAAACAGATAAGGAGAAGAAAGACCAGAATTAACACCAGATACTGAAAACTGTGAGGGACCGCCAATACTTGAAGATGAAATCATAGATGCCATCAAACACATGAAGAAAAGCGACTGGGCCTGATAATATAACAATAGAAGAAATAGAGGCACTAGAGGAGACAGGAATAAAAATAATAACCAAGTTACTGAATGATATTTACAACAGTGGTTATATTCCCAGTGACCTGATTAAATCCATGTTTATAGCACTACCAAAGAAACCAAGTGCAAAGGAATGTGACGACCACCGGACTATCAGCCTCTCACGTCACATAACGAAGCTACTTCTGAGAATCATTATGAGAAGAACAAGGAAAAAGATAAAAATGGAAATAGCAGATGAACAGCTTGGATTTGTTGAAGGAAAGGGAACACACAAGGCCATTTATGCTTTACGAACACTAACAGAAAGAGCTTTAGAAGTACAGAAAGATCTCTACTTATGCTTCATTGATTACAACAAGGCATTTGACAAGGTAAAACATAATGAAATTATTAAAATGCGTGAAGACATCAGTATAGACGGCAAAGACCTGACGATTGTAAAACATCTATACTGCCAGCAAGAAGCAGCAGTTCGAGTTGAAAATAGAACTGGAAAATATCAACCTATAAAACAAGATGTGCGACAAGGATGTGTACTATCTCCAGACCTTTTTTCTCTGTACAGCGAGAATATTCTAAGAACGATCATCACAGAACCAGGCATAAAAATTGGAGGATACAGTATTAACAACCTTCGGTATGCTGACGACACAGTACTGATAGATGAGAACCAACAAGACCTGCAAAATCTCTTGGATAAAGTCGCCAAAGTGAACAGAAAGGCCTTACTTTGAACATCAAAAAGACAGAGGCTATGGTTATATTTAAGAAACATAATCCACCAGCATGCAGTATTAAACTAAACGGAACTACTCTAAAGCAGGTGCAGAAATTCAAATACCTTGGAGCAGAAATAACTTCAGATGGAAAATGCAGAACAGAAATTAGGAACAGAATAGACCAAGCAAAGACTGCATTTCAGAGAATGAGAAACATATTAACCAACACATCCTTATCAATGAATGTTAGAAAACGAGTCCTAAAATGCTATATTGAACCTATCTTGTTATATGGAAGTGAATCATGGACAATAGGCAAGTCTGCACAAAAATCATTGGAAGCAGCAGAAATATGGTTTATTAGAAGAATGTTGCGAATCCCCTGGACAGCAAAAATAACTAATGAAGAATGTATGAGAAGAGCTGGAGAGACAAAAACCTTGTCAAAAGGATAATAGAGAGACAATGTACTTTCATAGGACATGCTATGAGAAGAGGGGGGGGGGGCATTGAAAATATTATAACAACAGGAAAAATAGAAGGAAGAAGATCAAGAGGAAGACCCAGAGAAATGATACTGGACAGTCTGACAGGATGGTGTGAGAGGAGATCACCAACTGAACTGATGGCCTGCATGAAGGATCGTGTACTCTGGAGAAGCATAATAGCCAACGCCAGTCGGCACGGCACGTAATGATGATGATGATGGAACAGGTAATAGTTCGAAGGGGCCAAATCTGAGGAATAAGGAGGATGTTTAAGAAGCTGGAAGCCACATTCATGAATGGCAGCCATTGCCATCGTCGACTTGTGAACTGGACATTGTCGTGATGAAAGATGACTCCTCTCGTCAATTTTCATCAACGCTTTTCCTTCAGTTTAACCCACAGTTGCTTCACAAAATTAGCGTAATAGGCACTGGTGACCTCTCTGCCCTTTTGAAGATAGTCTACCAATAGCACACCTTCTGAATCCCAAAAGATGGAAGCCATCCTTTTGCCTGCAGACAGAACCACCCTTGCTTTCTCTGGAGGTGGGGATCCATGATGTTTCCACTGCTTTGACTATTCTTTTGTTTCTGGTTGAAAATGATGCACCCAAGTCTCATCCATAGTCACAAACTGCTGAAGAAACTTTTCAGGATCTGCAGAAAAATGGAAAAGATTGTCTCTTGACATGTTGAGACGCTGTCGTTTGTGATCAGCTCCAAGAAGTTTCGAGACCCAACGATCAGAGACCTTTGTCATTTGAAGATCATTGTGAATAATGGCATGAACATGTTCCTGGGAGATGGCCAACTCAGTAGCAATGTACCGCTCAGTTAGTCGTTGATCTTTCATTATCATGTCATGGATTCTGCCGGTGGTAACGCTTTTATTTCTACACGGGTGGATATAATACCTGCTTTCTTAGACGGGGGTTTTATTATCATCCTGCTTAGAAGGGGGTTTTAATATCATCCTGCTTAGAAGGGGGTTTTAATATCATCCTGCTTAGAAGGGGGTTTTATTATCATCCTGCTTAGAAGGGGGTTTCAATATCATCCTGCTTAGACTGGGGCTATGAAACCTTCCTTTTTAGGTGAGGATTATAATATCTTTCTTTTTATACGGGGTTATAATTCCTTCTTTTTAAGACTGGGATATAATACCTTTCTTCTTAGAGGGGGGTTAAAATACCTTCTTTCTTATATGAGGGTTATAATACCTTCCTATTTAGACTGGGATATAATACTTTTCTTCTTAGAAGGGGGTTAAAATACCTTTCTTCTTTGAGGGGGGTTAAAATACCTTCCTTCTTAGGCGAGGGTTATAATACCGTCTATTAAGGAACCTATTATAACCTCCGTCTCAGGAGAAAGATAATATATCCCTCGACTAAAAAGTAAGGTATTATAGCCCCCGTCTAAGAAGAACAAGGAAAAAGATAAAAATGGAAATAGCAGATGAACAGCTTGGATTTGTTGAAGGAAAGGGAACACACAAGGCCATTTATGCTTTACGAACACTAACAGAAAGAGCTTTAGAAGTACAGAAAGATCTCTACTTATGCTTCATTGATTACAACAAGGCATTTGACAAGGTAAAACATAATGAAATTATTAAAATGCGTGAAGACATCAGTATAGACGGCAAAGACCTGACGATTGTAAAACATCTATACTGCCAGCAAGAAGCAGCAGTTCGAGTTGAAAATAGAACTGGAAAATATCAACCTATAAAACAAGATGTGCGACAAGGATGTGTACTATCTCCAGACCTTTTTTCTCTGTACAGCGAGAATATTCTAAGAACGATCATCACAGAACCAGGCATAAAAATTGGAGGATACAGTATTAACAACCTTCGGTATGCTGACGACACAGTACTGATAGATGAGAACCAACAAGACCTGCAAAATCTCTTGGATAAAGTCGCCAAAGTGAACAGAAAGGCCTTACTTTGAACATCAAAAGACAGAGGCTATGGTTATATTTAAGAAACATAATCCACCAGCATGTAGTATTAAACTAAACGGAACTACTCTAAAGCAGGTGCAGAAATTCAAATACCTTGGAGCAGAAATAACTTCAGATGGAAAATGCAGAACAGAAATTAGGAACAGAATAGACCAAGCAAAGACTGCATTTCAGAGAATGAGAAACATATTAACCAACACATCCTTATCAATGAATGTTAGAAAACGAGTCCTAAAATGCTATATTGAACCTATCTTGTTATATGGAAGTGAATCATGGACAATAGGCAAGTCTGCACAAAATCATTGGAAGCAGCAGAAATATGGTTTATTAGAAGAATGTTGC
Source organism: Achatina immaculata (assembly GCA_009760885.1). NCBI lineage: Eukaryota > Metazoa > Mollusca > Gastropoda > Stylommatophora > Achatinidae > Lissachatina > Lissachatina immaculata. The sequence continues at coordinate 24,258,812 of CM019697.1, read as the reverse complement.
GAATCCCCTGGACAGCAAAAATAACTAATGAAGAATGTATGAGAAGAGCTGGAGAGACAAAAACCTTGTCAAAAGGATAATAGAGAGACAATGTACTTTCATAGGACATGCTATGAGAAGAGGGGGGGCATTGAAAATATTATAACAACAGGAAAAATAGAAGGAAGAAGATCAAGAGGAAGACCAAGAGAAATGATACTGGACAGTCTGACGGGATGGTGTGAGAGGAGATCACCAACTGAACTGATGGCCTGCATGAAGGATCGTGTACTCTGGAGAAGCATAATAGCCAACGCCAGTCGGCACGGCACGTAATGATGATGATGATGGAACAGGTAATAGTTCGAAGGGGCCAAATCTGAGGAATAAGGAGGATATTTAAGAAGCTGGAAGCCACATTCATGAATGGCAGCCATTGCCATCGTCGACTTGTGAACTGGACATTGTCGTGATGAAAGATGACTCCTCTCGTCAATTTTCATCAACGCTTTTCCTTCAGTTTAACCCACAGTTGCTTCACAAAATTAGCGTAATAGGCACTGGTGACCTTTCTGCCCTTTTGAAGATAGTCTACCAATAGCACACCTTCTGAATCCCAAAAGATGGAAGCCATCCTTTTGCCTGCAGACAGAACCACCCTTGCTTTCTCTGGAGGTGGGGATCCATGATGTTTCCACTGCTTTGACTGTTCTTTTGTTTCTGGTTGAAAATGATGAACCCAAGTCTCATCCATAGTCACAAATTGCTGAAGAAACTTTTCAGGATCTGCAGAAAAATGGAAAAGATTGTCTCTTGACATGTTGAGACGCTGTCGTTTGTGATCAACTCCAAGAAGTTTCGAGACCCAACGATCAGAGACCTTTGTCATTTGAAGATCATTGTGAATAATGGCATGAACACGTTCCTGGGAGATGGCCAACTCAGTAGTAATGTACCGCTCAGTTAGTCGTCGATCCTCCATTATCATGTCATGGATTCTGCCGGTGGTAACGCTTTTATTTCTACACGGGTGGATATAATACCTGCTTTCTTAGACGGGGGTTTTATTATCATCCTGCTTAGAAGGGGGTTTTAATATCATCCTGCTTAGAAGGGGGTTTTAATATCATCCTGCTTAGAAGGGGGTTTTAATATCATCCTGCTTAGAAGGGGGTTTCAATATCATCCTGCTTAGACTGGGGCTATGAAACCTTCCTTTTTAGGTGAGGATTATAATATCTTTCTTTTTATACGGGGTTATAATTCCTTCTTTTTAAGACTGGGATATAATACCTTTCTTCTTAGAGGGGGGTTAAAATACCTTCTTTCTTATATGAGGGTTATAATACCTTCCTATTTAGACTGGGATATAATACTTTTCTTCTTAGAAGGGGGTTAAAATACCTTTCTTCTTTGAGGGGGGTTAAAATACCTTCCTTCTTAGGCGAGGGTTATAATACCGTCTATTAAGGAACCTATTATAACCTCCGTCTCAGGAGAAAGATAATATATCCCTCGACTAAAAAGTAAGGTATTATAGCCCCCGTCTAAGAAGGGAGATATTATAACCCCCGTCTAAAAAAGAAGGTATTATAACCCTCATCTAAAAAAGAACATATTATAACCCTCGTCTGAAAAGGTAGGTATTATAACCCCTGTATATAAAGGAAGATATTATAATCCTCGCCTAAAAAGGAAGGTATTATAACCCCCGTCTAAGAAGGAATGTATTATAACTAGGTCTATGGAGGAAAGCATTATAACCCCCGTCTAAGAAGGAAGGTATTATTACCCCCGTGTAAGAAGGAAGGTATTGTAACCCCCGTGTAAGAAGGAAGGTATTGTAACCCCCTGTAATAAGGAAGGTATTATAACTAGGTCTATGGAGGAAAGCATTATAACCCCCGTATAAGAAGGAAGGTATTGTAACCCCCGTGTAAGAAGGAAGGTATTGTAACCCCCTGTAAGAATGAAGGTATTATAACTAGGTCTATGGAGGAAAGCATTATAACCCCCGTGTAAGAAGGAAGGTATTGTAACCCCCGTGTAAGAAGGAAGGTATTGTAACCCCCGTGTAAGAAGGAAGGTATTATAACCCCCGTGTAAGAAGGAAGGTATTGTAACCCCCGTGTAAGAAGGAAGGTATTATAACCCCCGTGTAAGAAGGAAGGTATTGTAACCCCCGTGTAAGAAGGAAGGTATTGTAACCCCCGTGTAAGAAGGAAGGTATTATAACCCCCGTGTAAGAAGGAAGGTATTGTAACCTCCGTGTAAGAAGGAAGGTATTATAACCCCCGTGTAAGAAGGAAAGCATTGTAACCCCCGTGTAAGAAGGAAGGTATTATAACCCCCGTGTAAGAAGGAAGGTGTTGTAACCCCCGTGTAAGAAGGAAGGTATTATAACCCCCGTGTAAGAAGGAAGGTATTGTAACCCCCTGTAAGAAGGAAGGTATTGTAACCTCCGTGTAAGAAGGAAGGTATTGTAACCCCCTGTAAGAAGGAAGGTATTGTAACCCCCGTGTAAGAAGGAAGGTATTGTAACCCCCTGTAAGAAGGAAGGTATTGTAACCCCCGTCTACTGCTTCGTTTCCGCTCAAATCCTTTCTAGTGACCTTTTTTCTTTCATCGCCCTTCTAGCCCTTTCCAACACCAGCAGGGGGCGTTATGGCCCACTTTGAGAAACACTGGTTCAGATGTATGATCAGCCTTTTACTTCTCCCAAACATTAGGACACAACCACGTGGTGAACAAAACAAGTAGGTTCGGTAATAGGATGAAGCTTTCAGATACCTCCAGTATAGACAGGTAACTGCTTGACTATCTCTAATATAGACAGGTAACTGCTTGACTATCTCTAATATAGACAGGTATCTGCTTGACTATCTCCAATATAGACAGGTAACTGCTTGACTATCTCTAATAAGACAGGTAACTGCTTGATTATCTCTAATATAGACAGGTAACTGCTTGACTATCTCTAATATAGACAGGTAACTGCTTGACTATCTCTAATATAGGCAGGTAACTGCTTGTTTATCTCCAATATAGACAGGTATCTGCTTGACTATCTCTAACATATACAGGTAACTGCTTGATTATCTCTAATATAGACAGGTAACTGCTTGATTATTTCCAATATAGACAGGTAACTGCTTGATTATCTCCAGTCCAGACAGGTAACTGCTTGACTATCTCTAATATAGACAGGTAACTGCTTGATTATCTCTAATATAGACAGGTAACTGCTGACTATTTCCAGTGTAGACAGTTAATTGATGACTATCTCCAGTGTAGACATGTAATTGCTGACTATCTCCAACATCGATAGTGTTTTGCTTTACAGAGTCTTTCTCTCAAACCACATCTCTTCCAATAATTTGTTGGTTTTGAAGAATCAGACGTAATCAGGAGAAAAGCATCACCATATCTCATGGTGCCACGATCTACTGAAACAACTAAAAGTGCTGTGTCTTGAGTCTTTACTTTGACATGATATAAATGTTTAGAATGTAGGAGAACCCAGCTCAGCGCTGTCTACCGCTGTCAACTATAAGAGAGTGTATACCACGGTACACGTCGGCATGCAAGCTACTGCACGTAGATAAGATTCCCCTCCCTCTTTTCTTCCTGACCAAGACCCTCCCTTTCCCGCTCCACATCCACCTACCCATCCCCCCACCACTTCCCCCCTCCCCCGCAAAAAAAAAAAAATAGAAAAAGATCTACACATCAGAGTAAGAAAGACATTGATGGAGAAGGCAAACCTCAGTTTGGAGAATAAAAGTGTCAACAACATTTGGACTATGCCTTGAGATACATTTAAACAACGGCCATGATATGTAGCGGAGCATGTTGGAGCAGAACTTTATCAAATACATATTCCAGCTTTCCTGAAAGTGAGTACTTAAGAAAAAAAGAAAAATATTGTTTTGTTTTATTCTTTGACTGACTTCCGCGGCTGAAATGTTTTTTTTTGTGCTTTTTGCTGAAGCAAGTGTTGTTTTTTTTAATGTAAATTTGAGTGACAATCTTCATTTACTTTTTTTGTCTTATTTTCTCTTATTCTCACTCTCCTTTTCTTCTATCCTTTCTCTTCCTCATCATCTCTCCCCCCCCCACCAACCTACCCCTTCTTGTATGCTTTACTAATATAAATGTATGTCTGAGTGTTTGTGTCTACGTGTATATATATACCTGTATATATGAATATATGTACTTATATGTATGAGTGTAAACTAAGTGAATATATACATGTGTATATGTTGCTACATGCATGTATATATGTGTAAATTATCTCTATGTGAATTTACAAACATCTATACATTTACATATATGTATTTGAAAAGGGACAGACACAGGTGATGTCAAAGTCTAGTTGAAAGAATGACCTCGTGATGGTAGGTCCTTGTCCTGTCTGACTCGTGTTAGATTACGATGAATGTGATACTTCACGCTTACAGGACCTAGTTACATATCAACGTGTGGGCTGAATGAACAAGAGTTGAGGTTTTCTGTTCATGCTTGCTATGTTCAAAAACAAATGCTGAGTGTCTGCGAGAGGGTGAAAGTTGTATGATGATGGACAGAATGTTAGACGGGCAGGTGTAAAACTTGTTTGCTGCAAGTTTACGTGTGTAATTATTGGGAGGAATATTTTCTCAAGATGGTTACAGACCAACATTCCTTGGCAATGTACTAACGTACAGCGGCCCAGTCTGGTCATTCTACCGCCAAGCCAGGTTCTCTCTTCCTTGATATATTGTACGATTCATTCATTCATTCATTTGCATGTCCCTTGCGGAACTTTGCCTCCCAAACAGCACCCCTGTAGGCCTCTCGGTTGTGAGCAAGATGGCCTGCTGCTGTTGCATCCATTTCCAGATCGTCAACGATGTCTTGCAGCCATCTTCGTCTTGGTCTTCCTCTTTTTCTTTTTCCCATTATGTATCCTTCCAATACGGTCTTCTCTAGATTATCATGACGTTTAATGTGTCCAAAATATTTCAGTTTTCTCTCTTTAATCCTCTTCACTAGCCAGCCTTCTTCAATATTAAGTTCTTGTAGTATAGATATATTTGTTCTTTTTTGTGTCCACGATATTTGGAGAACTCTTCTGTAGCATTTATTGTACGATAATTATGCATAAATCCTAAGCACTTAATCAGTACAACAATGCACTGACATGCAGTACAAATCACCAAGTCTGAAATTAAGGACACAGCATTTAATCTCATTATACGCCATAACAGCACATACAACTGACACTGACATCAACATGACATCACGACATGTGTCATCATAATGGACGAACAATTGGATGAAGAATACAATGCACATGATCATACGATACTGACTTCTCATGTTTGTATACTGCACACCAGATGGACCTGAAGTCCCGGCCTCTCTTGAGCCTCCACGTAGCCTGCACTACGAATATAATGTGCAACAGCACTCATCCCCCGCAGCTACGGCTGCTATGACGCACCTCCATATAACTGTGCTTCTGCAGCACGCGATCAGTCTACATGAAAAGCATAATAACAGAATCATACATGTTGCCCATCCAATATACGGATAAATCACATTGAAATCATACACAGAATTTCCATACCGATACGTAAATACAGAAGCCCAACATCACAGCTTAATTCAGAACTACATAATCTACAGCACATGAGATGAGCTGGACAGAATATACAAGCGCAATAATATCAGCACAAGGAAGGCACTACATCGCCGGCCATGCTATGATCTAACCTGGTGCACGCCAATTCTTTTCATATATATTCCCACCCTCTCCCTCACCCATTTCTCTGATTCTTTTTAAAACTATCAGAAATCTATGTGCAGTAAACTCTCTACTGTAGAGAGCGGAACAACAACACAACTCCTTCAGATCATCAGAGGAAGTACCCCCCCCCCTCAGACAAGTGTTTCGGCCCTATTAAACTCCTGACACTCTAAGCGGGGGGGGGGGGGGGGGTGGGCCCCTCTGGTTCATGACTCCCAGAGGTCTTGTGAGTTGTTGCTTTTTTTTTTTTCCTTTCCGGTCCCGGAACTGAACCCGCGATCTTTCAGTTGGAAATACGGATATATTTGTTCTTTTTCGTGTCCATGATATATGAAGAACTCTTTTGCAGCATTTACATTCAAAGGCATTAATGTGTTTCCCACCTGTTTTGTTAAGTGTCCAGGTCTCACAGGCGTATGTTGCTATGGGAAAGATGCATGCCCTTATAAATCTTATTTTTGTGGTTCTGTCTGCTTCTCTCCACAGATTCTTTATTTGTTTTACTTTCTGAAGAGCGATAGATGTCCTCCTTTTAATTTCTCTCATTGTATCTCCAATATTAGTTAGCAGTGATCCAAGATATTCAAAACTCTCCACTTCTTCTAGTTTTTCCTCATTGTTACATATTTCAGCTGCCTTGTTTGTTATGTCAGTTGTCATCACTTTAGTTTTCTTCGCATTAAAATAGAGGTTCTGCTCTTCGCTGTTCTTACGTATTGACACAATTAATTTTTCCATTCCTTTTTGTGTTGTGGACAGTAACACTGTGTCATCAGCATATCTAATCTCTTGTATTTCATAACCTCCAATTGTTATGGCATCGTAATATTCTTTGTCTACATCTTCTCTAACATGCCTCACTATATTTTCAGTATGCAAGTTAAATAAGTAAGGCGACAATATTTTTCCTCATTGATACATATTTCAGCTGCCTTGTTTGTTTTGTCTTCTTCAACATATGCCTGTGAGACCTGGAAACTTAACAAAACAGCTGAGAAACACATAAATTCATTTTAATGTAAATGCTACAGAAGAGTTCTTCAAATATCATGGACACAAAAAAGAACAAATATATCCATACTACAAGAACTTAAATATTGAAGAAGATTGGATAGTAAAGAGGATTAAAGAGAGAAAACTTAAATATCTGGACAGATCAAACGTCATGATAACTGAGAAAAGACCGTCTTGGAAGGGTACATAATGGGAAAAAGAAAGAGAGGAAGACCAAGGCGAAGATGGCTGCAAGACATCGTTGATGATCTGCGAAGGGACGCATCAGCAGCAGAGGATCTTGCTTACAACCGAGAGGCCTACAGGAGAGCTGTTAGGGATGCAAAAGTTACACAAGGGACATACAAATGACTGACTGACTGTACTTGTAGGAGAGAAAAGTGGAAGAGTCACTTTGTGGAAGGCAAACTATTAGGCTGGTATTGACATTACTCAAAAGCGGGTGTTCAGAAATTGAAAATGTGCAGGGCAGTTTATCAGCAGCCTAACTTACGCCTTGAAATATTCTAACAATTTTTTACAACTCCTGGGTCTTTGTGGCTTGGTGCCGCCGTGGTGCAGTGGTCGGTGCATTAGCCTATCGATCAGACTGCGCCTGGTTCTGTTAGACACACGGGCGGAGTTGTTTGTCTCGTCAGACCGGCGCCGGGGTCAATCCAGTCTTTAAGAAATGGGGTAAGTGGGGTACGTGGGGTAAGTGGGGTACGTGGGGTACGTGGGTACGTGGGGTAAGTGGGGTACGTGTGGTAAGTGGGGTACGTGGGGTAAGTGTGGTAAGTGGGGTACGTGGGGTAAGTGGGGTACGTGGGGTAAGTGTGGTACGTGTGGTAAGTGGGGTAAGTGTGGTAAGTGGGGTACTTGGGGTAAGTGGGGTAAGTGTGGTACGTGTGGTAAGTGGGGTACTTGGGGTAAGTTGGGTAAGTGTGGTAAGTGTGGTAAGTGGGGTAAGTGGGGTACTTGGGGTAAGTGTGGTAAGTGTGGTAAGTGGGGTACTTGGGGTAAGTGTGGTAAGTGGGGTACGTGGGGTAAGTGTGGTAAGTGTGGTAAGTGGGGTACGTGGGGTAAGTGGGGTAAGTGGGGTACGTGGGGTAAGTGGGGTAAGTGTGGTAAGTGTGGTACGTGTGGTAAGTGGGGTAAGTGTGGTAAGTGGGGTACTTGGGGTAAGTGGGGTACATGTGGTAAGAGGGGGTTTCTGCAGGAAAATAAAAGGAGCGAAGACAGGAGCTGACGTTGCTAAATCAAATGATGTGGTGGCCTAGAAATGTGAAGGAGCTAAACTTCACACCCATAAGACATGAAGATATTATGGAACGTAGATTTTTCATTTCCTCTTCCAATCATCTTAGAAAGTTCTGTCAATGTAACGAGGAACATCTTGTAAAGTACCTTCAATGTAACAAGGAACATCGTAGAAAGTGCTGTCATTGTAAGAAGGAACATCTTAGAAAGTGCCGTAAGTGTAGCAAGGAAAATCTTTGAAAGTGCCGTCAAGAAATACTCGTCAATTGGCTTCACATACACGGAGAAGACAAGCAGCAAGCACAAAGTGTTTTATGGTAGGATGTATTCTCCAGCGAAACATCGAAATTATGGAGCCATCTCGATATTACACATAAAGATCATCGACTTTTTTTCGATGGAAACGAGCTTAGAGAAAGGAAAAGCAACGGATAGAACAACCAAGAAAACCTTCAGGCGGATAAGATAATGAAAATGCGATCAAACACTCACTTAGAAAATCAAACGCTCACTTAGAAGTGCCTTAACTAAAGACAACAACCGGAAACTGAACATAGTAGCTGAAGAACTTTTATTATGGGCTCAAAAATCGTGATTTCTGTATTTAGCAGCTAGAGAGCTGGCAAGAATATTTTCTAATTCATTCGTTAGTTTGCATAGTTAACAACTGAATCGACGGTTTATATATCGAGAAATAGCCATTGTCTAGAAATATTTATTAGAAAACACAGTTTGTATGCCCTTGTACTTTGTTCTGTAGATGAACAAAATCACGGACATGACAAACAATTTGTTGACACACTGTAGTTGAGTTACTGTTCTGTTAATATTGTGTTAATACTATGGGATATATTGAAAGATAATTGTTACATTCAGTTGTCTGAGAGAGAAATCTTTATTCCACGTGGAATCTTTGTGAAAAAAAATGTGATTAGTCATAGTGTGAGACAGGCGTACAGGCTGGAGTACTTCGTGCTGTTGGTACTTTGGCTGAGTTTCTCAGCATCAACGATCAAAGAGTTCTGTACAGGAGCGTTTGAATATGTTCATAAGAGGCTGCCATAAGAGTAAGAATTCTCTGGAGTAATCTTTTAAAAAATGAGTCATTTCTGATCGATAGTTATCGTCATCATCGTCTTCCAGGTATTGATGAGAGATATTCTGACGAAGACAGTTAAAAAAAGACTATTATGATGAATAAGAAAATGAGTGAAATGGATTATGATGATCAATAAGATCAAGTTATGGTACTCTATGGTGAGTGAAGAAAGAACAGAATATACGAGGCGAAATCAGTTTTGGACGAGAAAATTTGCACTGACACACTCGAGTCTTAAATACAAGTTCTGTGGTGACATATTATTTTACAGGCTGTACAAGTATTTAACGGAAGAGCAGATGAAAGATGACACAAAGATGAGACAAATATAAAACAAATATGAGACAAACATGAGACAAATATACAACAAATATGAGACAAAGATGAGACAAACATGAGACAAATATAAAACAAATATGAGACAAAGATGAGACACACATGAGACAAATATACAACAAATATGAGACAAAGATGAGGCAAACATGAGACAAATATAAAACAAATATGAGACAAAGGTGAGGCAAACATAAGACAAATATAAAACAAAGATGAGACAAAGATGAGACGTATATGAGCCACAGATTATGCAATTATGAGACAAAGTTGAGACGAGTGAGAGACAAAATTGACGCGAATGTGAGGGAAAGATGAGAGACAGATCAGATGAATATAAGGGAAATATGGGACAAATATGAGATGGGCAAATATTAAACAGATATAAAACAAAGATGAGTCAAAGATGAATCACTTATGAGACAAAGATGAGACACAGATGAGGCAAATATGAGACAAAGATGAGACAAATAGGAGGCGATTATGAGACAGAGATGAGGCAAAGATGAAGCAATTATGAGACAAAGAGGAGGCGAAAATGAGACAGAGATGAGGCAAAGATCAGGCGAATATGAGACACAGATAAAGCACTTATGAGACAAAGATGAGATCAAGATGAGATAAAGATGAGATTAATAAGAGCAAACATGAGAAAAGGTGAGACGAATATGAGACAAAGTTGAGACAAAGATAAGGCGAATATGAAAGGGAAACGTTTATACCTACGTGAGGCCTATCAGATGTAATAAAAACATTATAGATCTCATGCTCTTTATGTTAATAAATAACCTTTCAACAACGTTTGTTACTGTAGCTAGTTAAAAGCCAGGAAATCTTTACTTAGGTCATTAAACCAAGTTATCTTTTCTGTGGTTAGGTCACTAAAGGAAGTTATCTTTTATATGGTTACATTGCTCTGGTTTGTAGAGTTGGCTCACTCTGGTAATCGTCACGTTCTGATACGCAAAATATCGCAACTATTTAAATGGATTTGTTTTTGCTCTCAATTTATTATTTAAATGGATTTCCTTTTGCTCAAATTTTACTATTTAAATGGATTCGTTTTTGCTCAACTTTGTCTGACACTGTAACATTGATGAAGATAATAACGTGGTCGATGACTTTAATTTGTTAACCCATTTCCACATCAAGCTGTTCAAATATTATGCTGACCAGACCTTCTGTCCCATCACTATCCTGTAAAACGTGTCAGTCACTTTCCTTAAGCCTGACTTAATACGGGTTACAAGTTTCTAACTCCTGTTACACCTGGTCTTGTTTTGATAGTTCATGGCAGCTGTTCCTGAAGGCCGATTGTTCGACATGAAAGTCCGTGATAAACCTCACCTATAATCCTGTACAAGTGTCTGAAGGCACAAGATTCGTTGATGTACATCTGAAATGGCTGTTTTCATCATAGAAAAACAAGCTCAGAAGTGCTTATCGTGGTCTTATAGAGCAGAGACAAACTGCGGTGGATGATGACGTTTCATAAGAAAAACACAGGAAGAGAGAGACAGCAAGAACAAGCCAGCATTTTCACAGAACTCCTTCATCAATTTCGGAGAAAACACACACACAGAACTCCTTCATCAATGCCGGAGAAAACACACACACAGAACTCCTTCATCAATTTCGGAGAAAACACACACACAGAACTCCTTCATCAATGTCCGAGAAAACACACACACAGAACTCCTTCATCAATGTCCGAGAAAACACACACACAGAACTCCTTCATCAATGTCGGAGAAAACACACACACAGAACTCCTTCATCAATGTCGGAGAAAACACACACACAGAACTCCTTCATCAATGTCGGAGAAAACACACACACAGAACTCCTTCATCAATGTCGGAGAAAACACACACACAGAACTCCTTCATCAATGTCGGAGAAAACACACACACAGAACTCCTTCATCAATGTCGGAGAAAACACACAACAGAACTCCTTCATCAATGTCGGAGAAAACACACACACAGAACTCCTTCATCAATGTCGGAGAAAACACATACACAGAACTCCTTCATCAATGTCGGAGAAAACACACACACAGAACTCCTTCATCAATGTCGGAGAAAACACACACACAGAACTCCTTCATCAATGTCGGAGAAAACACATACACAGAACTCCTTCATCAATGTCGGAGAAAACACATACACAGAACTCCTTCATCAATGTCGGAGAAAACACACACACAGAATTCCTTCATCAATGTCGGAGAAAACACACACACAGAACTCCTTCATCAATGTCGGAGAAAACACACACACAGAACTCCTTCATCAATGTCGGAGAAAACACACACACAGAACTCCTTCATCAATGTCGGAGAAAACACACAAACAGAGTTTCTCTGTCCACCCGGAGGGAAAACTGTCATACAAATATGGAGAATCTAACATCTGAGGCAGGGTCAGACAATTTCCAGGGCTGTGACAAGGAAAGAGGTCACACAATCACTGACCTCTAAATTTCATCAAAGCAGATTTCACGAAAAAGTGACCAGAAAAATCTACAGGTATAAAGAATAAAAGAATCATAGCACTCTCAGATCTAACAGTAATAGTTACATCTCAACACTTGATGTACCTTTTCTAGCAACTAAATATTTGTCAACTAAGCTTACAAATATAAGTCCGTGCTACAAAGTGTTGTACAAGTAACAACGGTGACAGTTCGCCTGATGGAAGTATAAGTACAATAGTAACTGTCACAGAGAGAGAGACAGACAGAGAGAGACACAGAGAGAGACAGAGAGAGACAGACACACACACACAGAAACATAGTGAGAGAGAGAGAGACAGACACACAGAGAGAGAAACATAGTGAGAGAGAGACAGACACACACACACAGAAACATAGTGAGAGAGAGACAGACACACAGAGAGAGAAACATAGTGAGAGAGAGACAGACAGAGAGAGAGAGAAACATAGTGAGAGAGAGAGAGACAGACAGACAGACAGAGAGAGAGAGAAACATAGTGAGAGAGAGAGACACAGAGAGAGAGAGAGAAACATAGTGAGAGAGAGACAGAGAGAGAGAGAAACATAGTGAGAGAGAGACAGACAGACAGACAGACAGACAGAGAGAAACATAGTGAGAGAGAGACAGACAGAGAGAGAGAGAAACATAGTGAGAGAGAGACAGACAGAGAGAGAGAGAGAAACATAGTGAGAGAGAGAGAGACAGAGAGAGAGAGAGAACCATGATTTAGAATCTTAATTTTTTGCACATAGTTATGTAATAAAACAGACCAAAAGCGAATTTGTCATATGAAACATATACTTATATGCCAGTGTTATAGGAAAGAAGTAGATGAATAGTTATGAAACAAAGGTCATTATACACACAAAAACATGGGTAAATTAAATACACTTTCCATTCAAATAAGACAGCTTTTATGAAATCCCAATTCTACGGGAGAGATTTTTTAAAGAGCGGATTAAATTGTATAAGAATATCTAAGAAATTAGAGCTAATGCCAACCATATCTAAGAAACTAGAGCTGATGCCAGCCATATCTAAGAAACTAGAGCTGATGCCAACCATATCTAAGAAACTAGAGCTGATGCCAACCATATCTAAGAAACTAGAGCTGATGCCAACCATATCTAAGAAACTAGAGCTGATGCCAACCATATATAAGAAACCAGAACTGATGCCAACCATATCTAAGAAACTAGAGCTGACGCCAACCATATCTAAGAAACTAGAGCTGATGCTAACCATATCTAAGAAACTAGAGCTGATGTCAACCATATCTAAGAAACTAGAGCTGATGCTAACCATATCTAAGAAACTAGAGCTGATGCGGTCTGTCTGATGCAATTTTCTGAATCAGCGCCCCAAATAAGCCCAGGAACAAGCCTAAAAACCAGGGCACCAAGATTGTTTTTTGTTGGGCTACTAATCTAATTTTGTGTGTTAGGTCTACTGGCTTGTGCAGGCTGGAGAAGTATGAAAGAGGAAGCTGAGTGTGTCTTTTTTATGAATGAAATCCCACATGGTTTTACAAGGGCAGTCAGTGCACGTACAAGAACTAATCAATAATTTGTGTCAACCAGGTCTTGGTATCAGGATGTTGCGGGGTTGTGAGGATGTTGCGGTGTTGTGAGGATGTTGGGGGGATCTATCTATCTATCTATCTATCTATCTATCTATCTATCTATCTATCTATCTATCTATCTGTCTGTCTTTCTGTCTTTCTGTCTATCTATCTATCTATCTATCTATCTATCTATCTATCTATCTATCTATCTGTCTGTCTGTCTTTCTGTCTGTCTGTCTATCTATCTATCTATCTATCTATCTATCTATCTATCTATCTATCTATCTATCTATCTATCTATCTATCTATCTATCTATCTATCTATCTGTCTGTCTGTCTGTCTATCTATCTATCTATCTATCTATCTATCTATCTATCTATCTATCTATCTATCTATCTATCTGTCTGTCTGTCTGTCTGTCTGTCTGTCTGTCTATCTATTTATCTGGCCTAGTTCACTTTGAACTACTGTATAACCTCTAATCATTGACCTGGAGTAAAGTATGTGGCAGTTCTCACTTATTTCAATCACCACGTTTCTTCCAAATACTGTCTCAACAATATGTCTTTCTCAACAATTTAAGAGTACATGCCTGTTTTAGTGAAGTAGATGTCTGGCTTCGGATTTCCACCAATCAGATAATATGTTAAAAAACCCCTGAGATAAAATAACAACTGAAACTTAACTAAAGAATGGGACAATAAACCATGGATTAGGAAACAAAACTGATGTTACAAATGCTCGAAAAAAATCTCAGTCAAAGCTGAAAGCAGCGACAGTTGTTGTCCCCAGGCAAGCACTTACTTCTTAAGATGTTCTACTTTCTTGCAGAAAAAAAAATCCACTGCCATTTCAAGAAAGTGAACGAAATGAAACAACACATTCACAACGTTTTCACACATTCACAACGTTTTCACACATTCACAACGTTTTCACACATTCACAACGTTTTCACACATTCACAACGTTTTCACACATTCACAACGTTTTCACACATTATAGTCCATCTTCGACTGCCTCATTCGTCATTCATTTGCATGTCCCTTGCGGAACTTTGCCTCCCAAACAGCACTCCTGTAGGCATCTCGGTTGTGAGCAAGATGGCCTGCTGCTGTTGCATCCGTTTCCAGATCGTCAACGACTGCCTACTTCGCTGTTTTTGAGCAGGTAAACACACACGACTGAGCGCCGCCTACGTGCTGAAGTGGTTCTAAAAGTTGTGGAGTCGGTAAACTAAGCTCCGAACACACCCCTTCATAAACAGCATATGTATGTTACTTACTAGTCACAGACTTACTGCAGTACGATGACAGCATACAACGTTACAACAAACAGAAATAAACAGGCCATCATTCTTCGCCCTAGAACAGGAACACAACCGATTCTGAAATGACAAGTATGTTCAGATTTAAGCTTAGTAATTCTCTTTATGATTGTGCCCTGGCGCCTCCAACTGTGTATCATATTTTTCAGGTAACACTGAGAATCAGTTACTATTTTCACAGAAAGCTAGCCTCTATTGTTCTAGACGAGAACTACAAAGAACAAGAGACAGAACTGCAAAGAACAAGAGGCAGAACTACAGATATAGGTAGTAACTGCTTCGAAGAAGTGAGAACTCGTAGTAGATATTTCTTCATTTTGTTCTGTTTGGATTTGAAGGAATCTTTTTTTTCTGATGACATTTTGCTCTCTCCTTGTGGTCAAATATTTCTCAAAATTAAAATCACTTTCAGCAGATGAAACTGAACACATGGAACTACTAATCACTGTCAATCCAATTTACATCAATCTTCAAAAGCTACCTCAAACAAGGCGCCTTTCCTGTTGGTCTATAGCTCATCACCCAGAACAATCTGGTGGGCTAGGTCTACCAAACAGAACCTAGTGCTCTAGGCCTAATAAACAGAACCTAGTGCTCTAGGCCTAATAAACAGAACCTAGTGCTCTAGGCCTAATAAACAGAACCTAGTTCTCTAGGCATAATAAACAGAACCTAGTGCTCTAGGCCTAATAAACAGAACCTAGTGCTCTAGGCCTAATAAGGCTTAATAAACAGAATCTGGTCTCTAGGCCTAATAAACAGAATCTGGTGCTTTAGGCCTAATAAACAGAATCTGGTGCTCTAGGCCTAATAAACAGAATCTGGTGCTCTAGCCGTAATAAACAGAATCTGGTGCTTTAGGCCTAATAAACAGAATCTGGTGCTCTAGCTTTATGCCAGCAATGAAGAAGTCTAAACGTGCTTAACTTGATGCCAACACTGATGAAGTATAAACTTGTTTAACTTGATGCCAACAATGAAGAAGTCGTGATCCTGTCAAACAATGAAAATAAAAATGAATCATGCTCAGAGACACGGAACAATAAGAAACTCTAACGCTTTTGAAGCTTTTATTTTCTTGTTTAAAAAAATATTCTTCTTCGTTTCTTGAGGGAAACAATAAATATGCTGTTACATATGTTCTTGTATAAGGATGTTTATCGATTAGCTTCTGCGTGTGTTCACTCTGTATACACTGAGTAAGTCTAGAGTACTTGATCTTTGTACTTCACAGAGTATATCTAGGTAAGTCCACAGAAACACAAAGAAACTTATGTTTAAAATCATCAATCTAACACAAAAAGCTACGGCAGACAATCTCTGCACCAAGATCCCCTACCCCCTTTTTGTTCTAGCAGTTTTTATTAGCGAAAGGGAATCGGAAACAAACCATGAAAAATTGTTCTGAATTTTTTGTTAAATGCGATGTGGATAATAAAGTTGCATGTACTGTTGATATAAATAAATGTACGAGTGAATACGATAACAGCAAAAGAGAATTTGACATGCGTGAACTCGCTGGGCCAAGAAATGTACTGGAAAATGTGGCCTGGTAGCAGGATCAGCAGCAGCGTGAACATTTTCAGACCAACCATCAACAAAGTCTCTACTGTGCGAGCTGATGCTCTCCTTGCCCGTGTGGCAGTTGTCAGGTGTCGTCGCTTCTCTAGGGTCATAGCCAACTTGACAGAGACAACGACAGAGCCAAGAGTTATAGCAATAGAGGGAATCAGATAATAGCAAATGTAGTTGCTATCATACGCCATGAAGAAATCCACATTATCATAGTTTAACTCCAATCTTCCAACACTAGCATTTATTTCTATGCTGGTTTCGGTGGAGGTCTCTTTTGAGTGGGAATATACATTCCATGTAAATGACGTAAAGAAAGTCAAGAATCCAAGTACCCAAATCCTGGTGGGTGTAACTAAAATCTTAAACTGTAGAGGAAAGAAAATAGCCAGTAATCTCTCAGTCATAATCCAGACAGTCACATGCATGGACACTTCGTTTGCTGTTTTAGACAAAACAAAAATGATTAAGTATAACGTGGCTAGTATAAATGAGTCTAAATATCGAACAATTTCATTTCCAAATGACGAAACGGATAGAAATAAAAAATATTTAACAGAACCCATCAAACATAAAATGTCTGCCAAAGTCAGATAAAACAAGAGAATGTTTGAGATACGTTGTAGCCCACATTTTGTTATCACAAACAAACCGATGGTGTTTGCAGTAAGTCCTGTTATACCAATGACTGGAATGACCACGCAGATTATATACCAAGTTATCAACATCAACAACTGAGTGTCTTTTCTAACCTCTTCCACATACCAGGCATCATACAGCAGTTGCTTCCCTTGACTATACCTTGTCTCATTTACCATCATGATTTTATTATTTACTTTTCAGTGAAAACTTACAGCCGGTTTCTGTATTAATAGACATTAGTTTCGAAGCCGCGATATTATTTCACGTACAAACCACAGTTTGTTTCTGGCCGACATATAAGATACCGGAAAATCCTAATTTTTATTGAGTATCTTTATGCGGCTTGTATTAGGTTTTATTGTCTACTTTATATTCTGTTTGTCTGTGGAGGGGAAGAAATCTGGGTTTCTGGCCCTTTTCCTTCAGTTTCTGACATCAAAATATCTTTATATTAATATATTCATCTTGCTATACTACTCTCAAATTATAATTGGCTACCATCTACCTTCCTTTTAATTCTTAGCAAACTTAGAGAATAAATTAGAAGTCTTGGCCCCGATTTGCAGCAGATAATTCTTGAACTTATTCGACTACACGCTAATGAGAGAATAACTTAGAAAGCTCCAAGATCCGACTTCACTGTGCTGGAACAGTAGCCAAACTTGGGCCTGGTCAGTTGAGTCTAGTTGTTGTATTCATTTTTGTCATCAATACTAGACATAGTATAGTCGCCTTCATCTTTGTTATCAATATTAGAAAAAGTCTAGACGTGTCAGTCGTTATCACTAGTATCAGACACGGTCTAGTAATGTCCATCTGTGTTTTCAACGTTTGATAAAGTCTAGTTTTCTAATGGCGAAGACCCGAGCACGTAGATGCCTCTGACATTCTGTCTCCTGCTTCTGAATTTTCCTTTTGTCTCAAAACTTCAACATTATTTAATATAAGAACTTAATGCATGTAAGAAACCATAACAAATATGAAGATAAAAACTGATATGTGATAATCATGTCTTATAACTACTACTTTATATGTGTAGATTCTAGGCTGTTGCTGTGTATTCAAAGATAGAAGAAATGAAGTGAAACTTAAATCAGAAAGCAACATATGATTCTAAGTTTACTCTGAAGTTTGTGAAAGTTTAATGTTAAATTAAAGTCACGATCGATATCAGTACATAATATTTTGTTTCACAGAAATACAAAAAAGCATGCTCTAAACTATAGCTGTCACTATGCAGGTACAATAAGAAATGTTGAAGATAACTTAGAACAGAGATGTTTGATATCACAAGAACCGGCCCAGACTCGAGACAAAAGTTATCCTCTCCGTACCTCATGTATTAATGTAAGAGAGTTTGACAGACAATCAAGACCGAGGACCAGGACGTAGAAGAGCGCACTAGTGTCAGAAGTAGGATGATGTAAGAGAAACATCAGAAGAGGAAATCCTTGGACTAAATGAAAGGAGAAACTTCGTGTAAGTTAAGTGTAAAATAAGTACGAACGGATATAATAACATACGATAAACTATAATGAAATGTGAGAAACGATAATGATATATGAAAAACTACAATCACAGACTGAGAAAGCTGTTGACATTCTTTTTGAAGCTAAGCTCTAGGAGAAGCACGCTCTCCCACTAGTTACGCCCTCGTCATTTTTTGTGTGGGAATGTTTGAAGAGGCTCGTGGAACAGGCTGAAGTGTCTTTGTACGAGAAGGAAGTGAATTATTTGTTTTCTCATGTTCCCATATTTTCTTATTTGCTGTTCTGGCCAGACAAGTTTGGACGAAAGAGGCACAAAATATGGACATGAGGGGACAAAATATGGACATAAGGGGACAAAATATGGACATGAGTGGACAAAATATGGACATGAGGGGACAAAATATGCCAGCTAAAGGACGAATAGAAATCGTCCCTGTTATATCTGGATAGAGATATTATAAATGAAGAAGAGAGAAAGTTAGATTTAGATTGCACAGCTTTATTTAATATTATTCTGAACCTTGTCACAGCTTTACATCATTACATACTGTACGTAGCACATAGGCTACAAATACATGTCTCTAAATTTCTGACGTAAGGCAAAGCTTGATTTATGCACAACTAATTCGTATAACCAGTTCTTCTTACGAAGTAGCTTCTGAATATTACATGTTTAGTAAAATAATTCAGAAATTTAAATCACATTTTACATGTTTATTTAGATAATAATACAATGAATAATGAAAAGCAAATAATTGAAGGATAAAGTTCATGACAAATTTTCTTGTACAATGATGGAAGAATGGACATGTTACTTTCTTCAAACAAAAATTTCTCAAAAGTCGTTTCAAGTGAATGTTGTAACTTTCTTGTCCCTTATGTAAAATACAGGATAGCACCCAGCTGGTTTTTCTAGAGTTCGATGAATTAGAATTCAGCATTTTACATTTTCCAACCCAGGCCCGGAATATGCTTTTTTTCAGTATGTTACTGAACTTATTTGGTGCCATGTTATAATTTAGACAACATGCTTATGTGGCGCCGTGGTATAATTTAGACAACATACTTATGTGGCGCCGTGGTATAATTTAGACAACATGCTTATGTGGCGCCGTGGTATAATTTAGACAACATACTTATGTGGCGCCGTGGTATAATTTAGACAACATACTTATGTGGCGCCGTGGTATAATTTAGACAACACACTTATGTGGCGCCGTGGTATAATTTAGACAACATACTTATGTGGCGCCGTGGTATAATTTAGACAACACACTTGACGTTACTTAAACTGACTGACTAAGATTAGTTTATTATTATACATTCTTGATACTAAGCGTTTGGAAGAAAAATAACGAGACATCAACCCAGGTAGTGCTGACAGAATGAACAAACTGCAGGTAGTCAATCACTGCATAAGTTCGGATTATAGTGAAGAGCCTTTAATACAACGGCACATCATGATGATGACCCCCGAACATATGATATAAGTATGACTTGCAAAACTTCAGATATGATATAAGTATGACTTGCAAAACTTCAGATATGATAGAATTATGACTTGCAACACCTCAAATATGCTAGAAATATGACTTGCAACACTTCAGACATGATAGAATTATGACTTGCAACACCTCAAATTTGCTAGAATTATGACTTGCAACACTTCAGATATGATATAAATATGACTTGCAACACTTCAGATATGATATAAGTATGACTTGCAACACTTCAGATATGATATATGTATGACTTGCTACACTTCAGATATGATATAAGTATGACCTGCAACACTTCAGATATGATATAAGTATGACTTGCAACATTGCAGATATGATATAAGTATAACTTGCAACACTTCAGATATGATAGAAGTATGACTTGCAACACCTCAAATATGCTAGAATTATGACTTGCAACACTTCAGATATGATATAAGTATGACTTGCAACACTTCAAATATGCTAGAATTATGACTTGCAACACCTCAAATATGCTAGAATTATGACTTGCAAAACAACAAATATGCTAGAAGTATGACTTGCAACACCTCAAATATGCTAGAAGTATGACTTGCCACACTTCAGATATGATGTAAGTATGACTTGCAACACCTGAAATATGCTAGAATTATGACTTGTAACACCTCAAATATTCTAGAATTATGACTTACAACACCACAAATATGCTAGAATTATGACTTGCAACACCACAAATATGCTAGAATTATTACTTGCAACACCATAAATATGCTAAAAGTATTACTTGAAACACTTCAGATATGATATAAGTATGACTTGCAACACTTCAGATATGATATAAATATGACTTACAACACTTCAGATATGATGTAAGTATGACTTGCAACACCTCAATATGATATAAGTATGACTTGAAACACCTCAAATATGATAGAAGTATGACTTGCAACACTTCAGATATGTTATAAGTATGAATTGCAACACTTCAGATATGCTAGAAGTATGACATGCAACACTTCAGATATGATATAGGTATGACTTGCAACATCTCAAATATGCTGGAAGTATGACTTGCAAAACCTCAAATATGCTGGAAGTATGACTTGCGAAACCTCAAATATGCTGGAAGTATGACTTGCAACACCTCAAATATGCTGGAAGTATGACTTGCAACACCTCAAATATGCTGGAAGTATGACTTGCAACATCTCAAATATGCTAGAAGTATGGCTTGCAACACCTCAAATATGATAGACGTATGACTTGCAACACCTCAAATATGCTTGAAGTATGACTTGCAACACCTCAAATATGCTAGAAGTATGACTTGCAACACCTCAAATATGATAGAAGTATGACTTGCAACACCTCAAACATGATAGAAGTATGACTTGCACCACCTCAAACTGCACAGCAAAACATGATATTCCAGGGTGCTCTAAGTTACTCCCGCCACTGTAAGAAGAAAGCTGGCATAACTAACTTAATCTACGACAAGGTCACATGTACAATGGCTACGGCTTAACTAGTACAAAACCTAGGACCAACCGACACAGACTTACCATTCAGGCTAGAAGAACCAGAATTCTTGCTATATAAACACCCACACAAAACATGCCGGAGGGGAAAGCACACTGCCATCTCAAGGGAGGCTACACAGAAAAAGGTCAAAATACACAAAACAAAAACTATTCACCTCTGCTACATATTAGGCTATAAATTTCACATTTTTCAAACTACTTTAGTAACAACTATTCAGTGTTGAAAGTAATAAATTTACACTTCATCTTATAAGATTTCACTGACCTATCACTTGTCCCATCAGGCGTAGTGAAATGTATTAAAATATAACAAAAGTCAATCAGTCAATTGTATGTCCCTTGCGGAAATGCGCCTCCCTAACAACTTTCCCGTAAGTCTCTAAATAAACATTTCGTGAAATTCCAACAAATGAGAGGGCACATTAAACACACAATTTCCCACCGCCTAATGGCGGCTTAACGGTGCACCATATGCAGGAAACTCTCTACTGTAGAGAGCGGAACAACAACACAACTCCTTCAGATCATCAGAGGAAGTACCCCCCCCCCCCCTCAGAGAAGTGTTTCGGCCCTATTAAACTCCTGACACTCTAAGGGGGTGGGCCCCTCTGGGTCATGTGAGTTGTTGCTTTTTCTTTCTCCAGTCCCGGGATTGAACCTGTGATCTTCCAGTTGCCACTGCACTTTTTGGAGTGCGTATTTAGCGATTTAGCCACGGAGGACTGGTATTGGTTGTGGCAAATGAAATTACTTATGTTCCCAATGCTTGTTTCACGTACTCCACAGCCAGCATGAGGCCTTTTCTGCTGTTTCTGAAAGGCTTCTCAATGCCCTTGCTCTTGCTTGTCCCTTTATGCCCAGTTGCTTACATAGGTCATATGCTGATGTTGCTACGAATCCTCTTGCTCCCACTTCTACAGCTATCACTTTTGCCCTGATTCCTGCCCCCTGCCTCAGTTGCTTGACCAGATCATTGTACTTCTCCAATTTGAATAAATGCTGTTCCTCTATTCTAGCTTCGTACGGGACCGTAAGCTCGATCATTATTAATTCCTGTTTTTCTGTGGAGTACACTACAAGTCTGATAACTTTGTGGACGACAGGTTTCTGATGTTCTTTCTTTGGAGTTATTTATTTATTTATTAGTAGCGCATTTTTCTCCACGCTTCTCATAATTCGACATCTCATGAGACACATAGAAGTACGGGTATTAATCAAAGCTCACACAGATCTAAAGGCCTGGTACTGAGATCACTCGCACACACGTACTCACGCACAAAGTCAGGAGTAACGAAAGTTACTCGCCCAAGGAGAGAGATAGACACAGAGTAAAAGCTGATGATGAGAGATAGGCACAGAGGAAAAGCTGATGGTGAGAGATAGACACAAAGTAAAAGCTGATGGTGAGAGATAGACACATAGTAAAAGCTGATGGTGAGAGATAGACACAGAGGAAAAGCTGATGGTGAGAGATAGGCACAGAGGAAAAGCTGATGGTGAGAGATAGGCACAGAGGAAAAGCTGATGATGAGAGATAGGCACAGAGGAAAAGCTGATGGTGAGAGATAGGCACAGAGGAAAAGCTGATGGTGAGAGATAGGCACAGAGGAAAAGCTGATGGTGAGAGATAGACACATAGTAAAAGCTGATGATGAGAGACAGACACAAAGTAAAAGCTGATGGTGAGAGATAGACACAAAGTAAAAGCTGATGGTGAGAGATAGACACAAAGTAAAAGCTGATGATGAGAGATAGACACAAAGTAAAAGCTGATGGTAAGAGATAGACACAAAGTAAAAGCTGATGATGAGAGATAGAGTAAAAACTCATGGTTAGAAATAGACGCAGAGGAAAAGAAATAAAGCTATTTCCTGAGACAAATCTGTTCATTCACTACAACTTGTCCAGCAAGTAGTACAGACTGGGGATATCTCGGCTCTTTAAAAAAAAACAGGCATCTGCGGTGTTCTTAATTTTCGTGGGGGGGGGGGGGGGGGGAGGCTATGTGGAAAAAAAGGATAAGTGAAGAATTAATCAAGAACCTGAGATGTTTGTGAGTTTGACAAATTTTATCCAAAGGTTCGAATTCAGACTCTGGCGTCTCTGCATTCAGGACAGCCCCATATATATGCGCTGCCGAGGCATCCATCCAGGAGTATGTTTGTTAATAGTTCCTATCACTTGTTGGTGGTTTACGATGCGTCTTCTCCCTCTGCTGTTAACATCTCAGTTAGCACTGGATATGTTGTGCTGTTAACATCTCAGTTAGCACTGGATATGTCGTTTTTAGCTTCGTGAAAAAAGAGAAAAGTTCACAAATTATTTTTAGCTTAACTCGTTTGTTGCGTAGCTCTTTCCTGTGTCGTTATATCTAGTTGGCTGTGTACATCCTATACTGGTTCCGCTTCCAATCATCTGTCTACAACTCATACTTAGCCTTGGCACGTAAATCCTGCTTTAGTTACCGGTTCCAGTAACGGCACAACTCAACACTGGATGTGTGCTGTTCTTTTATTCTATTTTCGCATAGAACATGTGTAATATTTGTTATAGCTCAGTACTTATTTGTTATACATCAGTAATATCTGTTACATCATTGATACTGATTACATTACAGATTCTACTACTTGAAATCCAGGTAGTACAGGTTCTCTTATCGACTGTTTTATTTTTTTTCAGTTGTAATTTCTATTACAGGATGACAACTGACAGGTTATTTCAGTTAGCAGACTGTCTGTGTGCCTAGAACACAGGTTATGTCAATGACCAGCTTCTAGGAAGCAGAGTGTGTCGGTGACCATACGTCCATGAGCAGGCTATTTTCATGACTAGCTGTCTATAAAGCAGGCTGTCTATAAAGCAGACTGTGTCTATGACGCAGGCTGTGTTTATAAAACAGGCTGTGTCTATGAAGCAGACGCATCAGTAACCAGGCAAGATTAAACCAGACAACCAGGAACCAGCCAAGATTAAACCAGACAACCAGAAATATCACAGCTAGAAAATCTGTTACTGCATACCAACAGTGGTGCATCTAACCATAAATGTTGTGGTGATGGTAAGACATATTCAAACACTGGAACAAGTAAAAGTGTTTTCAAATGTTCAACAAATATCGAGCTATCAAAGCTGAAAATCTCTACGCTATGAACTTGTAAAATCCCACATCAAGTTGTCATCATCGCCTTGTGTTATTTCTGAAAGCAGTAAAATCCCAAATCAAGTTGACATCATCGCCTTGTGTTATTTCTGAAAGCTGAATGCACTACGTCATCTTAAAGATCCGTCTATAGCTTTGCTTGTGCAATTTCACAAACTGCCTCCGGTTCGTCTGATGATACTGTCCTGCTATCTGTGCTCTGTCAGTTCTGTTGATTATGTGAAGTGGAGCTTTCTGGCCAGTATTATTTATAATGTTCTTCATTTGTTAATATTTCCAGTGTGTTTTAACGGTTTTGTTGCATTTGTTTTCGACAACTTTTTGTTCAAATTAAATTGTCATTACAGATATTTATTCGCCATCTTCTTCTTCTTCTTCTTCTTCGTTCGCTTCTACCACCAAGAACGCCCTGTGATCCTACTGAATTTACACCTGTGGTCCTCGTTAAGTCACGTGGTCCCCCGTGTGGTCCCCGAGAGGACCACAGGAGATTCAGAGTATCTCAGGGCTTGAGCTTGAAATTCTTGGTGGGTCTCAGAAGCGGGATTGCGTGACACCGTGGTTTTCGTTGCACCAGTTTAGTCTAGACTTGGACTTTCTCACCGGAAGACCTCGACGTGCTTTGAATATCAGCATATCCCCGCTGGGTGAGATGTGGTTGCCCATCCAGGCCAGAGTTGGACTTTCTCACCGGAAAACCTCGACGTGTTTTGAGATACCCGTGTATCACCGCCGCGTGAGAGGTGGTTGCCCATCCAGTCCAGTGTTGGACTTTCTCACCGGAAAACCTCAGCGTGATTAGGATATGCATACATCCCCGTCGGGTGAGAGGTGGTTGCCTATCTAGACTGCCCTGGTCCAGTGTCTCCGACTTCAGCATTTTGTGGTCGTGGCCGCTACCATTCCTAGTTGTGTCCAGGATGGAGCTTTTGTCCAGGAGGACGAATCTTCGCCACTATTGACTTCCACCCCTGGGTTGAGCCGGTTTAGGCATATTATCCCAGTATGGGCGTGTTTGGGACCGACCTCTAGAGCAGAGGTACCGCGACATGCGTAACCTTCAAGTTTCATCCCTGGTATGAGCCGGTTTAGGCATATTTCACCAGTGTGGTTGTATATCGGGCGTGACCGACCTCTAGAGCGGAAGTGGTGTGACATGCCTGGCTATCAAGTTTCACCCCTGGTGTGTGCCGGTTTAGGCATATTTCACCAGTATAGGTGTATTTCGGACGTGGCCGGCCTCTAGAGCAGAGGCACCGTGGAATGTGTAGCTCTCGCAGCGATACTACTGGACACACCGATTAAATTTCACTTTATCTTTTCCTTCACCTTTTCACATGGGCGCAGCACAGCAACATTTATTTCTTTTCCGCATTTTCTTCCTTGACCGGGAGGAGCTTCACTCCACTCGCGGCATTCGAAGAATCTCGCCAGCAGTGTCTTAACCTCTGAGTTAAGCCGGTTCATGCATTT
Organism: Achatina immaculata; assembly: GCA_009760885.1. NCBI lineage: Eukaryota > Metazoa > Mollusca > Gastropoda > Stylommatophora > Achatinidae > Lissachatina > Lissachatina immaculata. The sequence goes on along the minus strand of CM019697.1, from coordinate 24,232,612 downwards.
CACCCGATATGACTGCACTCAGGACGTGGCCGACCTCCAGACCAGAGGTGCAGTGATTTGACTGTTTGCTTCGCCTTATTCTTTCTACCACTTTTTCCGCAGTGGTGCCGCGCGGCAACCCCTTTTGCACCTTTCTTCATTGGCCGGGAGGAGCACCGCTCCACGCAAGGCAGCTGAAGAATATCGCCAGCAGCAGTAGATGAGCTACCAAACGTGCCACTCATCTACCCTAAGTGTCTGGTTTTCAGGCGCCAGATATTCGCCTTCGCCCCTTCTCCTATCATTTTAAACAGTTCTGCCACGGGACGGCCAGGAGATGGACTTGACTGCCATAGGCTATTTGAGACGCACGCCGTTGGAATAGCAGTCCTTAGAACCTATTCGCCATCTTTTCTGTCTCACAAAAATATCTTCAGGATACAATCATGGAGATCAGTGTTCTCTTGTACGTTTAGCTCCTTGTTTATGTTTGCGCGTTTGCTCTGCTCACTATGAACATAGTTACAAAGTTATGAAGCACCTGTTCGCAAGTTGTATTCGTGGCTGCAATATAAAGACTGACCTAGATTAGTGTCAGTATTGGATTCTGCCATAAGACTCCACTATTCCAAGTTATAATTATATGTTAAATATGGTATATGGTTACAGCGCAGTGCAAATATTTATTTCAGGTTTTGAGTATGTAACGTTTTCATTCATGAATTAACTTGCTCTGTTAGAATAAACTTTGATGAAAAAGTTTGATATATAGAAACATAACCGAATATATATATATAGTAAATATGTTTATATATGTATGTTAGAACTTCACGCTGGAACGCCTGGAGCAATTTCAACCAAACGTGGCACACAGATGACTTACAACTTGGGCAGTGAACCTTATGGGTTCGATCATCCCTACGGCCCCTGGGGGCCTGGGTTGTGGGGGTCTATCTCTACAAACCATATACCACTGAATGACGGGAAGTAACTCCCGTGATATGTTCCGGTTGTAGGCCGCGGCGGACAAAGGTCAATCATTCACTTGCTTGTCCCTTGCGTAACTTTGCCTCCCTAACAGCACTCCTGTAGGCCTCTCGGTTGTGAGCAAGATGCCCTGCTACTGAAGCATCTATTCGCAGATCATCAACGATGTCTTGCAGCCATCTTCGCCTTGGTTTTCCTCTCTTTCTTTTTCCCATTATGTACCCTTCCAAGACGGTCTTCTCTTGATTCTCATGACGTTTAATGTGTCTAAAATATGTAAGTTTTCTCTGTTTAATTCTCTTTACTAGCCAGCCTTCTTCAATGTTAATTTCTTGTAGTATGGACATATTTGTTCTTTTTTGTGTCCATGATATTTGAAGAACTCTTCTATAGCATTTACATTCACGTGCATTTATGTGTTTCTCAGCTGTTTTGTTAAGTGTATGAATTCATGATCAATCATGTCAAATGCTTTTTTTTAAGTCAACAAAGACAGCACCACATAATGTATCATCGTTTATATTGTCTGAGTGGCGAAGTGGTTAGTACACTGGTCTCATGGCGAAGGTCGGGGGTTCGAATCCGGCCAGGGGCACCCCAGTCACCCAGCCGTAGAAATGGGTACCCGACTTCTTCTGGAGTTGGGGAAGGAAAGGCGGCTAGGCGTGATACTGACCATATTACTCTCTAGTGTGCTGACAGGTCAAGGAAAATATGGGCACTAACACCATATCCCTATGTGCCTCTAAGACATGACAGGATTACCTTTACCTTTAGCTTTTAATAGTAGATAACCCACATTCTGTCATTTTTGTGAGAGCTGTGTGGCAGGAATGTTTTGGCCTAAAACTTGACTGACATTCAACAATCAAGTCATTTTCTTGCATGTGTTGTAAGGTTGTTTATTGTATGTGTTTTTCTAGGGGTTTTGACAAAGTTGATAGAATGGAAATTGGTCTATAGCTTGAGGGATTTTTCTCTGAACCAGATTTTAAAATGGGATATATTTTTTACAATTTTAAAAGCCTGAGGAAAATGACGATGTTCAATGAATGCACTGGTTGTAAATGTATGTTAGTGTATCTGTAATTACTGGGGCAGAGTAGAGTAATATCTTGTTGCTGATTTCATCAAGTCCTGCTGTGTTGTTGTTCTGTAAAGATGAAAGATAATTGTAAACTTCACTAACTCCCATGAAAGGAGTACTGGGTTGCTTTAGATTTGCACATTTACCACCTATAAATTTATTTAATTCACTCAAATAAAAAATAGGGGTTGGTAGTGAAGATTTTAAGATATTGACTTCTTCTCTGAAGTGATTGCTGAACTCTTCATAAGCGGGTACATGATTATAACTCTGCAAGTCAGACTGCTTTCTTTTGTTTGCTGGAATGTTAATTGCTTTCCAGACAGACTTACTGTCTGATTTATTCTGAACTAGGTTCTTAAAGTAATTTTTCTTTTCTTGGCTAATTAAATACTGAACTCTATGTCTAAGTAATCAGTATCTAGTGAATTCCTTAATTTTGTGGGCCTGATCTCTTTCCCTCATGACTTGCAATATCTCAAGTGTTATCCAGGGGGACTTCACTCTCACCTCTTTAATAGGAACATGCTTGTTAAATATATCCCTGAAGGTTTTTTTCCAATATTCCAGGGCTTATCAGGGTCAGTTACTTGGTACACATGATCTAGAGGTGCTGCTTGTAACTCTTTCAGAAATGATCCTAAGCTGAATTTTCCTACAACTTCTAAATTTAATACTGGTATGTTTATTTTTGGGAATTTTCAAGCCATTTCATGTCCATGTGCAACAGACCGGATAATGATCACTCAGTGATGTGTGAGGGTCTTTACATTCTATGTTTTCTGGATGAGCTACATATATGTGATCTATTAGTGTGGATGATGTTTCAGTTACTCTGGTAGGTTTAGTGATAATTTGGGATAAATTGTATGATAAAACAATATCATTCCATGTAGCATCTGTTTGTCTGTAATTAATATTGAAATCTCCAAGAACAATTATATCCTTTAAATTAAAAGGCAAAACATAATCCATCATACTTGTAAAGTGATCATACAACGATGCTGTTGCATGTGAATTACGATACAGAAACCCAATTCAGATTTTGCTCTACTTTGGAAGTCTGATTTCCAGTCACATGCATTCAATATCTGGTGTCTCAAGGTCTGTTCTACGGCAAGAGTGTATGGCAGTGGTAACATATACAACTAATCCTGTCTCAAGGTCTGTTCTACGGCAAGAGTGTATGGCAGTGGTAACATATACAACTAATCCTGTCTCAAGGTCTGTTCTACGGCAAGAGTGTATGGCTGTGGTAACATATACAACTAATCCTGTCTCAAGCTTCCTAGTAGGGTCACGTCGAAGTAAATTAAAACCGTCCATCCTAATGTCTTCGTCAGTTATATTTTTGTTTAGATGACTTTCTGAAAAGCCAAAGACATAGAATTTATGATTAACTATGTTAGTTGCCTCAGAAAGTTGCCTCAGAAAGTTTCCCTAGCAGGTGGTAAATGTTTAAATGACCAGTTCTGAGACCTTCCTTTCGTAGCCACTCATCAACTATCTGGGCCATTTTCTACAACTAGTAATTGTAAGGTTACAATGATAGATAATTGAATACAAGATATTTCATGAAATGTCACAGTTCTTATTGTCTGAACATCGGTGACATGTGTTGTTTGTGGATGACAGACATCATGAAGGCTTGGCCTAAAGCTGCTAGGCTGAACTGCATGAGATAATGTAAATCTTGATTCTACTGCGGTGGGTGTGGTAGAGTCTGGGTTGTGTTAGCAGTGGTTTGCCTGGATGGTTGGTGGGTGTGGTAGAGTCTGGGTTGTGTTAGCAGTGGTTTGCCTGGATGGTTGGCGGGTGTGGTAGAGTCTGGGTTGTGTTAGCAGTGGTTTGCCTGGATGGCTGGTGGGTGTGGTAGAGTCTGGGTTGTGTTAGCAGTAGTTTTCCTGGACGGTTGGTCGGTGTGGTAGAGTCTGGGTTGTGTTAGCAGTAGTTTGCCTGGATGGTTGGTCGGTGTGGTAGAGTCTGGGTTGTGTTAGCAGTAGTTTTCCTGGATGGTTGGTGGGTGTGGTAGAGTCTGGGTTGTGTTAGCAGTAGTTTTCCTAGATGGTTGGCGGGTGTGGTAGAGTCTGGGTTGTGTTAGCAGTAGTTTTCCTAGATGGTTGGCGGGTGTGGTAGAGTCTGGGTTGTGTTAGCAGTAGTTTTCCTAGATGGTTGGCGGTGTGGTAGACTCTGGGTTGTGTTAGCAGTGGTTTGCCTGGATGGTTGGCGGGTGTGGTAGAGTCTGGGTTGTGTTAGCAGTGGTTTGCCTGGATGGCTGGTGGGTGTGGTAGAGTCTGGGTTGTGTTAGCAGTAGTTTTCCTGGACGGTTGGTCGGTGTGGTAGAGTCTGGGTTGTGTTAGCAGTAGTTTGCCTGGATGGTTGGTGGGTGTGGTAGAGTCTGGGTTGTGTTAGCAGTAGTTTTCCTGGATGGTTGGTGGGTGTGGTAGAGTCTGGGTTGTGTTAGCAGTAGTTTTCCTAGATGGTTGGCGGGTGTGGTAGAGTCTGGGTTGTGTTAGCAGTAGTTTTCCTAGATGGTTGGCGGGTGTGGTAGAGTCTGGGTTGTGTTAGCAGTAGTTTTCCTAGATGGTTGGCGGTGTGGTAGAGTCTGGGTTGTGTTAGCAGTAGTTTTCCTAGATGGTTGGCGGGTGTGGTAGAGTCTGGGTTGTGTTAGCAGTAGTTTTCCTAGATGGTTGGTGGGTGTGGTAGAGTCTGGGTTGTGTTAGCAGTAGTTTTCCTAGATGGTTGGCGGGTGTGGTAGAGTCTGGGTTGTGTTAGCAGTGGTTTGCCTGGATGGTTGGGGCTGCCGAGTGGGAAGGTCGGGAAAATGGAGTCGTGTGAACAGGATGGGTCATATGGAGAAGATAAAGGAGCTGGAGTTGGAGTTGGTATGAGGGCAGGTGGTGAGGTGTTGGAGGACACAGGGGGTTGCGTAATCAGAGAAGAGGTGGTCCCCTGTGTGTTTCGGGTTTTTACTTGTCTTCGCTGCTTTATTTTTCCTGACTGTGGCACTCTGCCCTGCTTTATGTTGCCTGACTGTGGCACTCTGTCCTGCTTTATGTTGCCTGACTGTGGCACTCTGCCCTGCTTTATGTTGCCTGACTGTGGCACTCTGCCCTGCTTTATGTTGCCTGACTGTGGCACTCTGCCCTGCTTTATGTTGCCTGACTGTGGCACTCTGTCCTGCTTTATGTTGCCTGACTGTGGCACTCTGCCCTGCTTTATGTTGCCTGACTGTGACACTCTGTCCTGCTTTATGTTGCCTGACTGTGGCACTCTGTCCTGCTGTGTTCGAGCAGGGTACTTGATATTTTTAGCTGGTATGCTAGTACCGATCTTGTTGGTGTGGATCTGATCACGAAAAAGTCTTTTCTTGTGAGCTCCAGACTCCGAAGAGAAGAAAGGGGGGTTATCGATGAAACTTAAGTTGTTTTGTTGGCACAGTGTGCTGAGAATTCTGTTGTTGTTGTATGCCAAGCGACGCCCAGCACCAGAGTAGATAGGTATGATTGAGGATATGAAGACTGACGTGCATGGAAATTGTTGTTTAATTGTCGATATCAGGACATGAAGATCGTAGGGTCTGAGAGTCAAACCATTCATGCTATCATGATGCCAACATGAACTGTCGTCCTCATGATCTTTGGGTCGACGTTCAAGCTTTTCACTGGTCCTATTATTTTCATGATACCAGCCCCTGGTACCGGAATCACTGAGACTATGTCCTCATCTGAGATGGACAACCGGTCAGCATAGATTCCTTTCATTAGAGAGTCTCTAATCACCAGATTATTAGTGTTTTCTTTGATGTGGAAGTTGTGCTGGTGACTGGGATGGTGCTGGTGACTGGGATGGTGCTGGTGACTGGGATGGTGCTGGTGACGGGGATGGTGCTGGTGACTGGGATGGTGACGGGGATGGTGCTGGTGACGGGGATGGTGCTGGTGACGGGGATGGTGCTGGTGACGGGGATGGTGCTGGTGACTGGGATGGTGCTGGTGACGGGGATGGTGCTGGTGGTGATTTCGATTTGGAGTCTGCTGAGAGGAATGCTTGTGAACCATGTCTGTTTTTGGTTCCAGTAAAGAAAACACAAAAGAATAGATGGATCACAGCAGGTACACTAGAACTGATAAAACAATGTAGAGAAATGAAGACGCAATGGAGAGTGACAAACAACAACAAAGATAAATATAAAACTTTAACAAAAGAAGTACGAAGAAATATAAGAAAAGACAAAAAACAATACATACAAGATTGTTGTGAAAGAATAGAAGAACATCAGAGGTGTGGAAGAGATAGTAAAATGTTTAAAGAAATGAAGACATTGACGAGAAATGTCACACCTAAGCTAAATGTAATTTGTGATGAGATGGGGAATACCCTGACAGAGACAGAGGAAATTCTGGAAAGATGGAAGGAATATTGCAAAAGAATGTATGAAACAACCGACTGTGGAAGCAGAAATCAACAGTGTGAATTATTATTGGAGGAGAAAGAACCCGAGCCGACAATGGAAGAAGTTTTATGGGCAATAAAGAGTCTGAAAAATGGTAAATCACCAGGATGTGATGAGATAACCGCTGAATTTATTAAAGCAGGAGGAAAGGAGTGTGCAACAATCTATCATGCACTATGTAAAAAGATATGGCATTCAGGTATTTGGCCAAAAGAATGGAAAAGAACTGTATTCATACCACTGCCAAAAAAGGGTAACCTGAAATTATGCACCAACTACAGAACTGTTGCCCTGATTAGTCATGCCAGTAAAATTCTGTTAAAAATCATAATGGGTAGACTTCGAAAGAAAATAGAAGAAGAAGTCAATATGGTCCAAGCTGGCTTCAGGCAAGGAAGAGGATCAAGAGATCATATATTCAATCTAAGATTAATAATAGAGAAATGCAGGGAGTTTAATGTGAATCTATATTTATCCTTTATAGACTACTCAAAGGCATTTGATTGTGTACAACACCAGAAACTTTGGGAAATAATGGAAAAAATGGGATTTCCAACACATTTGATACAATTAACATCACTGCTGTATTTAGACCAACAAGCAGCAGTGAGAATAAATGGTGAAACAACAAGTTGGTTTGACATAAAACAAGGGGTCCGTCAGGGGTGCATATTGTCACCCTACTTATTTAACTTGTATACTGAAAATATAATGAGGAATGTTAGAGAAGATGTAGACAAAGAATATTACGATGCCATAACAGTTGGAGGTTATGAAATACCAGAGATTAGATATGCTGATGACACAGTATTGCTGTCCACAACACAAGAAGGAATGGAAAAACTAATTATGTCAGTCCGCAAGAACAGCGAAGAGCAGAACCTCTATCTTAATGCAAAGAAAACTAAAGTGATGACAACTGACAAAACAAACAAGGCAACTGAAATATGTATCAATGAGGAAAAACTGGAAGAAGTGGAGAGTTTTGAATATCTTGGATCACTACTAACTAATAATGGAGATACAATGAGGGAAATTAAAAGGAGGACATCTATTGCTCTTCAGAAAGTAAAACAAATAAAGAATCTGTGGAGAGGAGCAGACAGAACCACAAAAATAAGATTTTTAAGGGCATGCATCTTTCCCATCGCAATATATGCCTGTGAGACCTGGACACTTAACAAAACAGCTGAGAAGCACATAAATGCCTTTGAATGTAAATGCTATAGAAGAGTTCTCCAAATATCGTGGACACAAAAAAGAACAAATATATCTATACTACAAGAGCTTAATATTGAAGAAGGCTGGCTAGTAAAGAGGATTAAAGAGAGAAAACTTAAATATTTTGGCCACATTAAACGTCATGATAATTTAGAGAAGACCGTATTGGAAGGATACATAATGGGAAAAAGAAAAAGAGGAAGACCGAAACGAAGATGGCTGCAAGACATCGTTGATGATCTGGAAATGGATGCAGCAGCAGCAGGCCATCTTGCTCACAACCGAGAGGCCTACAGGAGTGCTGTTTGGGAGGCAAAGTTCCGCAAGGGACATGCAAAGGAATGAATGAGGCACCTGTTGACTGCTTGTTGCTGAACTGTCCTGCAAAACTTCAAACCTGTTGCTAATGTGTACATCGATGGGGTACATTGTGTTGACTTCTTTCAGTTCTTCTGATGATTCTTGACTGCGCTGTCTGGGCGTAAGCTCAAGTTCCTGTCGGGATTTATTTGATGAGCTCGCTGACGGTGGCTCAGCTTGTGATTGTGTCCCCTGATCTGGGTCACTTTCATCTGTAGAAACTTTCATCTGTAGAAACTTTCATCTGTAGAAACTTTCATTTGTAGAAACTTTCATCTGTATAAACTTTCTGAACGCTTTTTTCTTGAATGTTATTTTGGCTGAGAGTTTCTGACCGCATCAAATCAATAAGACATTTCATGTTATGATTTTCCTCTCTGAGAGTCATGATTTCCCTCCTGAGACTGTCATCTTCACTGCTGAGAGACTGTTTTATTTCGGCAGCCATGTCTTTGATGAGAGTCTTTACCAACAATTTGACAGCATTTATTACTTCCTCGCTAAAAGGAATTGATGGCCCTTCGCTAGAAGTTGAAGTTTCCAGAGAATTTCGAGCATTAAAATGACTCTGGACAACTGTGGTTTGTGATGCACATGATAGTAGTAGGTAGACCAGGATCTTGTGATTTCAGTTACCTGCTGTCCTGTGTGGTCATCAGTTGTGTAGATGTGGACTCTGACACGACTACTCTCTCATGTTCGGTGTCAGGATTGTTCGGCTGGTCTCCTGCCATGTCCTCTAGACAAGCTTCTGGTGCTTCGAGTGTGTTGTCCTGGCAGCCAAGTACTGCTAGTAGAGTGTCTTGTGCATGACGCAAGTTAGCTGATATTTCTGTCCTGGTGGTTGACTCTTGTAAAAGACTGAGCTCATCAGACAACCAGGAATCAACAGCCTCAGCTGTACCCTGTACCAACACTTTGTTTTTGGTGTGGTATAAGTGAATGGTAAGGGCTTGCGCTTTTATTGTGTTTCCTACATTTTCGCCGTCTTTGTCTGTTCGTTTTTTACTTTGGGTGTGATACCGCTCATCCATGGCTGACTTTATACACTCATATTGAAGAGTATTGTGAAAGGAGACGGTAACACATTGTCCCTCGTTAGACTTCTTTATAGTCACACATGTCTGGTAACACATTATCCATCATTAGACTTCATTATAGTCACACATGTCTGGTAACACACTGTCCCTCGTTAGACTTCTTTATAGTCACACCTGGCTGGTAACACACTGTCCCTCGTTAGACTTCTTTGTAGTTACATCTGGCTGGTAACACACTGTCCCTCGTTAGACTTATTTATAGTCACACATGGTTGGTAACACATTTTCCCTCGTTAGAATTCTCTATTGTCACACCTGGCTGGTAACACATTGTCCCCCGTTAGACTTCTTTATAGTCACACATGGCTGGTAACACATTGTCCCCCGTTAGACTTCTTTATAGTCACACATGGCTGGTAACACATTGTCCATCGTTAGACTTCTTTATAGTCACACATGGCTGGTAACACTCTGTCCCTCGTTAGATTTCTTTATTGTCACACCTCGCTGGTAATACACTGTCCCTCGTTAGACTTCTTTATAGTCACACCTGGCTGGTAACACACTGTCCCTTGTTAGACTTATTTATAGTCACACTTCGCTGGCAACACACTGTCCATCGTTAGACTTCTTTATAGTCACACCTGGCTGGTAACACACTGTCCCTCCTTAGACTTCTTTATAGCCAACCATGGCTGGTAACACACTGTCCCTCGTTAGACTTCTTTATAGTCACACATGGCTGCTAACACACTGTCCCTCGTCAGACTTCTTTATAGTCACACATGGCTGGTAACACACTGTCCCTGGTTAGACTTCTTTATAGTCACACGTGTCTGGTAACACATTGTCCCTCGTTAGACTTCTTTATAGTCACACATGGCTGGTAACACACTGTCCCTCATTAGACTTCTTTATAGTCACACATGGCTGGTAACATACTGTCCCTCGTTAGACTTCTGTATAGTCACACATGGCTGGTAACACATTGTCCCTCGTTAGACTTCTTTATAGTCACACCTGGCTGGTAACACATTGTCCCTCGTTAGACTTCTTTATAGCCAAAAATGGCTAGTAACACACTGTCCCTCGTTAGACTTCCTTATAGTCATACCTCTCTGGTAACACAATGTCTATCGTTAGATTTCTTTATAGTCGCACCTGGCTGGTAACACACTGTCCCTCGTTAGACTTCTTTATAGTCACACCTCGCTGGTAACACACTGTCCCTCGTTAGACTTCTTTATAGTCACACCTGGCTGGTAACAGACTGTCCCTCGTTAGACTTCTTTATAGTCACACATGACTGGTAACACACTGTCCCTCGTTAGACTTCTTTATAGTCACACCTGGCTGGTAACACACTGTCCCTCGTTAGACTTCTTTATAGTCACACATGGCTGGTAACACACTGTCCCTCGTTAGACTTCTTTATAGTCACACCTGGCTGGTAACACACTGTCCCTCGTTAGACTTCTTTATAGTCACACCTGGCTGGTTGACGCTCCCCTGGAGTTTAGCCTCTAGGGCCTTCTTTTTATTAAGCGTGTAGCTTCTAGCCGCCGTGGACAAGAGTCAATCACGTGACTACACGGCCTCATTATCTCACACAGTTCCTCTTCCTCACAAGTTATCATCTTACGTGCAGGTACTTACAACAGGTGAACAATAGTTTGTCGCGCCCATTGTCTGACCCTGGCTTTGTTTAGTCAAAGAATTATCTGGGCCACGCTTCGCCACGTGTGGAAAACAGCGAAAATAGGTGATAAATAAGTGATGAATACAACTTACGATATTTCCGGAATTATCCAAGAAAAAGCAGACAGTTTATATTTCTCGCATATTTCATCGTAATCACAATCAGAAGATGAAAACACTGATATAAGTTTCAATACACATTTCCTTGTAGAACCACATAGAACATTTCCTTGTAGAACCATATAGAACATTTCCTTGTAGAAGCACACAGAACATTTCCTTGTAGAAGCACATAGAACATCCGAGAATTCGGATCTGGGAAAAAACACGTCCTCACGGTAAGAGAGAGAGAGGGAGACAGAGAGGGAGAGAGATAGGAAGAGAGAGAGGGAGAGAGAGGAAGAGAGAGAGGGAGAGAGAGGAAGAGAGAGAGGGAGGAGAGAGAGAGAGGAAGAGGAAGAGAGAGAGGGAGAGGGGAAGAGAGAGAAGGATAGAGAGAGGGAGAAAGACAGGGAGATAGAGAGGGAGAGAGATAGATTTGAGATCGCGATGTTGTTTCCACGGAAAACTTTATGTTGTTTGCTCACGGGACAGGAGAGGGAGATAGAGAGGTAGTTGAGAGAGGGAGAGAGAGAAGGAGAGAGAGGGGGAGTTGAGAGAGGGAGAGAGAGAGAGGGAGAGAGAAGGAGTTGAGAGAGGGAGAGAGAGTGGGAGAGAGAAAGAGAGAGAGATAGATTTGAGATCGGGATGTTGCTCCCACGGACAACTTTATATTGTTTGCTGAAGGGAGAGGGAGATGGAGAGAGGGGGGGAGGGAAAGAGAGGGAGAGAGGGAGAAATAGAGAGACAGAGACGGGGAGACAGAGGGAGTGAGAGAGAGATAGGGACAGAGAGAGAGAGAGGGAGTGAGAGGGAAAGAGAATGAGAGAGTGAGGTAGAGAGAGGAGAAAGAGATAGAGAGAGATTGATTGATCTTTATTTCAAAAGGGTTAAGAATTGGGCACGCAGGCCCGTCTGACGTTCTGCCCTTTATCATACATCTTTCACTCTATTCCAGACATTCTACAAATATGCTGTTCATATAACAAACATAACTAACATTGAAGCTGAGAGACATAAAATAAAATATAACATTTACGTTTCGCTCTTAAACATTCACTCAGTACAGAAGTAACTACATACATTATAAATGACTATCTACTAAACAAAATTTTCGGGACTATACAGAAAACAATTAATTGTATTCGGTGTCTGTAACAGCAGCTTAAGATAACTTTTAAGTTTTATAATTCACGGAGGCATGTAGTCGACATCAAATAGATACTGGGAAAGCTTGTAGTTGTAGGAAGGAGTATAATTTATATTTTTTATATAGGATGGGAGGGTATTCCAAAGATGAGCAGCTGAATAACTAAAGCTTTTCTTGTAAAGATCAAGTCTAGGTTTTGGAAGACATATGTTGTTCAAGCGTTGGCTGCACTTTGGGCTAAATTTAAACAGGTTCCATAGATAAGGCGGGGCATGCCGTGAAAGAATCTGATGTACTAACTTGGCTTTGTTGAAGAGGAACCTGCTCTTAAGGGGTAGCATTTTGATACGTTTGTGATGATTAGTTGTTTGTGCTTGATCTTTGTCACTAATGAGCTTTACTGCTCGCTTTTGGAGAGAGCAAAGCCTCTTTGTATTTGACACTGAGCAACCAGAGAAAGAAGGAGAGAGTAAGGACAGAGAGAGAGAGAGAGATAGACTTAAGATCGCCATGTTTCTCCCACGGACAACTTTATGTTGTTTGCTCAAAGGTGGGTTCACCCTAGAATTTATTTCTTCTTTCTCCTGAGGTGAAACTAAAAATGTTTATAATCAAACTGTCTAGACACTAGAAGGTTGTGGAAATGAACTGAATATTGTAGAACCTTCTAGAAGATTGTGGAATAGAATAGACCTCTGTAGAAACTTCTAGAAGGTTGCGCAATGATTAGAGCTCTGCAGAACCGTCTAGAAGGTTGTGGAAATGAATAGAAATTTGGTGATTTGGAGAAATAAAGACCCGGACACAGTGGAGTAGTCAGCCAGTTTACTGTACAATTTTAAAATGTATGTTGGATCAAAAGACGCTCGCAACATTTGCAGCATTGACGGTGCAAGATCTGCCAACAGTGGCAGTTATGTTTTGACTTTAAATTATATTTTAAAATTCGTTTTAACAGTACATAATTTTTAATGCTTATCTTTGTTTGTTACAAAGTAATTGTGAACGTGAAAAGAGCAAACACAATTATTGGCTAGAGTACCAGCATAGTTTCAGTGTCTACTTCCCTCCAAATAATCCTACACTGACAATACGAGGAAAGGATTATGATAAATATGATAGTAAATATGATAGTAAATATGATAGTAAATATGATAGTTATGCTAGTAGCTAATATAATAAGACAGCAATTATTGAGGAAAGACGCTGGCGATGGTTGGGACATGTGCTCCGAATGACTGACAACTCTCTACCAAAAATAGCACTAAGATGGACACCACAGGGGAACAGAAGTAAGGGTAGACCAAAAGAGACATGGAGAAGAACAACAGAGAGGAAGTTGAGCAACAGAGGGCTCACCTGGGAAAGATGGAGTAAAAAGGCACAGGACAGGCATTTGTGGAAAACCTTTAAGGTTCAGAGAGTGAGAGAGAGAGGGAGAGAGAGAGAGAGGGAGAGAGAGAGAGGGAGAGAGAGGGGGAGATTGATTGATTGATTGATTGATTGATCTTTATTTCAAAAGGGTTAAGAATTGGGCACGCAGGCCGGTCTGACATTCTGCCCTTTATCATATATCTTTCACTCTATTCCAGACATTCTACAAATATGCTGTTCATATAACAAACATAACTAACATTGAAGCTGAGAGACATAAAATAAAATATAACATTTACGTTTCGCTCTTAAACATTCACTCAGTACAGAAGTAACTACATACATTATAAATGACTATCTACTAAACAAAATTTTCGTGACTATTCAGAAAATAATTAATTGTATTCGGTGTCTGTAAGAGCAGCTTAAGATAACTTTTTTTAAGTTTTATAATTCATGGAGGCATGTAGTCGACATCAAATAGATATTGGGAAAGCTTGTAGTTGTAGGAAGGACTATAATTTATATTTTTATATAGGATGGGAGGGTATTCCAAAGATGAGCAGCAGAATAACTAAAGCTTTTCTTGTAAAAATCAAGTCTAGGTTTTGGAAGACATATATTGTTCAAGCGTTGGCTGCACTTTGGGCTAAATTGGGAGAGAGAGGGAGAGAGAGAAAGGAGAGAGAGGGAGAGAGAGAAGTAGAGAGAAGGACAGAGAGAAGGACAGAGAGGGAGAGAGAGGGTAGGGAGAGGGAAAGAGGGGGAGAGAGAGGGAGAGAGGTAGAGAGAGAGAGGGAGAGAGAGGGTAGGGAGAGGGAGAGAGAGGGAGAGAGGTAGAGAGAGAGGGAGAGAGGTAGAGAGAGAGGCAGAGAGGTAGAGAGAGAGGGAGAGAGAGTAGCTAATAATCCTACACTGACAATATGAGGAAAGCATGTCAAATGTTCTAATAGTAACTGTGAATTTTCTTCTTCCTATTTCAGTCTTCAAACATTTATTAGTGGGGACAGATAACTTTCTCTACGCCTCATCTTATTTGTTTATTCTGAGCACAGTTATGGTCACTATCCTTTTATTTTTGTTTTGTTTTGTTTTGTTATTATTGTTTACACGGTCAACTTTTTTTAAAACCTGAAATATTAAGATTATCTTAAAAAAAAATCCTTCCTAGTGAAAATCGATCAATTTCTAGTTTATCAAGGCCAATATTTCTTGTGCTCATGCCGTGCACAAAATCAATTTCTAGTTTCTCAAAGCCAATATTTCTTGTGCTCATGCCGTGCACAAAATCAATTTCTAGTTTATCAAAGCCAATATTTCTTGTGCTCACGCCGTGCACAAAATCAATTTCTAGTTTATCAAAGCCAATATTTCTTGTGCTCACGCCGTGCACAAAATCAATTTCTAGTTTATCAAAGCCAATATTTCTTGTGCTCACGCCGTGCACAAAATCAATTTCTAGTTTATCAAAGCCAATATTTCTTGTGCTCACGCCGTGCACAAAATCAATTTCTAGTTTATCAAGGCCAATATTTCTTGTGCTCACGCCGTGCACAAAATCAATTTCTAGTTTATCAAAGCCAATATTTCTTGTGCTCACGCCGTGCACAAAATCAATTTCTAGTTTATCAAAGCCAATATTTCTTGTGCTCACGCCGTGCACAAAATCAATTTCTAGTTTATCAAAGCCAATATTTCTTGTGCTCACGCCGTGCACAAAATCAATTTCTAGTTTATCAAAGCCAATATTTCTTGTGCTCACGCCGTGCACAAAATCAATTTCTAGTTTATCAAGGCCAATATTTCTTGAGCACAAAATCAGTTTCTGAGGTGCATTAATCCAGACGGGAAATTATTTTGCTCCCCTCTCGTTAAGTGAGTTCGCGCTAATCGAGTGTTCACTGAACTACATAAACGTAAATATGTTTATTTATGTATGTTAAGTGAAAATTATTATTTCACATTGTCGGGGATTTTTTTCTGTTATCTCCTTTTCTCAGCATATGAACGTAGGAGCTCGTAAATATGGTTTAAATTATTCAGAGGTTTTTTATGTCTCTACATTATCTGTGTTTGTCTCTATGATATCACCATATTGTTTACTACACCTGTCTTTATGATGCTACCATATTGTTTGCATACCTTGGCAGCTACATAGACCAGGATGGTGACACTAGAAAGGAAGTTAGGATCAGAATTGCAAAAGCAGCATCAATCTTCAAGAATCTTGAGAACATATGGAATTCAAAAGTTATAAGCACAAAAACCAAGTTAAGACTATTCAATTCAAATGTAATATCCACCCTCATTTATGCATGCGAAAGCTGGAAAACAACTAAAGAAATAGAAAAGAAATTAGACTCTTTTGAAAACAAATGCCTGAGGAAAATACTCGGCATCAAGTGGAATGAATTCAAGAACAATGCAGAGATAAGACAGATGACTGAACAACAACCAGTCTCACGGGTGATCAAGAAAAGGAGATGGACATATGTTGGTCACGTGATGAGAAGAAATGATCAGAGAATCCCAAAACAAGCTATCAAGTGGAACACAACAGGCCGAAGAAAAAGGGGCAGACCGCGTGAAACTCTGAAGAGGACATTATTAAGAGAGGCCAAATCAACAGGCATAAAATCCTTTGTTGAGGTTGAAAGACTCGCCGAAGACAGGAAAAATTGGCGAACTACCTTGCGAGCCCTATGTGACGTCTAACGGCACGGGAAGGATATAAGATATATAAGATAAGATATTGTTTACTATACCTGTCTTTATCATATCACCATATTGTTTACTATAGTTGTCTTTATGGTACCACCATATTGTTTACTATACTTTTCTTTATGATACCACCATATTGTTTATTATAGTTGTCTTTGTGGTACTATCATATTGTTTACCATACTTGTCTTTATGATACCACCATATTGTTTACTATACTTGTCTTTATAATAATACCATACTGTTTACTATACTTGTCTTTATGACGCCACCATATTGTTAACTATACTTGTCTTTATAATAATACCATACTGTTTACTATACTTGTCTTTATGACGCCACCATATTGTTAACTATACTTGTCTTTGTGTTACCACCACATTACTTACGATTGGCAAATCTTTCTGTAGTTCACCTTTGTTTTGAATTGTATACAACAAGTGCACTGCGGTTGAGTCAAAAGTTCGTCGCGTATTTTCCAGTGTTTCACTGCTGTACAAAACAAAGAGCATCGCGTACAAGTGTACTTAGCAGTGTTCCCGGAGGTACGTGATGTTAATAACTTTACTCTTCAGAATACACTCCGTAACCTTCACCGGTTTTCTGCCATCGCTCAGTCAAAGGACTGATTTGAATAATCAATACTATGCTAGCGAGCTATCTGCCACGCAGAAATACAAGTTTGTCACGCTAAATTAATAATGAGTCTGGTCTGAATTGTTTTACTGAGTGCTATTTGTTGGTATAACGTTGTTGTTGTATAGTGTACATTTTCATACTCCGAGTTAATAAATTGTGAAATGATAATGACTGAGGAATTCTTCGATTTTATGTAAAAATTGGAAGAACTACTGTGGCTGATGAGGCAGTCTATAGTATCATAATGTGGGTTCCACATGGAAGAATCCAGTCTAACCACAACATTTGTGTGGTATCCACTTAAGCTGGCCTGCATTTGTAATGATATGGTGACCTTATATGCGTTTTCACTATTAAAAAATATGATGCAAATATAAATCTTCATCCCATAAATCACGTAAATTCTCACCAGACATTTCCTATCGAACGCGATTAGCTAGCCAGGCTTATAACTGCTGATAAAAATTCTCACACTCTAACAAACTGGAAAACAACTAAAGAAATAGAAAAGAAATTAGACTCTTTTGAAAACAAATGCCTGAGGAAAATACTCGGCATCAAGTGGAATGAATTCAAGAACAATGCAGAGATAAGACAGATGACTGAACAACAACCAGTCTCACGGGTGATCAAGAAAAGGAGATGGACATATGTTGGTCACGTGATGAGAAGAAATGATCAGAGAATCCCAAAACAAGCTATCAAGTGGAACACAACAGGCCGAAGAAAAAGGGGCAGACCGCGTGAAACTCTGAAGAGGACATTATTAAGAGAGGCCAAATCAACAGGCATAAAATCCTTTGTTGAGGTTGAAAGACTCGCCGAAGACAGGAAAAATTGGCGAACTACCTTGCGAGCCCTATGTGACGTCTAACGGCACGGGAAGGATATAAGATATATAAGATAAGATATTGTTTACTATACCTGTCTTTATCATATCACCATATTGTTTACTATAGTTGTCTTTATGGTACCACCATATTGTTTACTATACTTTTCTTTATGATACCACCATATTGTTTATTATAGTTGTCTTTGTGGTACTATCATATTGTTTACCATACTTGTCTTTATGATACCACCATATTGTTTACTATACTTGTCTTTATAATAATACCATACTGTTTACTATACTTGTCTTTATGACGCCACCATATTGTTAACTATACTTGTCTTTATAATAATACCATACTGTTTACTATACTTGTCTTTATGACGCCACCATATTGTTAACTATACTTGTCTTTGTGTTACCACCACATTACTTACGATTGGCAAATCTTTCTGTAGTTCACCTTTGTTTTGAATTGTATACAACAAGTGCACTGCGGTTGAGTCAAAAGTTCGTCGCGTATTTTCCAGTGTTTCACTGCTGTACAAAACAAAGAGCATCGCGTACAAGTGTACTTAGCAGTGTTCCCGGAGGTACGTGATGTTAATAACTTTACTCTTCAGAATACACTCCGTAACCTTCACCGGTTTTCTGCCATCGCTCAGTCAAAGGACTGATTTGAATAATCAATACTATGCTAGCGAGCTATCTGCCACGCAGAAATACAAGTTTGTCACGCTAAATTAATAATGAGTCTGGTCTGAATTGTTTTACTGAGTGCTATTTGTTGGTATAACGTTGTTGTTGTATAGTGTACATTTTCATAGTCCGAGTTAATAAATTGTGAAATGATAATGACTGAGGAATTCTTCGATTTTATGTAAAAAAAGAACTACTGTGGCTGATGAGGCAGTCTATAGTATCATAATGTGGGTTCCACATGGAAGAATCCAGTCTAACCACAACATTTGTGTGGTATCCACTTAAGCTGGCCTGCATTTGTAATGATATGGTGACCTTATATGCGTTTTCACTATTAAAAAATATGATGCAAATATAAATCTTCATCCCATAAATCACGTAAATTCTCACCAGACATTTCCTATCGAACGCGATTAGCTAGCCAGGCTTATAACTGCTGATAAAAATTCTCACACTCTAACAAACTTGACAGCACAAAAAGTTTAACAACTAACCAAAATTAAGCACTTTATAGACCAAGACACAAGGAAGACATACTACATATCACACATACAAACACACTTAGACTACTGCTACACATTCTGGGTTGGATGCAACGTCTCTGACACAAAAAGGCTTCACTCATTTCATAAACGAGCATTAAGTTTGATTTGTGGCAAACACCCAGTACAGACTGTAGATCAGCACAAAGAACTAGAAATTCTGCCCCTCAGATATAGAAATTTTTTTAACAAACTCAGATAAGCTCATAGAATTTTGTGACACAATGCTCCGCCTTACTTGTGGCCATTGTTTACGTCCAGCATTAAACATAGCCAAATACTGTCTTCTTCCTAAACCCAGGCTAGATGTGTACAAGAAAAGCCTTGCATACTCTGCGCTACATCCCTAGAGCTCCCTCCTCTACTATCTAAAAATCCGTTAATAATACTTCATCCTTTAACTCAAACATTTTTCACAATTTACAGGCTTGTAACTATGTGCCTCCATGGAATATCTAACAGTCTCTCATACCATGATTCGCTAGCAACCGAGTTCTGTTCTAAAAGAATATAGTTCTAAACATACTTTGTTAGATCTTGTAACTTGTTCGAAATTATTTTAGTAAATATGCGAGAGAGAAATGTCAGAAGAACTCCATATAAAATGTATTTGTGTATGTAGATATGTGCGCTCGCTATCTTGTTGAATCATTTACCTCTTATGTAGTTCATAATCCTATATTTTTAATGTAATATTTTTCATCTTGCATTCTTAGATATTATTTATGTAATTTGTAAAATGGGATGGAAAACAGTATTTCCATTTATTTCCGTATACATAATATGTGTCAAAGTGTAGCTAAATGAACCTAGCCGATGGTGAGCTGGCCACAACCAGTGTCTAAAAACATCACATTACTTGTATCTGATCCCCAGGCCAGACAGTGAGATAAACTTGACCTGTGCAACTTTTGTGTCTGATCCCCAGGCCAAACAGTGAGATAAACTTGACCTGTGCAACTTTTGTATGCTTATTCTTCACATAGTTTCATCTTGCATTCTCTTATATACATGTGTGTGTATGTTAACTCTTCCCGTGCTGGAGGAAGAAACACGGACTTGTCGTTGCGTGTGGGAGTAAAACGCGGGTCTTGTCTGTCTCTAAGGGGGTCTAGTTGTAAAATATCTATACTGTAATGTTGCCAGCTTACCAAATGGAGGGGGAGGTAGCCACAAGTGTCACCTATGCTGATGATATACTGATCAACAAACAAGGGCATAATGGGACCGAACTGTCTCGGGAATGTGCAAACATCCCTGGATATCGTGTCCAATCGGTTCGATAATTACTGCAGTGATCAAACCAAGTAAGGCGCAGCGTTATGGTGTTCTGTACACAACAGATTCGTTAAAGACGAAATGGCAACAATCCGCTGCAATGGGATGCAGGTCAGAAGAACTCGTGACCTGAGGATAACGTTTGATCGATCGTCGTCTCACTGTCAACACATTGACCATAGTACAGAACCAGCACAATAAGCACTTAGTAATAGTTACTTGTATGGTTACTTGTATGGTTATTTGTATGGTTAATACAAAGCAGGACAAAGATGATGTCCCATCTGGCACTTAATGCAGGCCCTGGTGCTTGCAGTGCTCGGTTACTGGCTCTGGCTAGTGAGCTTATCCAGTACTCAAACTTGACAGTTTGGACAGAATTAAGTTATCTGGACTGTCCTGGTTTGTACAGAAGGTACTCCGGTCATGACACTACGTAATCTGCTGGTCCTGTTTGGCCTGGGGATCAGACACAAAAGTTGCGCAGGTCAAGTTTATCTCACTGTCTGGCCTGGGGATCAGATACAAAAGTTGCACAGGTCAACCTTATCTCACTGTCTGGCGATCAGCATCATTCATCACCTGCAAACAATTAATGGCGGTATGAAAGTTCATATTAAACGTGGCGGTTTATAGATGACTGAGGCAGAAAAGTGCTAGTTTATGGATGACAGGCAGAAAAGAACCAGTTTATGGATGACTGAGGCAGAAAAGTGGTAGTTTATGGATAACTGAAGAAGAAAAGTGGTAGTTTATGGATGACTGAGGCAGAAAAGTGCTAGTTTATGGATGACTGAGGCAGAAAAGTGCTAGTTTATGGATGACTGAGGCAGAAAAGTGCTAGTTTATGGATGACTGAGGCAGAAAACTGGTAATTTGTGGATGCCTTAGACAGAAAAGTGGTAGTTTATGGATAACTGAAGCAGAAAAGTTGTAGTTTGTGGATGACTGAGGTAGAGAAATGGTAATTTATTGACGTCTGGGGCAGAAACATCCATTCGTGCTGCATATGTTTTGAAGGATATAGCAGAAGGGGCGGAGTGGATGGAAGTGAGACATGACAACAGTGGGCTCACCAGAGTGGTTGTCATCTCTTTTAGTTAAGACGTAGCAAAATATTATATAAGAGATAAGATATATGTGCCCAACTTAATGACACCAGCTAAAGATGAATCAGGTTTGTAAAGAAAAACCTGTCTGCTAAAGAAGAACCTGTCTGTATGCCTGTGACAGGCAGTGAACAATGTCTGCTGCTGGTGACTACTAATTCTTGTGGAAGAACTACTAATAATCTGACCTGTATAATTCAATCTTTTTATTAATCTGTCATAAGATTCCTAACTTCATCTCTTTATCTGGCTTCTTTTAATATGCTCCAAAGAAACAAATACAACCCGGGCATTCGACGACCTCCAAAGAGTAAATCATTCTACAGAGGACAAAAACTGGCTCTCATACAACTTAACAATAGTAAACAGTGAGAAGAACAGACAATAGTATAAATCATACAACTTAACAACAGTAAACAGTGAGAAGAACAGACATTAGTATAAATCATACAACATAACAACAGTAAACAGTGAGAAGAACAGAAGCTAGTATAAATCATACAACTTAACACCAGTAAACAGTGAAAAGAACTGACACTAGTACAAATCATACAACTTAACAACAATAAACAGTGAGAAGAACAGACACTAGTATAAATCATACAACTTAACAACAGTAAACAGTGAGAAGAACAGACACTAGAATTAATCATACAACTTAACAGCAGGAAACAGTGAGAACAACAGACATTAGTATAAATCATACAACTTAACACCAGTAAACAGTGAGAAGAACAGACACTAGTATAAATCATACAACTTGACAACAGTAAACAGTGAGAAGAACAGACACCAGTATAAATCATACAACTTAACACCAGTAAACAGTGAGAAGAATAGACACTAGTATAAATCATACAACTTAACACCAGTAAACAATTAGAAGGACAGACACTAGTATAAATCACACAACTTAACAACAGTAAACAGTGAGAAGAACATACGCTAGTATAAATCATACAACTTAACACCAGTAAACAGTGAGAAGGACAGACACTAGTATAAATCATACAACTTAACACCAGTAAACTGTGAGGAGAACCTACACTAGTATAGATCATACAACTTAACAATAGTAAACAGTGAGAAGAACAGACAATAGTATAAATCATACAACTTAACAACAGTAAACAGTGAGAAGAACAGACATTAGTATAAATCATACAACATAACAACAGTAAACAGTGAGAAGAACAGAAGCTAGTATAAATCATACAACTTAACACCAGTAAACAGTGAAAAGAACTGACACTAGTACAAATCATACAACTTAACAACAATAAACAGTGAGAAGAACAGACACTAGTATAAATCATACAACTTAACAACAGTAAACAGTGAGAAGAACAGACACTAGAATTAATCATACAACTTAACAGCAGGAAACAGTGAGAACAACAGACATTAGTATAAATCATACAACTTAACACCAGTAAACAGTGAGAAGAACAGACACTAGTATAAATCATACAACTTGACAACAGTAAACAGTGAGAAGAACAGACACCAGTATAAATCATACAACTTAACACCAGTAAACAGTGAGAAGAATAGACACTAGTATAAATCATACAACTTAACACCAGTAAACAATTAGAAGGACAGACACTAGTATAAATCACACAACTTAACAACAGTAAACAGTGAGAAGAACATACGCTAGTATAAATCATACAACTTAACACCAGTAAACAGTGAGAAGGACAGACACTAGTATAAATCATACAACTTAACACCAGTAAACTGTGAGGAGAACCTACACTAGTATAGATCATACAACTTAACAACAATAAACAGTGAGAAGAACAGACACTAGTATAAATCATACAACTTAACATCAGTAAACAGTGAGAAGAACAGACACTAGTATAAATCACACAACTTAACAACAGTAAACAGTGAGAAGAATAGACACTAGTATAAATCATACAACTTAACACCAGTAAACAGTGAGAAGAACAGACACTAGTATAAATCATACAACGTAACAACAGTAAACAGTGAGAAGAACAGACACTAGTATAAATCAAACATAGAACTGTTTATTAATGGAGAAAATGGAAGGTGATGCATGTCGATGAAGAAAATAAAGAAGTGCCACATGGCAGAAGTTACAAGTACATAAAGCCGCTCATCTCCCCAGCAAGAACTGTTTTGCCGTATGGAAAGAGAGAGAGAGAGGGGAGAGAGAGAGGGAGAGAGAGGGGAAGAGAGAGAGGGAGAAAGAGAGAGGGAGAGAGAGAGGGAGAGAAAGAGAAGGAGAGAGAGGGAGAGAGAGAGAGGGAGAGAGAGAGACAGAGAGAGAGAGAGATCGATACATAGCAAGACACAGAAAACAATCATTCAACTAAACTGACATATTTACAAATGTGTTGAAATTATTACACAAAATAAATATCAACACCTAAATTCCCAAGAAATCCCAACTTTCTATCATTAAAAAAACTAACAAAAACACCATCGTGGTCAACCTGTCCACTGAGTAACAAAACTTTGTCCTAGAAGAGGACACATTACCATTAACTGCTATAAATGTCCAAACGGGACAAAACTCAACTACCAAAAAAAAAGTGCTTAACTCTACATCTACGACGAACACTGAAAGGAACAAACTTCAACACACACAAACTTCAACACACACAAACTTCAACACACATAAACTTCAACACACACAAACTTCAACACACATAAACTTCAACACACACAAACTTCAACACACATAAACTTCAACACACACAAACTTCAACACACATAAACTTCAACACACACAAACTTCAACACACATAAACTTCAACACACACAAACTTCAACACACATAAACTTCAACACACACAAACTTCAACACACATAAACTTCAACACACACAAACTTCAACACACACAAACTTCAACACACACAAACTTCAACACACACAAACTTCAACACACACAAACTTCAACACACATAAACTTCAACACACATAAACTTCAACACACATAAACTTCAACACACATAAACTTCAACACACATAAACTTCAACACACATAAACTTCAACACACATAAACTTCAACACACACAAACTTCAACACACATAAACTTCAACACACACAAACTTCAACACACATAAACTTCAACACACATAAACTTCAACACACACAAACTTCAACACACATAAACTTCAACACACATAAACTTCAACACACATAAACTTCAACACACATAAACTTCACACACACAAACTTCAACACACATAAACTTCAACACACCAAACTTCAACACACATAAACTTCACACACATAAACTTCAACACACATAAACTTCAACACACACAAACTTCAACACACATAAACTTCAACACACATAAACTTCAACACACATAAACTTCAACACACACAAACTTCAACACACATAAACTTCAACACACACAAACTTCAACACACACAAACTCTACACACACAAACTTCAACACACACAAACTCTACACACACAAACTCTACACACACAAACTCTACACACATAAACTCTACACACACAAACTCTACACACACAAACTCTACACACACAAACTCTACACACACAAACTCTACACACACAAACTCTACACACACAAACTCTACACACACAAACTCTACACACACAAACTCTACACACACAAACTCTACACACACAAACTCAATCAACATAATAATCATCATCCTCATTAACGTCTCTCTCTCTGTTTCTCTGTCTCTCTCTCTGTCTCTCTCTCTCTCTCTCTCTCTCTCTCTGTGTACATATACGTATACATAACTCACACTTTCCCTAAATTCTTCTCGAAGATTTTGCTTTGTGAAGTTCAAGTTCACGTGAACAGAAATTGTGTCTTGACTTTCGGTTTCAACAATAAAACATAATTTCCGTGCTAGTTCACGTGTCTCCTACTTTTTCACTAAATTTTTACACTTGTTTCCCATTATTTAACTTTCCACTTATACTAAAATCATATATCCCGTGCAATTGTACATTTTCCTAGTCAAAGCAATGAATAACCTCAACTTC
Source organism: Achatina immaculata (assembly GCA_009760885.1). Taxonomy (NCBI): domain Eukaryota; kingdom Metazoa; phylum Mollusca; class Gastropoda; order Stylommatophora; family Achatinidae; genus Lissachatina; species Lissachatina immaculata. The sequence continues at coordinate 24,207,320 of CM019697.1, read as the reverse complement.
GATACTTCTAATTTTAGATTCTTCTCCGAGTTTAAACAAACAACTTAGGTCAAAATTTCACTAACGAGGGGAAGTCACTCTTATTTTACTGCATTTATCAGGATCGCCTCCCTTTGACCAACAAATCTAGCTTTCTATTATATCTCCTACCAGATTCTGTTATAGTAGCAAAGAATGTAAAGAATGAACGGAGGAAGGACTGAGTTTGCAGCTCATGAGCTCGTTTAAGCTCATGTCCAACCCTGTGACCTAGTCATCTTCACATACTGCTCAGTGCTGCAGGGTTAAAAACAGTGAGTAGGACATAGTTTTCTGCCAAGGAGGCAGAGTGGTGGCTCAGAATACAGAGGGGCCTCTTGTATGACGTCATCGACCTTACGGATGGAAACTGAGGCAGTGAGTGTAGCAGAGTGCCACAGAGTAGATACTTTTATTTATGTGATTTAACTCCCTTGCTTGTTTATAGCAATTGTTTCCTTTTTTTTATTACTTGCCCTTGAGTTATACTTGAATCAGGACTACTTCTTCTGGCCGGATTTTTTAGACTCGTGCAGAGGATGAGGTGAATAATAACAATTGCTGGACTTTTCGAGAATTGTCTGAAGTTAGAATGAGATCAGAGTTAGAGAGTTCGAGGGAGAGCTGTGACGTCAAGAGGTCATTGATAGCTCTGCGAGATTGTAGATTGAAATAGTTTGTTAGGATGATGGCTGTGATTTAGTAGGGTGATAAATGTGATTTGTTAGGATGATGGCTGTGATTTGTTAGGATGATAGATGTGATTTGTTAGGATGATGGCTGTGATTTGTTAGGGTGATAGATGTGATTTGTTAGGATGATGGCTGTGATTTGTTAGGGTGATAGATGTGCTTTGTTAGGATGATGGCTGTGATTTGTTAAGGTGATAGATGTGCTTTGTTAGGATGATGGCTGTGATTTGTTAGGGTGATAGATGTGATTTGTTAGGATGATGACTGTGATTTGTTAGAGTGATAGATATGCTTTGTTAGGATGATCGCTGTGATTTGTTAGGATGATAGATGTGAGTTATTAGGATGATGGCTGTGATTTGTTAGGGTGATAGATGTGATTTGTTAGGATGATGACTGTGATTTGTTAGGATGATGGCTGTGATTTGTTAGGATGATAGATGTGATTTGTTAGTATGATGACTGTGATTTGCTAGGGTGATAGATGTGATTTGCTTGAAAATGGCTGCGATTTACTAGGGTGATAGATGTGATTTGTTAGGATGATGACTGTGATTTGTTAGGATGATGGCTGTGATTTGTTAGGATGATAGATGTGATTTGTTAGTATTATGACTGTGATTTGCTAGGGTGATAGATGTGATTTGCTTGAAAAATGGCTGTGATTTATTAGGGTGATAGATGTGATTTGTTAGCATGATGGCTGTGGTGTGCTAGGGTGATAGATGTGATTTGTTAGCATGATGGCTGTGATTTGTTCTCACATTTAAGGAATGAACTTTTGTCTAGAAGGAAGAGTCAGAAGGCAGAACTCTAGATTCTCAGGATCAACAACTGATTGCTAGTTTTCGTACTCAGAATCAACAACTGGTTTTTAGTCTTCATACTCGGAATCAACAACTGGTTTTTAGTCTTCATACTCAGAATCAACAACTGGTTTTTAGTCTTCATACTCAGAATCAACAACTGGTTTTTAGTCTTCATACTCAGAATCAACAACTGGTTGCTAGTCTTCGTACTCAGAATCAACAACTGGTTGATACAGTTAGTCTTCATGCTCTTAGGTTGGCAGTGAACCAGATAGTAGAACGTGTAGGCTTACACCTGAGTCTTTGATGCTGATTCTTTTCTTTAAGAAAGTACTTCTGCTAAAGATGACAATATCTAGACACAGTTAAATAATTGTTGGTGAAGATGAGCACAAACAGACTTTATCCATTATTTAATGATGAAGTTGAGGAGGATTAGACTTTGTCTAGTTCTGAGTATTAAAACACTTTCATTATATCAGAACAGCAGGTACCATGATCTGCTTTAATGGATTATATACCTATAGCCACACCTGGGCATTTAGACAAAACAGTGTTTTATCCAAAAATGAAATCAGCCTTTTATGATATATTATTTTCCTCCCCAATTTTGACGTTAAATTACAATTTTTGCATTTAAGTTTGGATTAAAATTTATTTTTAAAATCAGTTGTTCTTTGTTATCAAAATTAAATTACCGTATAAACATTAGTCATGATGTAGCTTAACATGAATTTATAAAATGAACTTTTGCAGTAACAACAAAAAAGGACATTTAAGATCTTCACATCATAAAGTTCTGAACTGAACATTTTGTTTATTTACAAACCATCAGAGTTTTCCTTGACTTCTGGACAGATTCAGAAAGAGATCATGAAATGTAGTTCTGAATTTTTTGTTCAGCACAACATGCAAGACAAAATTACAGGCACTGTTGAAATAAATAACAGCATCGCTGAAGTAATTAATAAAATAAAATGCTCTTAATGTAGTAAAATTAAAAGAGATATTGTTAATATACATTACATCCAAGTACAGTCCCTGGTATATTAAAGTGACACTTCTTACACTAATCATCAACAAAATCTCCACCGTTCTCACTGATGACCTTCGTGTCTTTGCCACAGATGAAAGCTGGCGGCGTTTTTTCCTGACTGTAGCCAGTTTAACAGAAATAACCACACAGCCCAGTATGACTGTAAACGCTGGAACCCAGTACAGTAATACATACACATATATATTCAACGACCGATCGTGAGTACGGGATCCTACCACCACGCCCTCTTTGCTGGAGTTTGAGTTCTGTTGGTACTCGATGCTATAGAAAGTGGAATTATAATAAATGTACCACGTGACAGGAATACAAAATGCTGAGAATCCAAGCAACCAAACTCTGGCCGGTGTAAGGAGCGTTTCAAAACTAAGAGGACAGAAAACAGCCAGCAATCTCTCCACCATCATAAAAAAGACTATGTCAAAAGACACAGCGTATCCTACTGTAAATAAAACTATCATAGAAGCACGAACTATTTCTAAAATATAGCTTATTAAATACGACAAAGTTTTCAGTTCGGTCATAAGATCTTTAACTATACCAATAAAAGCAGATAGGACAGACCCCGTCAGACAGAACATATCGGCCAACGTCAAATAGAACAGAAGAGTCTTTGATGCTGATTCTTTTCTTTAAGAAAGTACTTCTGCTAAAGATGACAATATCTAGACACAGTTAAATAATTGTTGGTGAAGATGAGCACAAACAGACTTTATCCATTATTTAATGATGAAGTTGAGGAGGATTAGACTTTGTCTAGTTCTGAGTATTAAAACACTTTCATTATATCAGAACAGCAGGTACCATGATCTGCTTTAATGGATTATATACCTATAGCCACACCTGGGCATTTAGACAAAACAGTGTTTTATCCAAAAATGAAATCAGCCTTTTATGATATATTATTTTCCTCCCCAATTTTGACGTTAAATTACAATTTTTGCATTTAAGTTTGGATTAAAATTTATTTTTAAAATCAGTTGTTCTTTGTTATCAAAATTAAATTACCGTATAAACATTAGTCATGATGTAGCTTAACATGAATTTATAAAATGAACTTTTGCAGTAACAACAAAAAAGGACATTTAAGATCTTCACATCATAAAGTTCTGAACTGAACATTTTGTTTATTTACAAACCATCAGAGTTTTCCTTGACTTCTGGACAGATTCAGAAAGAGATCATGAAATGTAGTTCTGAATTTTTTGTTCAGCACAACATGCAAGACAAAATTACAGGCACTGTTGAAATAAATAACAGCATCGCTGAAGTAATTAATAAAATAAAATGCTCTTAATGTAGTAAAATTAAAAGAGATATTGTTAATATACATTACATCCAAGTACAGTCCCTGGTATATTAAAGTGACACTTCTTACACTAATCATCAACAAAATCTCCACCGTTCTCACTGATGACCTTCGTGTCTTTGCCACAGATGAAAGCTGGCGGCGTTTTTTCCTGACTGTAGCCAGTTTAACAGAAATAACCACACAGCCCAGTATGACTGTAAACGCTGGAACCCAGTACAGTAATACATACACATATATATTCAACGACCGATCGTGAGTACGGGATCCTACCACCACGCCCTCTTTGCTGGAGTTTGAGTTCTGTTGGTACTCGATGCTATAGAAAGTGGAATTATAATAAATGTACCACGTGACAGGAATACAAAATGCTGAGAATCCAAGCAACCAAACTCTGGCCGGTGTAAGGAGCGTTTCAAAACTAAGAGGACAGAAAACAGCCAGCAATCTCTCCACCATCATAAAAAAGACTATGTCAAAAGACACAGCGTATCCTACTGTAAATAAAACTATCATAGAAGCACGAACTATTTCTAAAATATAGCTTATTAAATACGACAAAGTTTTCAGTTCGGTCATAAGATCTTTAACTATACCAATAAAAGCAGATAGGACAGACCCCGTCAGACAGAACATATCGGCCAACGTCAAATAGAACAGAAGAATATTTGAGGTACGTTTTAGCCCACATTTTGTTATCACAAACAAACTGATGAAGTTTCCTGCAAGTCCTGTTAGACAAATGGCAGGACGTAAGTATTGTGCCAGATTGATAAAGAGGATCTGCAGTTCCTCTATTTTTCTAAGTTCTTCCTGTACCCATAGTTTATACAGGAATAGATTGCCTTGAGTCGAGTACGTCTTGTTGGATATCATGATATTTAGTGTTGTCTGCTATTCAGAAAATATTATATTCAGTGCCAAGATAATAACGTCCACCAAAATGTAATAATTATTATATAATAAAAAAGGTATTATTTTTAATTGTTTTGATGAAATAAACAAAATAATATAAAATGTAGACTATAAAACTCTTGAACGTATAAAGTTGTTAAGAAATACAACTAGTTAAAAAGTCAATAAACTCACTCAAAGGTGAGCATTATTAAATATTTCCTCATTTCCAGATCATCAGCGGTCGTTATGTTCAGTAAGGGACTCAAGAAAAAGTCTCACAAGTGTTTCCTGGAATATATCGTCCTTCTTAAGTGTCTTATTTTCTAACAGTTAGGAGATGGCCAGTACAGCTCCTTCTTAAGTCTCTTATTTTCTAACAGTTAAAAGATGACCAGTACAGCTACTTCTTAAGTCACTTATTTTCTAACGGTTACAAGATGGCCAGTACAGCTCATTCTTAAGTCTCTTACTTTCTAACAGTTAGGAGATGGCCAGTACAGCTCATTCTTAAGTCTCTTATTTTCTAACGGTTACAAGATGGCCAGTACAGCTCCTTCTTAAGTGTCTTATTTTTTAACAGTTAGGAGATGGTCAGTACAGTTCCTTCTTAAGTCTCTTATTTTCTAAAAGTTAGGAGATGGCCAGTACAGCTCCTTCTTAAGTGTCTTATTTTCTAATAGTTAGGAGATGGCCAGTACAGCTCCTTCTTAAGTCTCTTATTTTCTAACAGTTAGGAGATGGCCATTACAGCTACTTCTTAAGTCTCTTATTTTCTAACGGTTACAAGATGGCCAGTACAGCTCATTCTTAAGTCTCTTACTTTCTAAAAGTTAGGAGATGGCCAGTACAGCTCCTTCTTAAGTCTCTTATTTTCTAACAGTTAGGAGATGGCCAGTACAGCTCCTTCTTAAGTCTCTTATTTTCTAACAGTTAGGAGATGGCCAGTACAGCTACTTCTTAAGTCTCTTATTTTCTAACAGTTAGGAGATGGTCAGTACAGCTACTTCTTAAGTCTCTTATTTTCTAACAGTTAGGAGATGGTCAGCGCCTTCAGACACTTGCCCCTTCGATTCTCAGTTTTAACTGTACAGAAAAAATGTCCATCTTTAGAGCAATACGGGAAATAATTACGCATATTAAACAATAGGAAATTAAAAACTTACATCGTAATCAACATTTGCAATGTCTGCTATATATGTGTATGTTTATGTTCTTGTGTATCTGTGTATATTCTAGGGTGTTCGTGTATGTTCTTGTTTGAATGTTCTTGTGTGTCTGTGTATGTTCATGTGTGTGCGTGTTGTAGTTGTTGATGTGGTTTTTGTTTATCTATGTTCGGAGAGTAAGAAAGAAAATCTGAAATTTTGAAGTAAAAAGGTGACTGTAAGATTACCCTAAGGTTATGGTTATTACAAAAGTTACAGTGGTAAAAATACTAATCTGATGGAAATGATAAATTTGCTTAAGTTTATAATCTATGGAAATACACGTAACGGGATCCTGAATGAAAAGAAATTTCGGAAATATTTTAGTAGACATTTTATAAGCATTGCCTCACTAGGATGAGGCTCATTTGAAACATATTTCTATGACATGATTATATGTGCAAAATTGGCGAACTACTTTGCGAGCCCTATGTGACGTTTAACGGCACGGGAAGGATATAAGATATATAAGATAAGATTATATGTGTAGGACAAAGACTATGTAAGCTGTCACTTATCTTCTCGTAACTTCTGATGTAAGAGATTTGATGAACAATTATGACAAGATGGTAACGTGTAGCGAAATGAGAGATTCATAAATTGAGTAGAATAACAGGAAATTGTGCAATCTAATTCTGTTCATAAAAGTCAGTGGAAGAAGTGGAGAGTTTTGAATATCTTGGATCATTACTAACTTATAATGTAGATACATTATGTACGTTTAAGATGAAAATAATTCAAAAATAAAATCAGACATTAGAAAATAGAAGCAGCTGCTGAACAGCTTGTTGACATTCTCTTGTAGATTCAGAAGTATGTAGTGTCTGTTCTGTAAGTTTCTCCCTGATAATTTCCTGTGCTGGAATGCTTGAAGATGTCGTGGAACTACTCTTATGACCTTGACCTCACTTGAGAGGGAACTGAAACGCTTGTCTCTCGAGCTGTCGTTATTTTATTAATTCTTCTAAAGTATCAGCCAGAAGTGAAATCATTTACATCCTAACAAATATGTTGAGTAGAGGGACAGCATAAATAAATAGAACACTGAAGCAGGGAAGATGGACTTACAGTTTTAGACAGATTCAAAATATTTGTATTTAACTTTCTAGAGTAAAGTAAACTTCAGTATTTGCGGTTAATTCCCTCATACCGTTTCTTGAAACAGCTTTTATCCAAGTTAAAAAGCAAAATAGAAAAATAAGTTATAAATCATCCACAATTTTCGGAACACTTATAACGATAATTTAGATCTTTAAAATACGTTTAAAATGTATAGTCAGAAATATTAAGAATAATGATAAACAAGAACGATAAACAAAAAGATTTAGAAAACATTAGCCACAGAACAAATGAGGAATGAATCTTACTTTTCTAGGAAACATTTCTGTCAAGCGTCACTTGGACAGTCGTAACTTATTTGTTTTCTTCTTACATGTTTTAGCTCTGAGTTTTCTTCTTACATGTTTTAGCTCTGAGTTTTCTTCTTACATGTTTTAGCTCTGAGTTTTCTTCTTAAATATTTTAGCTCTGAGTTTTCTTCTTAAATATTTTAGCTCTGAGTTTTCTTCTGAAATGTTTTAGCTCTGAGTTTTCTTCTGAAATGTTTGAGCTCTGAGCTTTCTGTCGTAGATTTATCTTAGTTTCTGGCACTCTCCGTCCTACTCACTCCTTCTAGCTGTGTGTAGAGCTTAAGCATACTGTGATAAAGTAACTTACCGACATAAGTACAGCCTGACAACACAGTTTATGGATGACAATTTTTTGTATCTCTTCCTCACTTTAGTTTTTTAATTTAATTTTTTGTTTCATTTTCGTAGGTGAGAGCAGACATTGTATGTAGCACATATAGCGATAGAGGAGGGTATTAACTAGCTCTAATGTATGTGAAACGTATAGAAACAGAGGAGGGTATTAACTAACTCTAATTTTGTGACATGTATAGGGATAGAGAAGGGTATTAACTAGTTCTAATTTTGTGACATGTATAGGGATAGAGAAGGGTATTAACTAGCTCTAATTTTGTGACACGTATATGGATAGAGAAGGATATTAACTAGCTCTAATATATGTTACACGTATAAAGATAGATGAGGGTATTACCTAGCTCTAATGTATGTTACACGTAAAGAGATAGAGGAGGATATTAACTGGCTCTAACGTGTGTAAAATATTGAAGTAAATATGGTCCAAGCTGGTTTCAGGCAAGGAAGAGGATCAAAGATCATATATTCAATATAAGATTAATAATAGAGAAATGCAGAGAATTTAATGTGAATCTATATTTAGCCTTTATAGACTACTGAAAGGCATTTGTTTGTGTACAACACCAGAAACTTTGGGAAATAATGGAAAAAATGGGATTTCCAACACATTTGATACAGTTAACATCACTGCTGTATCTAGACCAACAAGCAGCAGTAAGAATAAATGGTGAAACAACAACTTGGTTTGACATAAAACAAGGGGTCCGCTAGGGATGTATATTGTCGCCTTACTTATTTAACTTGTATACTGAAAATATAATGAGGAATGTTAGAGAAGATGTAGACAAAGAATATTACGCTGCCATAACAATTGGAGGTTATGAAATACCAGAGATTAGATATGCTGATGACACAGTATTACTGTCCACAACACAAAAAGGAATGGAAAAACTAATTATGTCAGTCCATAAGAATAGTGAAGAACAAAACCTCTGTCTTAATGCGAAGAAAACTAAACTGATGACAACTGACAAAACAAACAAGGCAGCTGAAATATGTATCAATGAAGAAGAACTGGAAGAAGTGGAGAGTTTTGAATATCTTGGATCACTACTAACTAATAGTGGAGATACAATGAGGGAAATTTAAAGGAGGACATCTATCGCTCTTCAGAAAGTACAACAACTACAGAATATGTGGAGAGGAGCAGACAGAACCACCAAAAAATAAGATTTTTAAGGGCATGCATCTTTCCCATCGCAACATATGCCTGTGAGACCTGGACAATTAACAAAACAGCTGAGAATCGCATAAATGCTTTTGAATGTAAATGCTACAGAAGAGTTCTTCAAATATCATGGACACAAAAAAGAACAAATATATCTATACTACAAGAACTTAATATTGAAGAAGGGTGAATATTAAAGAGGATTAAAGAGAGAAAACTTAAATATTTTGGACATATTAAACGTCATGATAATCTAGAGAAAACCGTCTTGGAAGGGTACATAATGGGAAAAAGAAAGAGAGGAAGACCAAATCGAAGTTGGCTGCAAGACATCGTTGATGATCTGCAAATGGATGCATCAGCAGCAGGCCATCTTGCTCACAACCGAGAGGGCTACAGGAGTGCTGTTAGGGAGGCAAAGTTCCGCAAGGGACATGCAAATGAATGAGTGAATGAAATGGGATGAAATATACATGTATATTTTTCCTCACAGATAATGCCTGGTTTAGTGTAAGGATTATCAAAAGCATAGAAGGCAGGGGAATATCTAAGTCTTACAGACTTTTTGGTACATATTTAATCGTCTTTTATACAGGTATACGAGTAAAAGACCAGGTAAACAGAACGTATACCGTGTTAGTGAGCAGGTGTACAGCTATCAGATTATGTCAATCACTAGACTGTATCAGAGATCAAAGTATAGAATGACTAGATCATAGGCAGGTGTAGAGGCAACAGACCATGTCAGTAACTCTATGAATCACAAGTATGTCAGTTATCTTGTCTCTACGACCCAGACTATGTCATTTATCTTGTCTCTACGACCCAGACTATGTCAGTTATCTTGTCTCTACGACCCAGACTATGTCAGTTATCTTGTCTCTATGACCCAGACTATGTCAGTTATCTTGTCTCTATGACCCAGACTATGTCAGTTATCTTGTCTCTATGACCCAGACTATGTCAGTTATCTTGTCTCTATGACCCAGACTATGTCAGTTATCTTGTCTCTATGACCCAGACTATGTCAGTTATCTTGTCTCTATGACCCAGACTATGTCAGTTATCTTGTCTCTATGACCCAGACTATGTCAGTTATCTTGTCTCTATGACCCAGACTATGTCAGTTATCTTGTCTCTATGACCCCGACTGTCAGTTATCTTGTCTCTATGACCCAGACTATGTCAGTTATCTTGTCTCTATGACCCAGACTATGTCAGTTATCTTGTCTCTATGACCCAGACTATGTCAGTTATCTTGTCTCTATGACCCAGACTATGTCAGTTATCTTGCATCTATGAACCAGACCTTGTCAGTTATCTTGTATCTATGAACCAGATTTTGTCAGTTATCTTGCCTCTATGAACCAGATTTTGTCAGTTATCTTGTATCTAAGAACCAGACTATGCCAGTTATCTTGCCTCTATGACCTAGACTTTGTCAGTTACCTTGTATCTAAGAACCAGACTTTGTCAGTTATCTCCTATGAACCAGACTATGTCAATGATCTCGTCTCTATGAACCAGACTTTGTCAGTTATCTTGTCTCTATGAACCAGACTATGTCAATGATCTTGCCTCTATCAACCAGACTATGTCAGTTAGCTTGTCTCTAGGAACCAGACTATGTCAGTGATCTTGCCTCTATAAAACTGAGCATCACTTACCAGGCATCTCAGAAGCATGTCTATGTACCTGTGATTATGTGCGTGGAACGTAAATAGTCGGGTGTCTTCCAACAATACTTTAACTGATCAAGTGACAGCGACGAAGTGTCAGAGAAGAATGCTATGTTGGTGATCAGTTGTGTAGGAAGGAGACTGTGTTGGTGATTACCTACGTAGAAAGTACATTGCGTAACCCATTATTTGTTTACAGTGTAGATTGTGTAACCCATTACTTGTGTAGAAAATAGATTGTGTAACCGATTATTTGTGTAGAAAATAGATTGTGTAACCCATTATTTGTGCAGAAAATAGATTGTGTAACCGATTATTTGTGCAGAAAATAGATTGTGTAACCCATTATTTGTGTAGAAAATAGATTGTGTAACCCATTATTTGTGTAGAAAATAGATTGTGTAACCGATTATTTGTGCAGAAAATAGATTGTTACTGATTGGATGTGTAGAAAACAGGATGTGTCACTGATCAGCTGGTTAGGAAACAGACTGGCAATCCTGGTTTCTGGTCTGGTTGTAAAATTTCACAAAATGTCTCCGTTTCATCTTAAAATGTGTCTATCCAACTATCTGCACTGCGCCCGTTCTTTTGATGATTTGATCAAAAATGTTCTGTCCTTTATAATTTGTAACGTAATTTACATGCTAATATTTCCGATACACTGTCACTATATTGTTATAGTCTTTTCAGACAAATGTTTATTCGAGATAAATTGTCAGTATGAATATTTATTTGTCATATTTTCTGTATCTGTAAAATGTTTTCTGAATCCAGTGATGGAATATCAATTATCTTTTCTAGTATCATGTACCTTCTTTATGTATGTGCATGAGATTTTTCTGTCACTCATAGTATGTTACAAGGTGGAAAATTGCTCTCAGAACAACATACATTTTCATTATAAATTTTGAACATGTTAAAACATATTTCTGAACAATACAGTTCAACAACAAATAATGAAAAAAATACAGTTCTTATTCATGTTCCTTAAAAAGTAATTAAGTTTTATATTTTAAAAATGCAACATGGAAACAAAATCATTGTATGTATTTACGTCGAGATGAACTGACACTGACCATCATCTTTGCCTTTCACTTCCTATAGAGCATCGGCCACGAATAAAGGTTCTCCAGTCATCCCTGTTCTTGAAATTATTCTCTGCTTCCTTCCATGTGCATCCTTTGTCTCTGAGCACTAATTTCTCTTCTCCAAGTAAGTTTAGGTCTTCCTCGTTTTCTAATTCCTTGAGGATTCCATATCAGTGCCTGTCTTGCTATGTTGATGTCGGGTTTCCTCCGAGTGTGGCCAGTCCACCTCCACCTCCTATACAGGATTTATAGGTTCATAGGTTCTTGTCCTGCCCTTTCCCAGACCTCCTCGTTCCTGATCCTGTTCTGCCATGTGAGGTTTAAAATCCTCCTCAAGCAGTAATTCGTGAATGTTCGCATCCTCTGTTGTATTGTCTTGATCATAACCCATGTCTCTGAACCACATAGCCGGACAGTCTTTATGTTTGTATTGATAAGTCTAAGTGTGGTTCTTGTTTTGATGTTCTTAGATGACCATGTTTTGTTAAGTTGGATAAATGTTGTCCTGGCCTTGCTTATTCTGGCTTTAACATCCTTTTCCGTTCCCCTATATTTATCCACTATGCTGCCTAAATATGTGAAATATTCTGCCTCCTCAATTGTCACTCCCTCAACTACCATGAGGCTATTGCTTGCAATATTGCTTTTCTTTATCTTTGTTTTTTTGTCTGTTAATATATGGTCTCAGTTTGGCTGAATTCTTGCTTAAGATCTGAAGTTTCTCTTGCGTTTGTGTGTGGCTGTGTGCCAGAAGTGCTACATCATCTGCAAAGTCAAGATCTTCCAGTTGGTTCCACTATGTCCATTGTATCCCATTTCTTTTCCTTTATGTGGTAGTTTTCATGATTAATTGCTAGGAGACATATGAATGGTGATAGCAAACATCCCTGACCCACAGTTGTTTCCACTTTAAAACTATCTGTGAGAGTTCCTCCATGCATGATTCTACAAGTTGTTCCTTCATATATGGTCTTTATCAGCTTTGTTATCTTGGTTGGGATACCATAGTGTTCCAGTAGTTTCCATAGCATTCTACGATCTAAACTATCTAATGCCTTCTCGTAATCAATGAATGTAACTCTCTCTCTCTCCCCCTCTCTCTCTCTCTCTCTCTCTGAACCTTAAGTGCCCAGGGCACATGGGGCTTCCGCAATGTTTTCCACAAATGCCTGTCCTTTGCCTTTTTTTCTGCTCTTGCCCAGGTGAGCCCTCTATTGCTCAACATTCTTTCTGTTGTCCTTCTCCATGTGTCCTTTGGTCCACCCTTACTTCTGTTCCCCTGTGGTGTCCATCTTAGTGCTATTTTTGGTAGTGAGTTGTCAGTCATTCGGAGCACATGTCCCAACCATCGCCAGCGTCTTTCCTCAATAATTGCTGTCAGTGGCTTCATCTGCATTTCTGCCAACAAGATGTTATTTCTTGTGGTGTTTGGCCAAAAAAAAAAACATTTCTTATTCATGTTCCTTAAAAAGTAATTACGTTTTATATTAAAAAATGCAACATGAAAACAAAATCATTGTATGTATTTACGTTGAGATAAACTGTATATACTAGATAAAATGTAACTAGCAGTGAAGAATTCCTTTCCATTGACTGCTCTACTAATACTCCCATTGTAGCATAATAGTAGAGCAGTCAATGAACAAAGCAGTCATGGACACTGATACTATAATGTAGATTTCCTTATTATCGCCTAGTGATTTAGTAATTTGTGTCATATTTTATATTCTTCTTATATAAAAAGAATTGTATATATATACATTGTATCGGCAGCTACATAGACCAGGATGGTGACACCAGAAATGAAGTTAGAATTTGAATTGCAAAAGCAGCATTGACCTTCAAGAATCTTGAGAATATATGGCATTCAAAAGTTATAAGCACAAAAACCAAGTTAAGACTATTCAATTCAAATGTAATGTCTACCCTCATTTATGCAATCGAAAGCTGGAAAACAACTAAAGAAATAGGCAAGACCAATCCTGACACTTTCGAAAAACAAATGCCTAAGGAAAATATTCGTATAAATTGGAAAGAATTCAAGAACAACGCAGAGATAAGACAGATGAGCAAACAACAACCTGTCTCATGGGTGATCAGAAAAAGAAGATCGACATATGTTGGTCTTGTGATGAGAAGAAACAATCAGTGAATAACAAAACAAGCCATCAAATGGAACACAGCAGGCCGAAGAAAAAGAGGTTGACCATGTGAAACTCTAAAGAATACATTGTTAAGAGAAGCCAGCTCATTGGGCATAACATCCCTTTATGAAAATGGAAAAACTCGCTGAAGACAGGAAATCTTGGTGAGCTACCATGCGGGGTCTGTGTGACGTTTAGCGGCACGGGAAGGATGTAAGATGTATGATGAAAGAAGATTTAGTAATGCTGCATGTGTGCCATTCCTGTGTCACGATTTGTTTCACCCGCATTAATAGGTCCGCTGCTCGATCACCTTTTCTTGGAGGTGTTACTGCCATGTGTCTGGTGGCCATGCCAGTGTTGATCATGCCAGTGTTGATCATGCCAGTGTTGATCATGGCAGTGTTGATCATGGCAGTGTTGATCATGCCAGTGTTGATCATGCCAGTGTTGATCATGCCAGTGTTGATCATGCCAGTGTTGATCATGGCAGTGTTGATCATGCCAGTGTTGATCATGGCAGTGTTGATCATGCCAGTGTTGATCATGCCAGTGTTGATCATGCCAGTGTTGATCATGCCAGTGTTGGCCATGCCAGTGTTGATCATGCCAGTGTTGATCATGCCAGTGTTGATCATGCCAGTGTTGATCATGCCAGTGTTGGCCCTGCCGTAATCCGTATTTCGAATCCGACGAATCTTCTGATAATTTGTTTCTTTCTTTCACCTCTAAAGTACTCGTCTACTTGTTTTCACATGTTAACTATACTGTGCTATATCACTGTACTATACTGTGCTGTATCACTTTACTTTACTGTGCTGTATCACTTTACTGTACAAAGAATTTTATTATTAGTTGAAAATGTGTACCTGAAACAATAAACTGCAACTACCTCTGTGTAAAATATTGTCTGTTTATTGGTTGTTATCGATGGCCAGGTAAGAACTAGACATCTAGAGGAGATTATGTGTGTATGTTTGTATCTCATACTGGGACCTACAGGAGATTAAGCAATGGAATATTTCTGTCTTGTTGTTTCCTGGTGTCTCGACAGATTTCAGCGACATTAAAGACTCGGCTGTTCAAACACCTTTCTCTGGAGTTGTAAGATGGTTGTGTGGATAGTGCGCTATTTCTTGTTGCTAGGTGGCTGAAGATTTTTCTGAAGTTCGTGGTTCAAATCCCAAGTAAATCTCTTCCTCTTTCCCTTGTCACGGTGACTGAAGTGGGTTTATCGATTGCTAATCATACAATCCTGTGCCAAATCGCTTTACCATAATATAATATTCTAACAAAGTACTCTGAACTGTTTTTGTTTTAAATCTACATACAAAGATGGACAGGAGCAGATAACTTTATCTACTTTATCTCGTATATTTGATGAACATGATGGTTCCAATCACATTTAGGGTCTAATTTAGAAATTGTTTGTTCTTTTTCAGCTTCATAACATTTGCAACTCGGAAGATTTCGTTTAATTCTTTATTTGTTTAATTGTCGACTGGTATTGTTTTTCTTTTTGATATAACATGATCCTTATATATCAACTCTTTAGAATAAGAATTATTCAGTTCTTGAGCATTTTCTAGTTGACAGAGCCAGATTCTCTTTCGCCTGTGTCTTATGCTGATTAGGTGGACGCGATGAGTTTTCCCTGTCTAGAACTTTGAGCTCACGCTATGAAGAATTTGATCAGCAGCGAAATCGGTTGGAGGATAATCAAGCCAGTGGGATGATGATGATACTCAGTTTATGTGGAAGAAGATCACCCAGTTTTTCATTTTAGTTCAGAATGTGAGCATTTTGTAAAATTTAAATCTTGCTGCGGACAAGACCATAGCAAACTTCCACACAAACATTTAATTCTCGCTCATCTTTTTAAAATGTGTTCAATTTTATGTTTGAAAAAAAAAGTGTGAAGTACAGAATGTTGCCCTGGGAAAGGCGGTAATTTCGAAATCTCTTCACACAAGGTGAAAGACTAGTACAATCTTACAGGTTTTAATCTTACAAGTTTTAATCTTCCACGTAAAAAAAAAAAATCACTGACAACAGGACATTGTCAGTGTGATAGTCTATTGTAAAGGGAAGTAATAAATTTTAATAGTAAAGGTACTTGATTTGCAATATCGATTTTTTTTTTTTAGGATTAGTCAACTGACGTTCCACGGGAAAAGTTGTCCAGCTCAAGTAACTTTGACAGGTAGCGTGAGTTTTCACAGGATATTCTGAATTTAGTTAGGAAAAGTTTTTAAGTGTCAACTTTGGAATGTCTGTTGTTGACACAACAGTCTAAATTTTGTAGTAGAATTTCAATTGTTAGGAAATTGTTTAATGAACCAAAGTTTAGAAAAACATGATTATTTCAAGGGTAGTGGGTTTTTTTTCGTGATATTCCAAAATTATGGGAAGATCTAGAAGGGGATATTTAAGCTTGAGCAAGTTTTATTTGGGGGGGGGGGGGATTTTTTTATAGAACTTTTGCAAAGTAGTCATGTTTCCCAGTTGGGAAGTTGCAAGTCAGTTTCAGTGATGTAATAGTTTTAGCTCAGCATATTGTCCTTTAGGACAGTGTTCTTTTTCCTTGTTACTGATATGTAGATGTTAGGAGTGTTGTCCTAGTCAGGACAGATTTGTGTGTTCGAGAGATGTGTTGGAAGTTCACAATATTGTAAGAAGTTGTTGTTACTTGTATTGTTTGTTAAATCACCCTGCCATGTTGGCAGTTCATTTTACTTCCTCATCTCCATCTTCCATCGTTCATTTTTTTCATTCAATAAATATTTGATGTGCATCCTTGAAGTTAGATTATTTATTACCTTCATGTCGTTTCTTTGCTGTTAGCCCTGTTGAGTAAGTGGGAGTCCTGTACACGTTTTCATTACCTGACATTGTTATTTTTGTTGTGGCAGTTGCGAACCTGGCATTGTTGTTGTATCACCCGGGGTATACCATAGCGACAAGTCTTTGGTACAGCAGGGTTACCATCTCTTACAGGCAACAACATGTAAGTCTTTCTAAGACAAATAAAGTCCACAAAAAGTCCATTTCTCTGACCCTGTGTATATTCACATATAAATTTCTTTAAGGGGACACCAACGAAGGGCTGTAACAGGAACATATTAAGTCATGGTTCACCAACCCTGACACCAGCCATGGTTCACCAACCCTGACACCAGCCATGGTTCACCAACCCTGACACTAGCTATGGTTCACCAACCCTGACACTAGCCATGGTTCACCAACCCTGACACCAGCCATGGTTCACCAACCCTGACACCAGCCATGGTTCACCAACCCTGACACCAGCCATGGTTCACCAACCCTGACACCGGCCATGGTTCACCAACCCTGACACCAGCCATGGTTCACTAACCCTGACACCAGCCATGGTTCACCAACCCTGACACCAGCCATAGTTCACCAACCCTGACACCAGCTATGGTTCACCAACCCTGACACCAGCCATGGTTCACCAACCCTGACACCAGCCATGGTTCACCAACCCTGACACCAGCTATGGTTCACCAACCCTGACACCAGCTATGGTTCACCAACCCTGACACCAGCCATAGTTCACCAACCCTGACACCAGCTATGGTTCACCAACCCTGACACCAGCTATGGTTCACCAACCCTGACACCAGCCATGGTTCACCAACCCTGACACCAGCTATGGTTCACCAACCCTGACACCAGCTATGGTTCACCAACCCTGACACCAGCCATAGTTCACCAACCCTGACACCAGCTATGGTTCACCAACCCTGACACCAGCCATGGTTCACCAACCCTGACACCAGCTATGGTTCACCAACCCTGACACCAGCTATGGTTCACCAACCCTGACACCAGCTATGGTTCACCAACCCTGACACCAGCTATGGTTCACCAACCCTGACACCAGCCATGGTTCACCAACCCTGACACCAGCCATGGTTCACCAACCCTGACACCAGCCATGGTTCACCAACCCTGACACCAGCTATGGTTCTCCAACCCTGACACAGGCATGTATCTATGAGTGGCCGACTGCCAGATCAAACAACATCTTTGCCCCGAGTTATTTTTGTACACATTTCAGTGATTATCCCACATCCCTGCTTATATTGTTACAATGGGAAAAATCTATATTTCAATATGATACTGAATGCTGACTTTATCACAATGTTCGTGCTCGGGTCCTTTCACATATTCCAATATATAACAATAGCTAACACGACTACCCCCGTGTGGTACCCGGGATCTGCAAAGAATAGGACCACTGTACCCTACCACGCATGATTGTAAAAGGCGACTAAGGAGGGTTCGGCATAGGGCCAGCAACCCTATCTGGTAAAAAAACTATCAGACTGCTACAGAAACGGAAGCAAGGGAAAAAACAAATTCAGGTGGAAAGAGAAATGCTTATCAGGAAACAGCCAATGAAGGTTGTGGATGAAAGCCAGCCACTGGAAGTCCCCAGCCCGACTGCAGACCTCCTGTTGTCTAGTATTTGGATCTCTTTTTCTGGTGCGCGTTGCCAAAGAATGTGAGTTGTCATTGTAAAAATTTTGTTTTGTATCTTCCCATACAAAACTTTCCATCACGTAGTCGTAACAATCTGCGTCACAGCAGTCCACGTCCGCGTTCATGGAGCAAGGGAACACAGTTACCCCCAACATTTGACCACAACAAAAATACGTGGCAATATCGGATATTTGAGACATGTAAGCACGGTGGTCACTGGAAGTATTCTCACTACATGACGATACACTGGCAAGTGTTAAGAGACATGTGGGTGATACTGACATGAGCAGAGGCGTAGCAATGCTGGAAGTGGGCGCCTCACAACGGCAAGTAGCTGAGGCCCTAAACATCAGTCAAAGCGTGATTTCCAGGATGTGGGACAGGCACCAGACAACGAGTTCTGTGCACCGAGTTCCTTCCATAGGTGGACAACGCTTGACGACACAAAGAAATTACCGCTTTCTCACTCTTCTGGCGCAACATAATCTTTTCATGAGTGCCACCCAACTCAGAATTCATGTGCAAGACGCAGCAGATGATAAAATGTGTGCTCAGACTGTAAGAAATAAGCTTTAAGAGGCTCATCTTTGGTCTAAAGCAGCTGTAATTCGCATCATTTTGTTAAGAAACCACAGGCAAACCAGGCTAGCAGGGGCAAACCACGCTAGCACGGGCAAACCAGGCTAGCACGAGCAGACCAGGCTAGCACAGGCAAACCACACTAGCACAGACAAACCAGGCTAGCATGAGCAAACCAGGCTAGCACAGGAAAACCAGGCTAACACGGGCAAGCCAGGCTAACATTGGCAAACCAGGCTAGCACTGATAAACTAGGCTAGCACGGGCAAACCAGGCTAGCACAGGCAAACTAGGCTAGCACAGGCAAACCACACTAGCACAGACAAACCAGGCTAACATTGGCAAACCAGGCTAGCACTGATAAACCAGGCTAGCACGGGCAAACCAGGCTAGCACTGGCAGGGGAAACTGGATTGTTCCTGACTGAACCCCTGTCTTGTTCACAGGCGAGTCATGTTTTGTCTTGACTGACTGATGGCAGGAGGAGAGTGTGGAGACGAGACAAATGAGCGTTTATACAACCAACAAATGGCCCAACATGACCGCTAAAGCGGTGACTCTCTTTCTGCATGGAGGAACCAGCCTACATGATACAACAGACCTACATACAAGCTCCAACAATTAAGTAATGAGAATGATTTTATTACGGCCAAGACAAAAATGCCATCTATGAAGCAAAGCGTGGAATCCAAAGAACCAACCTTCATCTATGATCTGGCAACTTTTCATCGCCGCCCGATAAGCAGATGACAAACAAGTGTACATTGTAATGTAACTTACTTGATAATATATAAGAGCTGCCCACTCCTTGATACCACTCTTTAACAACGCGTGTTTATCATACACATATGGATAATGATTTCAAATTTTCGTTTTCTGATATCGTATGATTTGAGCTGAATTGGCATTATTTGAATTCACAATAAGCGACACCTGACTGTAACTCAGGATAGTAATTCTCCTGTCTTTAACAACGATTTAAAAAATCTTACTGAGAATTTTCCTGTCTGTTTTACAAGTAAAGAAATGAATGATTGTCTGAGTAAGTTCTGATTTATTGACTGATTCACATACTTATGTTATTTGTCTCAACACAGCCGTTACACGAGTGGGGTTTGTAGGGGATCTTTGACAAAGAAGAGAGCTCTGTTAATATATTCGTCTTTTCTTCATCTCTATCGAACCATTAGAGGCTGCTCCTACAGCATGATTGTAAAAGGCGACTAAGGAGGGTTCGGCATAGGGCCAGCAACCCTATCTGGTAAAAAAACTATCAGACTGCTACAGAAACGGAAGCAAGGGAAAAAACAAATTCAGGTGGAAAGAGAAATGCTTATCAGGAAACAGCCAATGAAGGTTGTGGATGAAAGCCAGCCACTGGAAGTCCCCAGCCCGACTGCAGACCTCCTGTTGTCTAGTATTTGGATCTCTTTTTCTGGTGCGCGTTGCCAAAGAATGTGAGTTGTCATTGTAAAAATTTTGTTTTGTATCTTCCCATACAAAACTTTCCATC
The DNA here is from genome assembly GCA_009760885.1 of Achatina immaculata. Classification (NCBI taxonomy): domain Eukaryota; kingdom Metazoa; phylum Mollusca; class Gastropoda; order Stylommatophora; family Achatinidae; genus Lissachatina; species Lissachatina immaculata. Next base: position 24,186,890 of record CM019697.1, on the reverse strand, counting down.
ACGTAGTCGTAACAATCTGCGTCACAGCAGTCCACGTCCGCGTTCATGGAGCAAGGGAACACAGTTACCCCCAACATTTGACCACAACAAAAATACGTGGCAATATCGGATATTTGAGACATGTAAGCACGGTGGTCACTGGAAGTATTCTCACTACATGACGATACACTGGCAAGTGTTAAGAGACATGTGGGTGATACTGACATGAGCAGAGGCGTAGCAATGCTGGAAGTGGGCGCCTCACAACGGCAAGTAGCTGAGGCCCTAAACATCAGTCAAAGCGTGATTTCCAGGATGTGGGACAGGCACCAGACAACGAGTTCTGTGCACCGAGTTCCTTCCATAGGTGGACAACGCTTGACGACACAAAGAAATTACCGCTTTCTCACTCTTCTGGCGCAACATAATCTTTTCATGAGTGCCACCCAACTCAGAATTCATGTGCAAGACGCAGCAGATGATAAAATGTGTGCTCAGACTGTAAGAAATAAGCTTTAAGAGGCTCATCTTTGGTCTAAAGCAGCTGTAATTCGCATCATTTTGTTAAGAAACCACAGGCAAACCAGGCTAGCAGGGGCAAACCACGCTAGCACGGGCAAACCAGGCTAGCACGAGCAGACCAGGCTAGCACAGGCAAACCACACTAGCACAGACAAACCAGGCTAGCATGAGCAAACCAGGCTAGCACAGGAAAACCAGGCTAACACGGGCAAGCCAGGCTAACATTGGCAAACCAGGCTAGCACTGATAAACTAGGCTAGCACGGGCAAACCAGGCTAGCACAGGCAAACTAGGCTAGCACAGGCAAACCACACTAGCACAGACAAACCAGGCTAACATTGGCAAACCAGGCTAGCACTGATAAACCAGGCTAGCACGGGCAAACCAGGCTAGCACTGGCAGGGGAAACTGGATTGTTCCTGACTGAACCCCTGTCTTGTTCACAGGCGAGTCATGTTTTGTCTTGACTGACTGATGGCAGGAGGAGAGTGTGGAGACGAGACAAATGAGCGTTTATACAACCAACAAATGGCCCAACATGACCGCTAAAGCGGTGACTCTCTTTCTGCATGGAGGAACCAGCCTACATGATACAACAGACCTACATACAAGCTCCAACAATTAAGTAATGAGAATGATTTTATTACGGCCAAGACAAAAATGCCATCTATGAAGCAAAGCGTGGAATCCAAAGAACCAACCTTCATCTATGATCTGGCAACTTTTCATCGCCGCCCGATAAGCAGATGACAAACAAGTGTACATTGTAATGTAACTTACTTGATAATATATAAGAGCTGCCCACTCCTTGATACCACTCTTTAACAACGCGTGTTTATCATACACATATGGATAATGATTTCAAATTTTCGTTTTCTGATATCGTATGATTTGAGCTGAATTGGCATTATTTGAATTCACAATAAGCGACACCTGACTGTAACTCAGGATAGTAATTCTCCTGTCTTTAACAACGATTTAAAAATCTTACTGAGAATTTTCCTGTCTGTTTTACAAGTAAAGAAATGAATGATTGTCTGAGTAAGTTCTGATTTATTGACTGATTCACATACTTATGTTATTTGTCTCAACACAGCCGTTACACGAGTGGGGTTTGTAGGGGATCTTTGACAAAGAAGAGAGCTCTGTTAATATATTCGTCTTTTCTTCATCTCTATCGAACCATTAGAGGCTGCTCCTACAGCATAATATTAGATGAGCCAGTAGTATAGTTCTAACTGAGCCCAAAGGTTCTAAACTGATAAGATTTAGCTCATATATTTATGAACCTTTGTTCATTCTTGCAGGCAGTTTCTATTCCTCGTAAAGGATTTCACTGTTCAGATCATTATATGTTCATAATATGAATTTTTTTACATGAAAAATGCTTAAGGTATTTCAGCAAATCAATGATGTTCTTGTTATGTCTGCCGCTGCACAATATCATTACATTTATAATCTAGCACAGACAGGTAACACGAGGGCGTTGTTACATTTTTAATCTAACAGGAATATGTAACACTATGGCTTTGTTATGTATCATCATCATCATCATCATGTGCCGTGCCGACTGGCGTTGGCTATTATGCTTCTCCAGAGTATCCGATCCTTCATGCAGGCCATCAGTTCAGTTGGTGATCTCCTCTCACACCATCCTGTCAGACTGTCCAGTATCGTTTCTCTTGGTCTTCCTCTTGATCTTCTTCCTTCTATTTTTCCTGTTGTTATAATATTTTCAATGCCCCCTCTTCTCATTGCATGTCCTATGAAAGTACAGTGTCTCTCCTATCTTTTTGACAAGGTTTTTTGTCTCTCCAGCTCTTCTCATACATTCTTCATTAGTTATTTTTGCTGTCCAGGGGATTCGCAACATTCTTCTAATAAACCACATTTCTGCTGCTTCCAATGATTTTTGTGCAGACTTGCCTATTGTCCATGATTCACTTCCACATAACAAGATAGGTTCAATATAGCATTTTAGGACTCGTTTTGTAACATTCATTGATAAGGATGTGTTAGTTAATATGTTTCTCATTCTCTGAAATGCAGTCTTTGCTTGGCCTATTCTGTTCCTAATTTCTGTTCTGCATTTCCCATCTGAAGTTATTATGTTTAAGCATAACTATTCTTGGGAATTACAACAGTGGTTTCCCGTTGCCTTCTGCCGGTTTGTGTACGGACTCTCCGCTAGCCTTTGGACTCCCTGTCCTACCCGCAAGGCAGCGGGAGCGAGAGGTTTTAAGGCGCCTCTGACCCGCCTGGTATTCCCTTCACTGAGCACCTGAGGCACTTTATAGGAGTAGTAGAGCCACCTACTACCCCACCTCGCTCTCTACCGCCAGTTGGTCCGCGCCTGCTTATTTGGACAACTCCTTATTCACAGGGATCCTCCATATCTGGAGGACTTTCACCATCCGCCACCTTATGTTGTTATGTATATCGTTTAGAAAATACAGCTTATTGCTATCATGCTTTAGTACATGTCACATCTAACACAGACTGGTAACATTACGGCTTACCTTGTCGTGTCCCCCCCCTCGTAAATGTTTCAATGTAAGGGGAGACATAAGAAGGGAGGGCTCGGCAACTTGCTTCATGTAGTGTCATATTTAAAGTTATGTAATTTCCTCTCTCCATCTCCTGCGTGGGCGGCCTCTTCCTCTGTTACCCAGAAATCTTAGTGTGAGTGTTTTCTGTGATATACTGTCTGGTGGTCATCGTGTAACATGGCCGAAGCATCTGACTTGCTGTTTCTGGATGTAGTGTGCTACTGGTGTTACTCCAACCTTGGCCCGATGGTGCTATCATTATCTTTTGTTGCATTTAGTATTTTGAAACATCTCATTTCTGTCACATTGTTATTGGCTGTTAGCGTCCATCTTTAAAACTGATAACATAGAGTTGAGAGGAAAACTGTGCTGTGCAGTGTTATTTTTTTTCTATTATCATGCTTTTGTTTTTCATTAAAAGTGTCATTTGTCCAGTGACCTGATTTACTTTACTGCATCTGTTCTCACTTTCGGTGTCAAGTTTCTCTAAAAAGACAACGATATTGTAAGTCCCTGGTGTCTGAGATGTTTCACTTGTTTGAGATGTTTCACTTGTTTGAGATGTTTCACTTGTTTGAGATGTTTCACTTGTTTGAGATGTTTCACTTGTTTGAGATGTTTCACTTGTTTGAGATGTTTCACTTGTTTGAGATGTGTCACTTGTTTGAGATGTTTCACTTGTTTGAGATGTTTCACTTGTTTGAGATGTTTCACTTGTTTGAGATGTTTCACTTGTTTGAGATGTGTCACTTGTTTGAAAGGCTGATTGTCTAGGAAGATCCTTATTGGCATTTCTTCTCTGACAATGGTCATGACTTTCGTTTTTTCATGTTGTGGTTTTTGTAAGCCCTAGCTAAGGTACCCGTGCTCGGTTGTAGGTCTTATTCTGATGTGGCTGTTAGCGCTTACTCCTCACTACAAAGGAGTTCATTTATGGTCCAGCTATTGGAAACGTTTTCTGAATGATATTGTGGATTTATTGCCATTGGTTTTGGATTTGTGCTGTGGGGCAGTTTTGTAGTGGAATTTTTACTGCATATGTTAGCTTTTCTGCAGAAGTTGTCAGTGTATGTTATGAATAGTAAGGGAGAGAGTACACAGCACAGCCGTGCCTCACTCCAGATTATATTACGAATGTTTTGAAGCGTCCTGAATTTGTTCTAATTATACACTGATTTCTGTTAGTTAGGTTTATGCACAAGTTGATCAGATGTGTACTAACTCCATAATGTTGAAAGATTTCCTCCATTTATTTTATCTACACTCTCGACTGGTTTTTCTTGATCTACCATGGCTATATCCAGTATCTGGTTATGTCTGAATTATTTTTCTGTTACTTCTCTTAAGGAAAAGATAGCATCTCTAGCCAACAGCCTGGTGCTAGAACATTACAACAAGAAATACAAGATCTAGAACATTACAACAAGAAATACAAGATCTAGAACATTACAACAAGAAATACAAGATCTAGAACATTACAACATTACAAATGATCTTAATTAGCTGTACTGCTTCTATTTCTCCCAAATCTCACCTGAGTGTCATTTAATTGTGCTTCAGTAGTTGGCCGCAAATATTTTCTCTAAGATCTTGAAGATCTTTTTCTTTTATTTCTGCATTTATATGATGATGATGATGGTAATGATGATGATGAAGATGATGATGTACACGTGAAATATTTCAGCCTGTTCTCTCTGTCAAATATCAAAATAAGCATCTCTAGCCCGGATAAAAATCAGCTCAAATAAATAAATAAATAAATATTTCATGATAAAAACTAAAACAAGAAGGTTAAAATCTTCCGGTCACATACAGAGACCTACTATGAAATATAACGAAAGGTATACACAAGGAAAAAGGTCGAAGGAAAAAAACAAGAGGCCAACAGTGAAATAGATTGATGGACAACGACAAAAGATGGACATTGGTTGAGCTTGGCCGAGGACGATGTGAAAATTAAGGACACAGCAAATTAGAGGACCATTATCGCCTGTTTTCTGTAAGAAGACAAGAAATTAGAGGACCATTACCGTCTGTCTTCTATAAGGAGACAACAAATTAGAGGACCATTGCCTCCTGTCTTCTGTAAGCAGACAGCAAATTAGAGGACCATTACCGTCTGTCTTCTGTAAGCAGACAGCAAATTAGAGGACCATTACCGTCTGTCTTCTGTAAGCAGACAGCAAATTAGAGGACCATTACCGCCTGTCTTCTGTAAGGAGACAGAAATTTAGAGAACCATTACCGCATGCCTTCTGTAAGGACACAGCAGATGATGATGATAGCTATACCAGCCTAACATCTTGAAACGCACAGAATTTTTTGTGATACCTAAGTCAAAAATTCCGGCCCTTGTTCTTGTGAACAAGTTGCTTGTATTTCTGGAACTTTCATGTTTCGTGTAACATTCAACTTTGTCTTGTCTGCTTACAACAATTTTTATTTTAAACATACCAACTGCTTCAAGTTCAACTGAGTCAGTAAATACAATTCTTTAATCTAGTTTCACTGTAGCCCACTTGTTTGATCTTTCATTCACTCTTTTATCTGAAAAATGTACTTGGACTCTGCTTATCAAATCCATTTACATCAGTAAATGAAAGACGAGGATGTAATAAAATTCAGATGAAAATAATAAATCTTCCTTTTTTCTTCCAGTCTGACACACTAAAGATTTCTATCATTCCCGCACACAATTTTCTAATACCGGAACAATCTCTCCCTCACTTTTCGCTTTCTCCGTGAAATGACTGAAGATTCTGACCTACTAACTGACTGAAGATTCTGACCTTCTAACTGACTGAAGATTCTGACCTACTAACTGACTGAAGATTCTGACCTAGTAACTGACTGAAGATTCTGACCTACTAACTGACTGAAGATTCTGACCTACTAACCGACTGAAGATTCTGACCTACTAACCGACTGAAGTTTCTGACCTACTAACTGACTGAAGATTCTGACCTACTAACTGACTGAAGTTTCTGACCTACTAACTGACTGATGTTTCTGACCTACTAACCGACTGAAGATTCTGACCTACTATCTACTGTTATTTTAATCACAAGCTTTGAAACTTTCTTTTCCTGGCCATCTCTTCATCTTTTCTTCTGACTTGTCCCTATATCATACGTGGACCACATTTGTGAGTCATAGCCGTACACACCAAATTAATGAAAGAAAAAAAAAAGCGAAACACCAGAAAGGTGAATTATATATGTTATAGACAGATGTTAATTTGTTTGTAAATTTCAACATTTCATAATTAGAATTAGACCATCATTCACCCCCCCCCCCTCGTTTTCTCCACCCCCGTTTCACCGCTGTGGTCTCCCCTCCCTCTTCCATTGTCATATATTTTTATTTCATGAATCAATTACAATTACCTTAGTTTCAAAAAGCTACAGATAATGCTAGTTACAATTACCTTAGTTACAAAAAGCTACAGATAACGCTAGTTACAATTACCTTAGTTACAAAAAGCTACAGATAATGCTAGTTACAATTATCTTAGTTACAAAAAGCTACAGATAACGCTAGTTACAATTATCTTAGTTACAAAAAGCTACAGATAACGCTAGTTACAATTACCTTAGTTACAAAAAGCTACAGATAACGCTAGTTACAATTATCTTAGTTACATAAAGCTACAGATAACGCTAGTTACAATTATCTTATTTACATAAAGCTACAGATAACGCTAGTTACAATTATCTTAGTTACATAAAGCTACAGATAACGCTAGTTACAATTATCTTAGTTACAAAAGCTACAGATAACGCTAGTTACAATTATCTTAGTTACAAAAGCTACAGATAACGTTAGTTACAATTATCTTAGTTACAAAAAGCTACAGATAACGTTAGTTACAATTATCTTAGTTACAAAAGTTACAGATAACACCACAAAAATAATACTAAATCTAAAAAGTAGTAATCTAAGCCACACAGTTTTGTTTTCACTTGTCTCTCTGATAATTGCCTCGGACAAGTTTCTAAATGTTTCCTCGCATGTATAAATGTCAACAGTTAATTTTCGTACAATAAAATTCATCACAAGTTTGTAAATGTAGATGATTATTTGTTCTAGATTATGACACAGGTAAAACACATATTCTTTTGGAAGACTGAATTTCTTCTTTGGGATTAATAAAACTTCCCTTTAATACTGCAAGTTCTTCTGCCGTAGAAAAGATTTATTCATTCAGGCAAAAAAGGAAGATAAATAGCCGAAAGAAAAACGTTTTAATTGTATATGTTTTATGTATGTTGTCATCAAAATTCAGTATGTAAGGGAGACAACAGTGAAAAATATAGTAAGATGTGCATATCACAAAGTCTTCCTGTACAGCTGTTCTAATAGTATTGGTCTTGCTTCAGTAGTAACTGTATCAACACGGATATGTATGTTAGCTATTTCTGATAGCTAGAGATATGTGATAGAGATGTTATATATTCAGACACGTGTGGCTAGTGGCACAGCTGTGTATTAGTTAGATCTGTGTGATAGACCAGTGTGATAGCTAGAGATATGTGATAGAGCTGTGTGATAGTTAGAGCTATGTGACAGTTAGAGCTCTCTGACAGTTATTGCTGTGTGATAGAGCTGTGTGATAGCTAGAGATGTGGAACAGAGCCCTGTGATAGCTAGAGCTGCGTGATAGCTAGAGGTGTATAACAGAGCCCTGTGATAGCTAGAGCTGTGTGATAGGGATGTGTGATAGTTATAGCTTTGTGACAGAGATGTGTAAAGGCTAGAGGTTGTGATTGAGATGTCTGGTAGTTAGAGCTGTATGACAGAGATGTCTGACAATCTGAGGTTTGCTACACAGATATCAAATAGAGATGTGTGGCAGAGATGTCTGATATTGTAGGCTGTATGACAGAACTGTCTGAAAGAGATCTCTGATGGTTAGAACTGTGTGAAAGAGTTGTCTGATAGTCACATATGTGTGACAGAGCTGTTTGATGGAGCTATGTGATAAGAGCTGCCAGAGAGAGCTCTTTGATAGAGTTGCCTGATAGTTAAAGGTGTGAAAAGGTTGCTTGATAGTTCCATGTGTGTTAAAGGGTCGCCTGATAGTTAGAGCTATGAGATAGAGCTGCCTGACATAGCTGTGTGATAGAGTTGCCTGAAAGTTAGAACTATGATGATAGAGCTACCTGGTAGTTAAAGCTATGAGACAGAGCTGCCTAACAGTTCGAGCTGTGATATAGAGCTACCTGATAGTTACAGCCGTGAGACAGAACTGTCTCATAGCTAGAGCCATGAGACAGAACTGTCTGATAGTTAGAGCCATGAGACAGAGCTGTCTGATAGAGCCATGAAACAGAGCTGTCTGATAGAGCCATGAGACAGAGCTGTCTGATAGAGCCATGAGACAGAGCTGTCTGATAGAGCCATGAGATAGAGCTGACTGATGGAGCTATGAGACTGAGCTGCCTGATATTCAGAGCTATGTGACTGAGCTGCATGATAGAACTTTTTTTTATTCAGCTGCCTGATAGTTAAATCTACGTGATTAAACTGACTGATAGAGTTATGAGATAGAGCTGCCTGATAGTTACAGCTATATGATTGAGCCGCCTGATAGAGTTATGTGATTGAACTGCCTGATAGTTAGAGCTATGCGATGGAGCTGACTGATAGAGCTTTGAGCTAGAGCTGCATGATAGAAGTAGAGCTGCCTGATAGCTAGAGCTATGTCACCGAGCTGCCTGATAGAGCTACATGATAGAGCTGCCTGATAGTTATAGCTATGAGATAAATTGCCTGACAGAGTTATAAGAAACGACTGCCTGATAGAGCTATGAGATATAGCTGCCTGATAGTTACAGCTTTATGACTGAGCTGTCTGATAGATCTATGTGATTGGGGTGCCTGATAGAGCTATGATACTGATCTGCCTGATAATTAGAGCTTTGTGAATGAGCTGCGTTATAGCTACAGCTATGAAATAGAGATTTCTGATAGCTGGAGCTATGATATACGTCTGCCTCATAGTAAGAGCTATGAGGTAGAGCCGCCTGATAGAGCTAAGTGATTGAGCTGCCTGATAGCTAGAGCTGTGAGATAGAGCTGAGGTTTGTCACAGAGATATCTTATATAGATGTGTGGCAGACATGTTTGATAGTTTCGACCATGTAAAAAACTGTCAGAAAGAGATTTCTGATAGTAAGAACTGTGTGAAAGAGTTGTCTGATTGTCACATCTTTGTCATAGAGCTATTTGATAGAGCTATGTGATAAGAGCTACCTGACAGACCTCATTGATACAGTTGCCTGATAGTTAGAAACGTGAAAGAGTTGCTTGATAGTTAGACCTGTGAGATAGAACTGCTTGACAGAGCTGCGTGATAGAGTTGCCTGATAGAACTATAACAATAAAACTACCTGATAGTTAAAGCTATGAGACAGAGGTGCCTGATAAAGGTATGAGATAGAGCTGCCTGACAGAGCTGCGTAATAGAGTTGCCTGATAGTTAGAATTATGAAGACAGTGCTACCAGATAGTTAAAATTAAGAGATAGAGCTGCCTGACACTTAGAGCTGTGATATAGACCTATCTGACAGAGCCATGAGACAGAGCTGCCTTATAGATACAGCCAAAGACAGAGCTGTTTTATAGCTAAAGCTATGAGATAGAGCTGCCTAATAGAGCTATGAGATAGAGCTACCTGATAACTGTGTGATTGAGCTACATGATAGGGCTATGAGATAGAATTGCCTGATAAAGGTTGAGATAGAGCCGCTTGATAGTTAGACATATGTTGTTGATCTGCCTGATACTTAGAGCTATGTTAATGAGCTGACTGATAGAGCTCCTTGATAGAGTTGCCTGATAGTTAGAGCTATGGGATTGAGTTGCTGATAGTTAGAACTATGAGATAGGGCTGTCTGATAGTTAGAGCTATGTGACTGAGTTGCCTGATAGTTAGAGCTATGTGACTGAGCTTACCGATAGTTAGAGCTATGAGATATAGTTAATGTTTCTTGGAGATATCTAATAGAGATTTGTGGCAGGGATATCTGATAGTTTGTGCTGTGTGACAAAAATGTCAGAAAGAGATTTCTGATAGTAAGAACTGTGTGAAAGAGTTGTCTGATTGTCACATCTTTGTCATAGAGCTATTTGATAGAGCTATGTGATAAGAGCTACCTGACAGACCTCATTGATACAGTTGCCTGATAGTTAGAAACGTGAAAGAGTTGCTTGATAGTTAGACCTGTGAGATAGAACTGCTTGACAGAGCTGCGTGATAGAGTTGCCTGATAGAACTATAACAATAAAACTACCTGATAGTTAAAGCTATGAGACAGAGGTGCCTGATAAAGGTATGAGATAGAGCTGCCTGACAGAGCTGCGTAATAGAGTTGCCTGATAGTTAGAATTATGAAGACAGTGCTACCAGATAGTTAAAATTAAGAGATAGAGCTGCCTGACACTTAGAGCTGTGATATAGACCTATCTGACAGAGCCATGAGACAGAGCTGCCTTATAGATACAGCCAAAGACAGAGCTGTTTTATAGCTAAAGCTATGAGATAGAGCTGCCTAATAGAGCTATGAGATAGAGCTACCTGATAACTGTGTGACTGAGCTACATGATAGGGCTATGAGATAGAATTGCCTGATAAAGGTTGAGATAGAGCCGCTTGATAGTTAGACATATGTTGTTGATCTGCCTGATACTTAGAGCTATGTTAATGAGCTGACTGATAGAGCTCCTTGATAGAGTTGCCTGATAGTTAGAGCTATGGGATTGAGTTGCTGATAGTTAGAACTATGAGATAGGGCTGTCTGATAGTTAGAGCTATGTGACTGAGTTGCCTGATAGTTAGAGCTATGTGACTGAGCTTACCGATAGTTAGAGCTATGAGATATAGTTAATGTTTCTTGGAGATATCTAATAGAGATTTGTGGCAGGGATATCTGATAGTTTGTGCTGTGTGACAAAAATTTCTGAAAGAGATTTCTCATAGTTAGAACTGTGTGATAGAGTTCTCGGATTGTCATATCTGTATGATAGATCTGTTTGATAGAGCTATGTAATAAGAGCTGCCTGATAGAGTTCCTTGACAGAGTTGCCTGAAAGTTAGAGGTGTGAAAGAGTTGCTTGATAGTTCGAAATGTGTTACAGAGTTGCCTGATAGTTAGAGTTGTGAGATAGAGCTGCCTGACGGAGTTGCATGATAAAGTTGCCTGATAAAGCTATGAAGAAACAGCTACCTGATAGTTAAAGCAATGAGACAGAGTTGCCTGATAGTTAGAGCTGTGAGATAGAGCTGCGCGACAGAGCTGATAGTTTGAACTATGAAGAAACAGCTACCTAATATTTACAGTTATGAGATACTGCCTGGCTGTTAGAGCTGTGATATACTGCTACCAGACAGTTAGCGCTATGTGATAGATCATCCTGAGTGCAACAGCTATATCACTGAGCTGTCTGATAGACAGAGCTATGTCATTCAGTTGTCTGATAGTAAGAGCTAGGTCATTGAGCTGCTTCATATTTAGAGCATTGAGATAAAGTTGCCCGATAGAGCTATGTGACTGGGGTGTCTGATAGTTAGAGCTATGTGATTGAATTCTCTGATAGTTAGAGCTATGAGATAGAGCTGTCTGCCAGTTGGAGTTATGAAACAGAGTTGCCTGATAGTTAGATATATGAGATAGAGCTGCCTGATAGTTAGCTCTAAGACAGAGCTGGCTAATAGTTAGAGCTTTGAGACAGATGTTCTTGATAGTTAGAATTATGATATAAAGCCGACTGACAGTTAGAGCTATGTGTAGAGGTCCTTGATAGTTACAGCGACGTATTTGTAGTGCGTTAAAGTTACAGCTATGTGTTAGAGGTGTCTAATAGTTACAGCTATGTGTTAGAGATGTCTAATAGTTACAGCTATGTGTTAGAGATGTCTAATAGTTACAGCTATGTGTTAGAGATGTCTAATAGTTACAGCTATGTGTTAGAGATGTCTAATAGTTACAGCTATGTGTTAGAGGTGCCTGATAGTTAGAGGTATGTGTTAGAGTTGCCTGATAGTTAGAGCTATGTGTTAGAGGTGCCTGATAGTTAGAGGTATGTGTTAGAGGTGCCTGATAGTTAGAGCTAAGTGGTAGAGGTGCCTGATAGTTAGAACGAAGAAGTGTTAAAGGTGCCTGATAGTTAGAATTATGTGTTAGAGGTGCCTGATAGGTATGTGTTAGAGGTGCCTGATAGCTAGAGCTAAGTTTTAGAGGTGCCTGATAGTTAGAGCTAAGTGTTAGAGGTGCCTGATAGGGGTATGTGTTCATTCATTTATTCATTCATTTGCATGTCCCTTGCGGAACTTTGCCTCCCAAACAGCACTCCTGTAGGCCTCTCGTGAGCAAGATGGCCTGTTGCTGCTGCATCCATTTGCAGATCGTCAACGATATCTTGGGCAGACATCTTCTGATAGTTAGAGGTATGTGTTAGAGGAGCCTAATAGTTAGAGCTAAGTGTTAAAGGTTCCTAATAGTTACAGCTATGTGTTAGAGGTGCCTGATGGTTAGAGGTATGTGTTAGAGTTGACTGATATTTAGAGAAATGTGCCTGATAATTATAGATAAGTGTTATATGTGTTAGAGGTGCCTGATAGTTAGAGCTAAGTGTTAAATGTACCTGATAGTTAGAGCTAAGTGTTAAATGTGCCTGATAGAGGTATGTGTTAGAGGTGCCTGATAGTTAAAGCTACGAGATAGAGCAATCTGACAATTATACCTTCGTGTTGGAGCTGCCTGACAGTTAGAGCTATGTAATATAGCAGCCTGACAGATATAGCTATTTAATATAGTAGTCTAACAGTTATACCTATGTAATATAGCAGTCTGTTAGTTCGAGCTATGTGATAGTGTTCCTGACAGTTAGACCTATCTAATAGAGCTGCCTGAAAGTTAGAGCTTTATGGTAGAGTTACGTGATAGTTAGAGCTATATGATAGAGATGCCTGATAGTTATAGCTGTATGGTATAGCTGCCTGACAGTTAGAGCTATATCTAGAGCTGCCTGATAGTTATAGCTGTATGGTAGAGCTGCCTGACAGTTAGAGCTATATGGTAGACCTGCCTGATAGTTACAGCTATGTGTTAGAGGTTCCTGATAGTTGCAGCTATGTATTAGATGTGCCTTTTAGTTAGAGGTCTGTGTTTGTGGTGACTGATAGTTAGAGCTATATGTTAGAGGTGTCTGATACTTGCAGCTATGTGTTAGAGGTGACTGATTGTTAGAGCTATGAGTTACAGCAATGTCATAGTCTGAGCTATGTGTTAAAGGTGGCTGATAGTTAGAACTATGTGTCAGAGATGCCTGATAGTTAGAGATATGTGTTAGATGTGCCTGATAGTTAGAGGTATGTGCTTGAGGTGCCTGATAGTTAGAGGTATGTGCTTGAGGTGCCTGATAGTTAGAGGTATGTGCTCGAGGTGCCTGATAGTTAGAACTATGTAATATAGCAGCCTATTTGTTCGAGCTCTATGGTAGAGTTACTGCCAATTAGATCTATCTGATAGAGCTGCCTGAAAGTTAGAGCTTTATGGTAGAGCTGCCTGATAGTTATAGCTATATGGTAGAAGTGCTTGACAATTAGAGCTATATGGTAGAGTTGTCTGATAGTTACAGCTATGTGTTAGATATGGTTGATAGTTACAGCAATGTGTTTAGAGGTTCCTGATAATTAGAGCTATGTGTTAGAAGTGTCTGATAGTTAGAGGTATGTATTAGAGGTGCCTTATAGAGTTATGTTTTTGTGGTGACTGATAGATAGAGCTATGTGTTAAAGGTGCCTGATAGTTAGAGTTATATTGTAAAGCTGCCTGATAGTTAGAGCTATATGGTAGAGCTGCTTGAAAGTTAGAGCTATATTGTAGAGCTGCCTGATAGTTAGAGCTATGTGTTAGAGGTACCTGATAGTCACAGCTATGAGATAACGCCACCTGACAGTTAGAGCTATGTGTTTGTGGCGCCTAATAGTTAGTGCTATGTGTTAGACGTGCTTGATAGTTACAGTTGTGTTAGAGGTTCCTGATTTTTACATCTATGTGTTAGAGCTGCCTGACAGTTATAGCCATATGGTAGAAGTGCTTGACAGTTAGAGCTATATGGTAGAGTTGCCTGATAGTCACAGCTATGTGTTAGATGTGGTTTAAAGCTACAGATATGTGTTAGATGTGCCTGATAGTTACAGCAATGTGTTAGTGCTGCATGATGGTTAGAGCTATGTGTTAGAGCTGCCTGATAGAGCTATGTGTTAAAGGTGTCTGCTAGTTAGGGCTATGTGTTAGAGCTGCCTGATAGAGCTATGTGTTAGAGCTGCCTGACAGTTAGAGCTATGTGTTAGAGCTGCCTGACAGTTAGAGCTATGTGTTAGAGCTGCCTGACAGTTAGAGCTATGTGTTAGAGCTGCCTGATAGAGCTATGTGTTAGAGCTGCCTGACAGTTAGAGCTATGTGTTATAGCTGCCTGACAGTTAGAGCTATGTGTTAGAGCTGCCTGATAGAGCTATGCGTTAGAGCTGCCTGACAGTTAGAGCTATGTGTTAGAACTGCCTAACAGTTAGAGCTATGTTTTAGACCTGCCTGACAGTTAGAGCCATGTGTTGAAGGCGCCTGATAGTTAGAGCTATATAAAAGAGCTGCCTGACAGTTAGAGCTATTTAATATAGCATCCTGACAGTTAGAGCTATGTAATGTAGCAACCTTGCAGTTAGAGCTATGTAATATAGCAACCTGACAGTTAGAGATATATAATATTGCACCCTGTTAGTTCGAGCTATGTGATAGAGTTCCTGACAATTAGACCTATCTGATAGAGCTGTATGAACGTTAGAACTTTATGGTAGAGCTACGTGATAGTTAGAGCTATGTGGTAGAGCTGTTTCATAGTTAGAGCTATATAGTAGAGCTGCCCGCTAGAGCTATATGATAGAGCAGACTGAAAGTTAGAGCTATACTGTAGAGATTCCTAATAGTTAAAGCTATATGGTAGAGCTGCCTTATAGTTACAGCTATATGGTAGGAGCTGTCTGACAGAGCTATATGGTAGAGCTGCCTGATAGTTAGAGTTATATAGTAGGTCTGCCTGATATTTACAGCTATATGGTAGTTCTGCCTGATAGTTAGAGCTATACGATAGATCTTCCTGATAGCTGGACCTATATGATACAGCTGCCTGATAGTTATGCTAGATCTGCCTGACAGTTAGAGCTATGAGACAGAGCTGCTTGATAGTTAGAGCTACATGATAGATCTGCCTGACAGTTAGAGCTATGAGACAGAGCTGCCTGATAGTTAGAGCTACATGATAGATCTGCCTGACAGTTAGAGATGTGAGACAGAGCTGGCTGATAGTAAGAGCTGAACCAACAGCTGACTGGCATAATTTGTGTTCATCTCCTTCGGTGGCTACTAAACCTTGAGCAGAAAATCTATTTGTGTGTTCCGAGTTCGATCAGGCTAGTTCCTAGATTCAAGCCAGAACTATGTGACAGAGCTGCCTGAAACTAAATCTGTGTGATGGATATGTGTGACAGAAATGTATTATAATTATAGCTGTGTGATAGAGCTACCTGATCGAGTTGCCTGATAGCTGTGTTTTAGAGATGTCTGACATGGCTATCCGATATTATATCTGTGTGAAAGAACTGTTTGATAGAGCTGTGTGATAGAGCTGTTTGATTAAAATGTGTGATAGAGCTGTTTGATTAAAATGTGTGATAGAACTGTTTGATAGAGCTGTGTGATAGAACTGTTTGATAGAGCTGTGTGATAGAGCTGTGCGATAGAGCTGTTTGATGGAGCTGTGTGATAGAACTGTTTGATAGAGCTGTGTGATAGAACTGTTTGATAGAGCTGTGTGATAGAACTGTTTGATATAGCTGTGTGATAGAACTGTTTGATAGAGCTGTGTGATAGAGCTGTTTGATAGAGCTGTGTGATAGAACTGTTTGATAGAGCTGTGTGATAGAGCTGTTTGATTAAAATATGTGATAGAACTGTTTGATAGAGCTGTGTGATAGAACTGTTTGATAGAACTGTTTGATAGAACTGTTTGATAGAGCTGTGTGATAGAACTGTGTGATAGAGCTGTTTGATAGAGCTGTGTGATAGAGCTGTGTGATAGAGCTGTTTGATAGAGCTGTGTGATAGAGCTGTTTGATGGAGCTGTGTGATAGAGCTGTTGATGGAGCTGTGTGATAGAACTGTTTGATGGAGCTGTGTGATAGTGCTATTTGATGGAGCTGTGTGATAGAGCTGTTTGATGGAGCTGTGTGATAGAACTGTTTGATGGAGCTGTGTGATAGAACTGTTTGATGGAGCTGTGTGATAGAGCTATTTGATGGAGCTGTGTGATAGAGCTATTTGATGGAGCTGTGTGATAGAGCTGTTTGATGGAGCTGTGTGATAGAACTGTTTGATGGAGCTGTGTGATAGAACTGTTTGATGGAGCGGTGGCTCGGGATTTAGCAGGGAGAGAGTGTGTCGTCATCAAGTGTGGTGGTAGGACTCTGCAGATAGAATATGTTGTAGGACGAGGACGGGCGATGGGTGACGTGGTAGGACTTTGCAGATAGAATATGTTGTAGGACGAGGACGGGCAATAGGTGACTTCTTTGGGTACTGAGGATTTTTTACCTGTTGTCTTTACACGGTTCCTACACCTGTCGCAACCTAAAACTGACTCTTCCACCAGCTGCTCTCAGCAGAACCAAATATATATACAATAAAAATGTGAAACATAATGAAGGATCGTTGCTAGGGGCAACAGGTTTATTGTCCCTAGGACAGACCTGAAGTTAAGCCGGAATCTTTAATGTTAACAGATGACCGTTGTCTAACTTTCCTTAAGTCTGGATCACTTCTTTCATCTTTCAATAAGCACGTAACTCTGGACCTAGATTAGACAGCTTTAAACAGCTCTGGATAGCTCTTAACAGAATATTCCTAACATATTTGTAGAATATCTAAACATAGTAATCCCCTCCTTACAAACAAACAGGACAGATAAGCGTAAGTTATATTAAGTATGCTACCTCATTCTTTAGTGGTGATTGTCTTACAGCAAAATGTCACATTAACCCTGGGGGCAGGTGAGTGGTCCAAGCCCAGCTCGCATGTTTACACTCTGAGTGTGTCTTCGGAGAATGAACGTTCGGGAATCACGTGACCCTAAATACGCATAGCGGATGGAAGCTGAATCTCGCTGAATGTCACGTGGTTTCCTTCTTCTACTTTTTAACAGTTATTTTATTTCATCGACTTACAACAGAGAATTTCATATTTATGTTGTTTACCGAGACACGTGGCCCGGCAAACTGTCTCAACGGAGCCGAATAATAGATAGCTCTGGCAGAGCTGCTTGATGGAGTTTTCTGATAGGTAGAGCTGTGTTGTATGGCTGACTGATAATTTAGGCTATCAGAGATTTCAGGATTTCTAATATGAGCAAGCTAAACAAACGCTCACTTATACTGACAAATTATAGTTCTAGTAAAAGCTGTCTACATTTAATGTGAGTAAATCTTAGGAAAAAATATCTATTAAATATCTTTAATACAGCACTCAGAAAATCAAAACCAACAGACTCTCCATACTCTCTAATATGAGCGTCAGCAACAAGATAGCACAGACTACAAGTTTGCCTAGCAACAAGATAGCACAGACTACAAGTTTTCCTAGCAACAAGATAGCACAGACTACAAGTTTGCCTAGCAACAAGATAGCACAGACTACAAGTTTGCTTAGCAACAAGATAGCACAGACTACAAGTTTTCCTAGCAACAAGATATCACAGACTACAAGTTTTCCTAGCAACAAGATAGCACAGACTACAAGTTTTCCTAGCAACAAGATAGCACAGACTACAAATTTTCCTAGCAACAAGATAGCACAGACTACCAGTCATCCCAACATCAATATAGCACAAACTATAAATTTTCCTAGCAACAAGATAGCACAGACTACAAGTTTTCCTAGCAACAAGATAGCACAGACTACAAGTTTGCCTAGCAACAAGATAGCACAGACTACAAGTTTGCCTAGCAACAAGATAGCACAAACTACAATTTTCCTAGCAACAAGATATCACAGACTACAAGTTTTCCTAGCAACAAGATAGCACAGACTACAAGTTTTCCTAGCAACAAGATAGCACAGACTACAAATTTTCCTAGCAACAAGATAGCACAGACTACCAGTCATCCCAACATCAATATAGCACAAACTATAAATTTTCCTAGCAACAAGATAGCACAGACTACAAGTTTTCCTAGCAACAAGATAGCACAGACTACAAGTTTGCCTAGCAACAAGATAGCACAGACTACAAGTTTGCCTAGCAACAAGATAGCACAAACTACAATTTGCCTAGCAACAAGATAGCACAGACTACGAGTTTTCCTAGCAACAAGATAGCACAGACTACAAGTTTTCCTAGCAACAAGATAGCACAGACTACAAGTTTTCCTAGCAACAAGATAGCACAGACTACCAGTCATCCCAACATCAATATAGCACAAACTATAAATTTTCCTAGCAACAAGATAGCACAGACTACAAGTTTTCCTAGCAACAAGATAGAACAGACTACAAGTTTTCCTAGTAACATGATAGCATAGACTACAAGTTTTCCTGAAAGCTCATATTCGTCACAGACAGACGCTCTTATATATGTCCTGCAAGCTGTTTCAAGTAGCCTAGGAGAGTTAGCTTTGTATTACATTTTAACCAATTCTGAACCTGAGACGCTATTTTAGGACCCAGGTGAATTGGACGCCAATACGTTGGACCCTGGCTGGGACACTGGTGAAGTGGTTCTTGATGGGTATAATCAATCCAAACATTGGTACAGCAAGATTATTTGTCAACATCTTTGGTCTGTTCGTGATAAGAAAATGTGGGCTACACCTTACCTCTAAACTTTATCCTGTTTTATCTGATGTTTCCGGACATTTTGTGTTTGATGGGTTCTGTCAGTATTTCATTTCTTTTATCAGAGGAAAGACATATCGTTAAAACTGAGTGGAAACTATCACATATGGAAGTGATTTTATTACTAAAAGACTACAATATTATTTTGTTTGAATAAAAAAAATGTTACAGCATGTGCTGTCTCTGACAGCATGACAGCATGTGCTGTCTCTGACAGTCTCGGAAGTAACCCCACCATTAAACATCTGTCACAAACAAGAGAAGATCAGCAGTGCATTCAGTCCCAACATTTTGTTTGTGTTGCAAATCATCGGCGTGAAAATATGTTTAAACTGGTAGTAGAAGCACTTGCGTACATCACGTATCTGCTAGCTTTATATAAACTATCACGTATCTACCAGCTATAAATGAAACCATCATGTATCTGCCAGCTTTATATAAACTATCACGTATCTACCAGCTATAAATGAAACCATCACGTATCTGCCAGCTTTATATGAACTATCATGTATCTACCAGCTATAAATGAAACCATCACGTATCTGCCAGCTTTATATGAACTATCAGGTATCTACCAGCTATAAATGAAACCATCACGTATCTGCCAGCTTTATATGAACTATCAGGTATCTACCAGCTATAAATGAAACCATCACGTATCTGTAGGCTTTATATCAAACCATCGTTTATCTGCTAGCTTTATATGAAATCATCACGTATCTAAAAGCTTTATATGAACTATCACGTATCTGTAGGCTTTATATGAAACCAATAAAAACTTCAAAATACTATGTCGTTTCCAGAAGAGAAAACATTTGTGTTTATTAATATCTTTCTCAGCACATTTGAGAATCCAGGAAACATTCCCGTCCAGATATCTACCAGTGGAAGTGAGCACGCTGTGAAGAGCTAGAGCAGTTGTCTAGTTCTATGTAAATAAGTTATGGCATGCTAAACAGTTGTCTAGTTCTATGTAAATAAGTTATAGCATGCTAAACAGTTCTCTAGTTCTATGTAAATAAGTTATGGCATGCTAAACAGTTGTCTAGTTCTAAGTAAATAAGTTATGGCATGCTAAACAGTTGTATAGTTCTATGTAAATAAGTTATGGCATGCTAAACAGTTGTCTAGTTCTATGTAAATAAGTTATAGCAAACTAGAACAAGTGCCTCTCTCTCTCTCTCTCTCTCTCTCTGAACCTTAAGTGCCCAGGGTACATAGGGTTCCGCAAGGGTTTTCCACAAATGCCTGTCTTTTGCCTTTTTTTTCCTGCTCTTGCCGAAGTGAGCCCTCTATTGCTCAGCATCCTCTCTGTTGGTCTTCTTCATGTCTCTTTTGGTCTACCCTTACTTCTTTTCTCCTGTGGTGTCCATCTTAGTGCTATTTTTGGTAGCGAGTTGTCAGTCACTCGGAGCACATGTCCCAACCATCGCAAGCGTCTTTCCTCAATAATTGTTGTCAGTGGCTTCATCTGTATTTCTGCCAACAACATGTTATTTCTTATGGTGTTTGGCCAAATATTTTTCTAATTCTTCGTAAACATTTAGTCTGGAAAGAATTCAACTTGTTTTCTATGGTTTTGGTGATTTTCCAGCATTCACTTCTATAGAGTAGTACACTTAGAACATTACTCTTAAATATCCTGATTTTCATATTTATGCTTAGTTTTTTTATTTCCATATAGTCTGCAGCACAGCAAAAGCCTGGTTTGCTCTAGTAAGTCTGCTGTTGGTGTCCTCTGTGCTGTCTCCATTTTCTACTACTCTACTGCCACAAATTCGTTGACCTCCTCCACTAACTTGTTATCTACTCTGAGTACATTTCTGTTGTTCACATTTTGTTTCATTAACTTTGTCTTTCCTACGTTGATCTTTAGTCCTATGTTGTTTGCATTCTGAGTTAGCTTGTTTATTTTATCTTGCATTTCTTTATGGCTGCTTGACAGTAGACAAATGTCGTCCGCAAAGTCAAAGTCCTCCAGCACTGTGTCAAGGGTCCATTGTAATCCTCTATGTTTGTCTGATGTTGCCTCCTTCATTAACCAGTCTACTGCCAAGATAAATAATGTTGGTGATAGTACACATCCTTGCTTCACTCCTGTGTGTACCCTAAAGCTGCTGGAGGTATGTTCTCCACAGATCACTTTGCACAGAAAACCCTTGTATAGGGCTTTGATTACATTCACTATCTTATGGGGGAGCCCATGCCATCTTAGGATTTTCACAGTGCATCTCTGTTGACACTGTCAAAGGCTAGAACAATTGCCTAGTTCTATGTAAAAGACACTATGAAATGCTAAAACAGTTGTTTCTCTCTCTCTGAACCTTAAGTGCCCAGGGCACATGGGGCTTCCGCAAGGGTTTTCCACAAATGCCTGTCTTTCGCCTTTTTTTCTGCTCTTGCCCAGGTGAGCCCTCTATTGCTCAACATCCTTTCTGTTGTTCTTCTCCATGTCTCTTTTGGTCTACCCTTACTTCTGTTCCCCTGTGGTGTCCATCTTAGTGCTATTTTTGGTAGTGAGTTGTCAGTCATTCGGAGCACATGTCCCAACCATCGCCAGCGTCTTTCCTCAATAATTGTTGTCAGTGGTTTCATCTGCATTTCTGCCAATAAGATGTTATTTCTTATGGTGTTTGGCCAAAATATTTTTTAATTCTACGTAAACATTTAGTCTGGAAAGAATTCAACTTGTTTTCTATGGTTTTGGTGATTTTCCAGCATTCACTACCATAGAGTAGTACACTTAGAACATTACTCTTAAATATCCTGATTTTCATATTTATGCTTAGTTTATTTGATTTCCATATATTCTGTAGCATTGCAAAAGCCTGGTTTGCTCTAGTAAGTCTGCTGTTGATGTCCTCTGTGCTGTCTCCATTTTCTACTACTCTGCTGCCAAGGTATACAAATTCGTTGACCTCCTCCACTAACTTGTTATCTACTCTGAGTACATTTCTGTTGTTCACATTTTGCTTCATTAATTTTGTCTTTCCTACGTTGATCTTTAGTCCTATGTTGTTTGCATTCTGAGTTAACTTGTTTATTTTATCTTGCATATCTTTGTGACTGCTTGATAATAGACAAATGTCGTCCGCAAAGTCAAGGTCCTCCAGCACTGTGTTAAGGGTCCATTGTAATCCTCTGCGTTTGTCTGATGTTGCCTCCTTCATTAACCAGTCTACTGCCAAGATAAATAATGTTGGTGATAGTACACATCCCTGTTTCACTCCTGTTTGTACCCTAAAGCTGCTGGAGGTATGTTCTCCACAGATAACTTTGCACTGAAAACCCTCGTATAGGGCTTTGATTACATTAACTATTTTATGGGGGAGGCCATGCCATCTTAGGATTTTTCACAGTGCATCTCTGTTGACACTGTCAAAGGCTTTCTCAAAATCTATGAATAATGCATATGTTGTGCTATGCCACTCATTTGCCTGTTCTAATATTTGTCTAAGTACAAATATATGGTCTATGCATGATCTTCCTTTCCTAAATCCTGCCTGCTCTTTCCGAAGTTTTTCCTCAAGTATTGGTACAATTCTGTTGATGATTATTCTGCAAAATACTTTACTAGTGAGTGGCAGTAGGGTAATGCCTCTCCAGTTCCCGCAATCTCTGAGGTCACCCTTCTTTGGTAGTTTTACTATAAGACCAGTTTTCCACTCCTCTGGGGCTTTTTCTAAATCCCAAATTTGTTGTAATATCCGGCAAAGTTGTTTTGGTGTTTCTGTTTCTTCTGCTTTCAACATCTCAGCAGTCACTTCATCTTCACCTGGTGCCCTGTCTGATTTTAGCATCTTTATCGCCTCTTTTACTTCATTTATTGTTATTGGTCCTGTATTGATGTTTAGTTCCGCTTTTGCTTCAGGTATATCTATTGCTTGTGCTGCTTGTGTTCTGTTTAGTAGGGTGTTAAAGTGTTCCCTCCATCTTTCAATTTTTTCTCTTTCTCCACTGACCAGTTGTCCATTTTGTGTTCTTACTGCACTTTCACATCTTGTATTGAAGTTACCTGTCATCTGCTTTGTGATTTTATATATGGTTTTCATGTCATTTGTATATGCTGCTTTCTCTGCTGTCTCTGCTAA
Organism: Achatina immaculata; assembly: GCA_009760885.1. Classification (NCBI taxonomy): domain Eukaryota; kingdom Metazoa; phylum Mollusca; class Gastropoda; order Stylommatophora; family Achatinidae; genus Lissachatina; species Lissachatina immaculata. Next base: position 24,163,802 of record CM019697.1, on the reverse strand, counting down.
GTTGTCATAATACTGACGTTTATCTTGACGGCATGATTCCTTCACTTCTTTGTCTTTTTGCATAATTACTTAAAACTCGTTCTTTAAGCCGTTGTGATTTGGTGTTCAGTAATTTTTTCTTGATTTCTTTTCTTTGCTCTATCTTTTCCCATGTGGTCTCACTTATCCATTCCTCTTTTCTCCTTTTCCGATATCCCAGCACCTCTTTTGCTGTTTCCTGTAGTGTTTTATTGAACTCTAATATGGACATTTCTGCTTCGTCTTGTAGGACACTGAAGCGGTTCTTAAGTATTATTGAGAATTCATTTCTTGTTTGCTGGTCTATCAGTTTTCTTGTATCAAAATGTATCTTTCTGTGTTCTCCGATTCTGGCTTTCCTTAATTTTAGTTTTATTTTTGCTACCAGAAGGTTGTGATCACTTCCTATATCTGCTCCTTTCCTTGCTCGCACATCTTGTAGTGACCGTTTCCACTTGTTGTTTATTAGTATGTGATCGATTTGGTTTTCTGTAGTTTTATCTGGTGACCTCCAAGTCACCTTATGGATGTTTTTGTGTTGGAAAATTGTCCCTCCGATGGTCATCATGTTTTCTTCACAGAAACTGCACAGTCTTTCTCCATTTTCATTTATTTCTCCGATTCCTTCTCTTCCCATGATTCTTCTTCTATCTTCATTTCCTTCACCTACTTTTGCATTGAAGTCGCCCAAGATGAGTAGCATATCATGCTTGGGTATTGTTTCTACTGTGGCTTGGAGGCTGTTGTAAAAATCTTCTTTTAATTCCTCTTCAGCTGCTTCTGTTGGTGCATAACAAACTATAATAGACAGCTTCGTGAATCTTGAGTTGAACCGTGCATATAATAATCTCTCATTTATTGGGGTCCATTTCAGCAATGCTCTTGATGCTTCTTTTGTTATAATCAATGCTACTCCTCCTTCATGAAGATCTTCTTTAGTTCTATGAAAATGAGTTATGGCAATCTAAAACAGTTATCTTGTTCAACGTAAATAAGTTATGACAAGCTAAAACAGTTATCTAGTTCTACATAAATAAGTTGTGAACTTTTTCATTGAACTTTAGCCCTGCTGATTTTCATCTTCAGAAGCCAAATACTTGTAACTCGCAATCGATAATGACTGTAAACATACATTATAACAACTGTTGTTTGTTATTTATTTTCCAGTTTACTCGATGAGACAAAAGACGGCTGCTGGAAAACTGGTTCCAGTAATAGACGTGGGTAAGAGTTGTATGTTTCAGTTTTAAAACATCCATTTCTACCATACATAGTGCGTTCGGAAAACAACTGTTTCTTTCCTATTCTGCTACACTTTGATATAAGACATTATCTTTCTTTTCTATTCTGCTACACTTTGATATAAGACATCGTCTTTCTTTTCTATTCTGCTACACTTTGATATAAGACATTATCTTTCTTTTCTATTCTGCTACACTTTGATATAAGACATCATCTTTCTTTTCTATTCTGCTATACTTTGATATAAGACATCATCTTTCTTTTCTATTCTGCTACACTTTGATATAAGACATTATCTTTCTTTTCTATTCTGCTACACTTTGATATAAGACATTATCTTTCTTTTCTATTCTGCTACACTTTGATATAAGATATTATCTTTCTTTTCTATTCTGCTACACTTTGATATAAGATATTATCTTTCTTTTCTATTCTGCTACACTTTGATATAAGACATCGTCTTTCTTTTCTATTCTGCTACACTTTGATATAAGACATCATCTTTCTTTTCTATTCTGCTACACTTTGATATAAGACATTATCTTTCTTTTCTATTCTGCTACACTTTGATATAAGACATTATCTTTCTTTTCTATTCTGCTACATTTGATATAAGACATCGTCTTTCTTTTCTATTCTGCTACACTTTGATATAAGACATTATCTTTCTTTTCTATTCTGCTACACTTTGATATAAGACATTACTTTCTTTTCTATTCTGCTACACTTTGATATAAGACATTATCTTCTTTTCTATTCTGCTACACTTTGATATAAGATATTATCTTTCTTTTCTATTCTGCTACACTTTGATATAAGATATTATCTTTCTTTTCTATTCTGCTACACTTTGATATAAGACATCGTCTTTCTTTTCTATTCTGCTACACTTTGATATAAGACATTATCTTTCTTTTCTATTCTGCTACACTTTGATATAAGACATTATCTTTCTTTTCTATTCTGCTACACTTTGATATAAGACATCGTCTTTCTTTTCTATTCTGCTACACTTTGATATAAGATATTATCTTTCTTTTCTATTCTGCTACATTTGATATAAGACATTATCTTTCTTTTCTATTCTGCTACACTTTGATATAAGACATTATCTTTCTTTTCTATTCTGCTACACTTTGATATAAGACATTATCTTTCTTTTCTATTCTGCTACACTTTGATATAAGACATTATCTTTCTTTTCTATTCTGCTACACTTTGATATAAGACATCATCTTTCTTTTCTATTCTGCTACACTTTGATATAAGACATCATCTTTCTTTTCTATTCTGCTACACTTTGATATAAAACATTATCTTTCTTTTCTATTCTGCTACACTTTGATATAAGATATTATCTTTCTTTTCTATTCTGCTACACTTTGATATAAGACATCATCTTTCTTTTCTATTCTGCTACACTTTGATATAAGACATTATCGTTCTTTTCTATTCTGCTACACTTTGATATAAAACATTATCTTTCTTTTCTATTCTGCTACACTTTGATATAAGATATTATCTTTCTTGCCCCCTACCCCCGTTTATTGTCGTCCTACTAATCCCATCTGTTTATTGTCTTCCTACTATTCCCATCTGTTTATTGTCTTCCTACTATTCTCACCTGTTTATTGTCTTCCTACTATTCCCATATGTTTATTGTCTTCCTACTATTCCCATCTGTTTATTGTCTTCCTACTATACCCATCTGTTTATTGTCTTCCTACTATTCCCATCTGTTTATTGTCTTCCTATTATTCCCACCTGTTTATTGTCTTCCTACTATTCCCATCTGTTTATTGTCTTTCTACTATTCCCATCTGTTTATTGTCTTCCTACTATTCCCATCTGTTTATTGTCTTCCTACTATTCCCATCTGTTTATTGTCTTCCTACTATTCCCATCTGTTTAGTGTCTTCCTACTATTCCCATCTGTTTATTGTCTTTCTACTATTCCCATCTGTTTATCGTCTTCCTACTATTCCCATCTGTTTATTGTCTTCCTACTATTCCCATCTGTTTAGTGTCTTCCTACTATTCCCATCTGTTTATTGTCTTTCTACTATTCCCATCTGTTTATTGTCTTCCTACTATTCCCATCTGTTTAGTGTCTTCCTACTATTCCCATCTGTTTAGTGTCTTCCTACTATTCCCATCTGTTTATTGTCTTCCTACTATTCCCATCTGTTTATTGTCTTCCTACTATTCCCATCTGTTTATTGTCTTCCTACTATTCCCATCTGTTTATTGTCTTCCTACTATTCCCATCTGTTATGATGTAATGTCGAAAAAGAATTGTTCAGCAAGACATAGTGACTGATATTTTCATTCTTACGTTTATTTAGAATTTTTACATTTTATTATTGCATTTTATTTCTTGCCCCTTCTTTTGTATCTATTTTTCTAATTCTTGTCAACTTTCTATAGGTCGTTGCAGTTTGTGAGTTGTATCTGTGTGTGTGTGTGTGAGAACTATATACTTAATTACTTAACTTGTTAGTGAATTCACATATTTCAGCATTTAATTATTCAGTAGTTAGACGCGTCTCTCTTTCAGCTTCCAATTATTTTAGCTAGTGAGTTGTGTACCAGTTGAAAGTTTAATATACAGAGTGTGTCTCTGTGTAGTATTTAAAAGTTTATTTACCTCAGTATTAAGTATCATAATAGGAATTATTTTCAAACCAGTAACAGGAGACAGGAAAATAAAATGACCCCACCTACCGAAAAATGGTTACATAAGGAAGGACTTCGATTAGGCCATCTGAATGTATATCACCTATTAGGTAAAATTCCTGAAGTAACACACATATTACATCAAAATTTCCACATTTTTGGCTTCTCTGAAAGCCGTTTAAATAGGAACATAACCGATGAAGATATTAGAATTAACGGTTTTAACCTGATCCGGCGTGACCCAACCAGGAAACTAGAAACGGGTCTAGTAATGTATGTCTCCACAGCTATCCAGTTTAGTCGTAGAGAAGACCTCGAATCATCAGAGGTAGAGTGTATTTGGGTGGAAGTTAAAATGCCAAACCAGAGTCCATTAATTATTGGACTTTTGTACCGTAATCCAAATGCATCATCTCTGTGGTACGATCACTTCACGACTATGATGGATGAGGTTTCAACCTTTAGGTTCAAAGATATTATCATTCTTGGAGACTTCAACATAGATCTAACACAATCACATCTAACTTGGAGCAATATTATATTATCCTATAATCTTTGCCAAATTGTCACCAAACCTACCAGAGTAACAGAAGTATCATCCACATTATTAGATCATATATATGTAGCCCAACCAGAAAACATCATTGAATGTAACATCCCTCATACTTCGTTAAGCGATCATTACCCAGTCTGCTGTACGTGGACAAGAAAGGGGTATAAACTTCCTAAACACAATCACATCAGTATGAAATTTAGGAGCTTCAGAAAATTTAACCTAGAATTATTCCTTAATGATTTGCAAGAATCTTCACTTACACACGTGTACCAACTAACTGACCCTGATGAGGCAATAGAATATTGGCTAAAGATCTTCAGAGATATATTAGACAAACATGTTCCCATGAAAGAGATGAGAGTAAAACACCAGACGAAGTCACCTTGGATAACACCTGAAATACTACAATTCATGAGAGAACGTGATCGGGCGCACAAAATCAAGGACTTTATGACCTACCGCTCACTCAGAAACAAAGTTCAATACTTAATAAGACAAGAGAAAAAAAATTACTTCAGGAATCTAATACAGAATAAATCAGACAGTAAATCAATTTGGAAAGCCATAAATACCCTATCAAATAAAAGAAAAGAATTTGATTCTCACCCCATCAATCGTACATACACTAGCGCACATATCAGTACACATTTCAGAGAAGAAATCAACGTTCTTAAATCATCAGTATCAGCTCCTGTATGCGACTTACATGAACTACAAACATTCCTGGACAGCAGATGTACTGATTTTAAACAGTTACACATTCCATTCTTAACAGTCAGTGAAGTTCATAGTTATCTCTTAACCTTAAAAAACAACAATACAACTGGGCTTGATGATATTAGTAATAAGATCTTACGTTATGCTGCACCTGTCATTTCACATACACTAACATATATTTACAACCAGTGCATTGCAAAATGTTATTTTCCTGAGGCTTTTAAAACTGCTAAGGTGTATCCTCGCTTTAAATCTGGCTCATCTAACAATCTTACCAACTATAGACCAATATCCATATTATCGTCATTATCAAAACCACTCGAAAAACACATACACAAAATAACTCTACGACACATGCAAGAGAACAATTTACTCATAGACAGTCAGTCAGGCTTTAGACCCAATCATTCCTGCAACACAGCTCTTACCAAAATGACAGAAAACTGGTTAGTAAACATAAATGACGACAGACTATGTGGTGCCATTTTTGTCGACTTTAAAAAGGCATTTGATATGATTGACCACGATATTCTTGTAAGAAAAATAAAGACTTATAGACTGCACCCTGACCTAATAAAATTAATTGCATCGTTTCTGTCAGACAGACAACAGGTAGTATTCTTCAACAATTCTCTATCAAGTTCTGCTAAAGTTGACACTGGTGTTCCGCAAGGTTCTATTCTAGGCCCGTTGCTCTTTGCTATCTATATCAATGATCTTCCACTTCATCTTAAACACTCTTCTTGTGACCTTTTTGCCGATGATTGCACAATCTACACCAGTGACTACGATTGTGTTAATCTAGAATCAACTCTTCAGGTCGAGTTATACAATTAATTGGATGGAGCAAAAATAATGGCATGATTATAAACACCGATAAAACAAAATCAATGCTCATAACAACAAGACAGAAACTACAAAACGCAACAAAAACAACACTTCGGCTCTGTACAGAAACATCACAGATAGAAAACGTTAGCGAGCACAAAACACTAGGTCTTATTATTGACCAACATCTGACCTGGAACTCTCATGTGCAATGTCTAACAAAATTCATCGCACAAAAAGTATACCAATTAGCTAAAATTAAGCACTTCATAGATCAAGACACTAGGAAGACATACTACATAGCTCATATACAAACACATTTAGACTACTGCTCAACAGTTTGGGATGGTTGCTCAGTGTCAAATACAAAAAGACTTTGCTCTCTCCAAAAGCGAGCAGTAAAGCTTATTAGTGACAAAGATCAAGCACAATCAACTAATCATCACAAACGTATCAAAATACTACCTCTTAAGAACAGGTTCCTCTTCAACAAGGCCAAGTTAGTACATCAAATTCTTTCACGGCATGCCCCGCCTTATCTATGGAACCTGTTTAAATTTAACCCAAAGTGCAGCCAACGCTTGAACAACATATGTCTTCCAAAACCTAGACTTGATCTTTACAAGAAAAGCTTTAGTTATTCTGCTGCTCATCTTTGGAATACCCTCCCATCCTATATAAAAAATATAAATTATACTCCTTCCTACAACTACAAGCTTTCCCAATATCTATTTGATGTCGACTACATGCCTCCATGAATTATAAAACTTAAAAGTTATCTTAAGCTGCTCTTACAGACACCGAATACAATTAATTGTTTTCTGAATAGTCCCGAAAATTTTGTTTAGTAGATAGTCATTTATAATGTATGTAGTTACTTCTGTACTGAGTGAATGTTTAAGAGCGAAACGTAAATGTTATATTTTATTTTATGTCTCTCAGATTCAATGTTGTTATGTTTGTTATATGAACAGCATATTTGTAGAATGTCTGGAATAGAGTGAAAGATGTATGATAAAGGGCAGAATGTCAGACGGGCCTGCGTGCCCAATTCTTAACCCTTTTGAAATAAAGATCAATCAATCAATCAATCAATCAATCAGTTTATTGTCTTCCTACTATTCCCATCTGTTTATTGTCTTCCTACTATTCCCATCTGTTTATTGTCTTCCTACTATTCCCATCTGTTTATTGTCTTCCTACTATTCCCATCTGTTTATTGTCTTCCTCCTATTCCCATATGTTTATTGTCTTCCTACTATTCCCATATGTTTATTGTCTTCCTACTATTCCCATCTGTTTATTGTCTTCCTACTATTCCCATATGTTTATTGTCTTCCTACTATTCCCATTTGTTTATCGTCTTCCTACTATTCCCATCTGTTTATTGTCTTCCTACTATTCCCATCTGTTTATTGTCTTCCTACTATTCCCATCTGTTTATTGTCTTCCTACTATTCCCATCTGTTTATTGTCTTCCTACTATTCCCATCTGTTTATTGTCTTCCTACTATTCCCACCTGTTTATTGTTTTACTACTGTTCCCACCTGTTGGTCCACTTCTGTCTCCTTTATGAAGAAGGTGATATAACATAACTGGTCAAATGAACCTATTGTTTCTTTGCTCTCATTTTTTTGGACATTAACTTTGTTTCCCATTTTTATCGCGCTTACCTAGCTATGTCTAAGAAAATTACTTGTTTGACGACCTAATCAATACTGTCTGTTAAGTCTCACTATTTTGTTTATTTGTTGTCTCCTCATTGTCACCTTCTTTGATAAAGTATGAAAAGGAATGATATACCAAGATAATGAATGAGACATTATGATGATGGATGAGACACCTAGATGTCAGGTGTGACTCCTAGATGGTGAATTAGACACCTAGATGACGAGTGAGACACCTACATGTCAGGTGTGACTCCTAGATGATGAATGAGACACCTAGATGACGCATGAGACACCTAGATGACGGATGAGACACTTAGATGTCAGGTGTGACTCCTAGATGATGAATTAGACACCTAGATGACGAGTGAGACACCTACATGTCAGGTGTGACTCCTAGATGATGAATGAGACACCTAGATGACGCGTGAGACACCTAGATGACGCATGAGACACCTAGATGACAAGTGAGACACCTAGATGTCAGGTGTGACTCCTAGATGATGAATGAGACACCTAGATGACGAGTGAGACACCTAGATGTCAAGTGTGACTTCTAGATGATGAATGAGACACCTAGATGACGAGTGAGACACCTAGATGTCAAGTGTGATTCCTAGATGATGAATGAGACACCTAGATGACGAGTGAGACATCTAGATGACGAGTGAGACACCTGGATGACGAGTGGGACACCTAGATGACGAGTGAGACACCTAGATGACGAGTGAGACACGTAGATGACGAGTAAGACACCTAGATGTCAGGTGTGACTCCTAGATGATGAATGAGACACCTAGATGACGGATGAGACACTTAGATGTCAGGTGTGACTCCTAGATGATGAATGAGACACCTAGATGATGAATGAGACACCTAGATGGCCGGTTAGACACCTAGATGATGAATGAGACACCTAGATGATGAATGAGACACCTAGATGACGGGTTAGACACCTAGATGATGAATGAAATACAAGATGACAGGTTAGACACCTAGATGATGAATGAGACACCAAGATGACAGGTTAGACACCTAGATGATGAATGAGACACCAAGATGACAGGTTAGACAACTAGATGATGAATGAGATACCAAGATGACGGGTTAGACAACTAGATGATGAATGAAATACCTAGATGACGGGTTAGACACCTAGATGATGAATGGGACACTTAGATGACGGGTTAGACACCTAGATGATGAATGAGATACCAAGATGATGGGTTAGACACCTAGATGATGAATGAAATACCAAGATGACAGGTTAAACACCTAGATGATGAATGAAATACCTAGATGACAGGTTAAACACCTAGATGATGAATGAAATACCTAGATGACAGGTTAAACACCTAGATGATGAATGAAATACCTAGATGACAGGTTAAACACCTAGATGATGAATGGGACACTTAGATGACCGGTTAGACACCTAGATGACGGGTAAGACACACAGATGATGAGTGAGACACATAAATGGTGAATGAGACACCTAGATAACGGGTGAGACACCTAGACGATGAATGAGATGCCAAGATGACGGGGAAGATATACTTAGATGACGAGAAAGACACCTAGATGACGAGGAACAAATCTAGATGACTGGGAAGACACCAAGATGATGATTGAAAGACCTAGATTTCGGATGAGACACTTAGATGACGAGTGAGACACCTAGATGACGAGTAAGACACGTAGATGACGAGTGAGACACCTAGATGACGGGTAAGACACGTAGATGACGAATGAGACACCTAGATGACGGGTAAGACACGTAGATGACGAATGAGACACCTAGATGACGGGTAAGACACGTAGATGACGAATGAGACACCTAGATGACGGGTAAGACACGTAGATGACGAATGAGACACCTAGATGACGGGTAAGACACGTAGATGACGAATGAGACACCTAGATGACGGGTAAGACACGTAGATGACGAATGAGACACCTAGATGACGGGTAAGACACGTAGATGACGAATGAGACACCTAGATGACGGGTAAGACACGTAGATGACGAATGAGACACCTGGATGACGAATGAGACACTTAATTGATGAATGAGACATTTACAAGATTGATGAGTTTTATAGATGGTTATAAGACCATCAGTTAACCTACAGATAGATACTGAGTCACAGTGTAAAGCTTGCTTGCTGCAGGTTACATTCATAATTAGTGGTAGGAATATTTTCTCAAGATGGTTACAGACCAACATTTCCCTTGACATGTACTTCTGTACTCGAGGCCAGTCTAGCTCCCCCCATCATGACCGCCAACCCAGCTTCTCCCCTCCCCCTTGGTATAGTGTATGCTAATTTTACCTAAATGCTCAAACATTCAATCAATACAACAATACATTGACAAGCAGTACAAATCACCAAATCTGAAATTACAGGAAGCAGCATTTTAATCTCACTATACTCCACAACAGCACATACAACTGACACTGACATCAGCATGACATCAAGACATGTGTCATAATAATGGACGAACAATGTGATGAACAAAATCAGTGCAATGCAAAATACTTCAACCAATCATTAATAACAGAAAAGCAATTGGATGAACAATGTCACTGCAATGCCTGGTAACTAAGTATAGTATCATGTGATGACTTCTCATGTTGCATATTGAAACTTGATGGATCTAAACAGGAATTCTCATAGTTAACTCACTTCTATACTTTTCATAGTTATAGCCCTCTAAGCCTACCTGACTTCTAACAGTTTTGATAATGATTAACTATACTTCTCATAGCTAATCCGATGTCCCGTAGCCAACTGTAAATAATTTTGGACGATGAAAAAAATCGTGCACTTCCTTCAAAACCAAAATTACGTGAGCATTTCTAAACTAATCAATAACGTGTCTGCCTAAGTTTGGGTTTCAGAATGTGGCGGGCTCATTTCGTCTTTCTTTGTTTCTTTCTTTCTCACTCTATCCAGACACCAGCTATGATTTCATCGAGTTATGACTATCCTGTGATTGATCCAGGTTGAAGTCAGAGAACTAATGGCCATTGACAGTTCAGCGTCTACCTCCAAACATGAAGTTCAGTGTCTGCCTCCAGACATGAAGTTCAGTGTCTACCTCCAAACATAAAGTTCAGTGTCTACCTACAAACATAAAGTTCAGTGTCTAGCTCCAAACATAAAGTTCAGTGTCTAGCTCCAAACATGAAGTTCAATGTCTGGCACTCGAGTAACCTTGCTACTCGGAGCAAATGGAGACACTTAATTCTTCAACATGTCTTACTTTCTTCAAACAAGTTATCCTGTGATGTGAATCTTGCTACCTTGATTATTGATTTAGGTCACAGCCTAGAAAACCCCGGCCGTAGAAAAACATCACTCTCATGAATGACCTTTCAAGAAGTTTCTCTCTAAACTCGGTCAACACGGGTCTTGTTTCTTTGTCATGACTCATTTCTTCTGGGTTCACTCCCTTTGAACTCTGAGTTGATTGCTCATATTTTGGTCGATTTTTACTCACACATTAGTCATCCCTTAGTTGACGGATAGATTAGAGAGGAGCTTGCTGTGATGTATCTAGTACTTCCCAGCTTTCTGAGTCATTTTCTCTTATACATGTCTGTCCAAAAAAAAAAACATTTCTATACAAAACAGTATCTAGAAAGTGACTTGTATCTATTGCGAGGTGAAGTGTAATTACTTTCCAGTTTTAATCTCATTATGATCCAGCATAAGAATCTTCACTTTGAGCCATGCGGTGCGCAAGTAGAAGAATGTTCACTTTTATCGATTCCGTGGGCAAGTATAACAATGTTTACCTTTAACCGCAAACAGAAGGTCAAGAATATTCACCTCGTCATGACCCCCGAAGCAGCAAAACACAAAGACTCAAGTACCACAAGTTTCTCGTATCCTTGTCGATAAGAGTAAAAAAACTCGGTCAAAAGCACTTCCACGTTATCTCAATCATCGTCTATTGATTGTCTTGTCGAGAGTTGCAGACACATGTCTGCTTCATTTCCCAACTATACCGATCACTAAATGTCTGCAGTATTGATTTCTGTTGACATCAGACATAATATCAGACTATGAGACTACCATGAAAGTGAAAACATCAGACATAACTGTTTGCCTGGTACTGTCTCTAAAGGAAAAATAACATTCATTAAGAAATGAAAACAGCCGAAAACGAAATATACTAGTACTTAATTAACGATTTTGGGTAGCAGGTTAAATAGTAATATTTTTAACGGAAACGTATAATTGTATAAAAAAGCAATAAATAAAAAATAGCACAGTTTTAAGTGTTGTATAAAAATCTAAATATAGCAAGTCAGAAAATCAATTCTCAACAATAAATATTATGGAAATAAGTAGAATATTATTTGGGCTTGATAAGATAGTTACAGGTATACTGAAAGCGCGAAAACAGAAGACAAAGGTTGGAGAAAAAGAATCTGTTTAGACTGAGCAGATGGCAAAGGAGAAAAAAGGAAACTTCTTCTTCTTCTTCGTACGCACATTTGTGATGATGCTTGGTAACCTGATTTTGAGTGGGTACCTCCGACTTCAGCACCTTTCCTTGCTAGGGCAGACTGTGGTCTTGCTAGGGCAGACTTTGATCTCGCTAGGGCAGACTGTGGTCTTGCTAGGGCAGACTGTGGTCTTGCTAGGGCAGACTTTGGTCTTGCTAGGGCAGACTGTGGTCTTGCTAGGGCATACTGTGGTTTCGCTAGGACAGACTTTGATCTCGCTAGGACAGACTGTGGTCTCGCTAGGACAGACTGTGGTCTCGCTAGGGCAGACTTTGGCCTCGCTAGGGCAGACTGTGGTCTTGCTAGGACAGACTCTGATCTTGCTAGGGCAGACTGTGGTCTTGCTAGGGCAGACTGTGGTGTTGCTAGGACAGACTTTGATCTTGCTAGGGCAGACTGTGGTCTTGCTAAGGCAGACTGTGGTCTTGCTAGGGCAGACTGTGGTCTTGCTAGGACAGACTTTGATCTTGCTAGGGCAGACTGTGGTCTTGCTAGGGCTGACTGTGGTGTTGCTAGGACAGACTTTGATCTTGCTAGGGCAGACTGTGGTCTCGCTAGGGCAGACTGTGGTCTTGCTAGGGCAGACTGTGATCTCGCTAGGGCAGACTTTGATCTCGCTAGGGCATACTGTGGTCTCGCTAGGACAGACTGTGATCTCGCTAGGGCAGACTTTGATCTCGCTAGGGCATACTGTGGTCTCCCTTACAGGATGCTGTCTTGTTTACATTTCATGTTCCACTCAATTTCCTGTACAAGTTAACGTTGCATAAATGTATAGTTCAATATTTAGTTATCACTTAGGATTCTTCTAACAACAACAGAAACAATAACCTGATAATTGTATGGCGATATTCAGTACAGTTTATATGCTTTTACATCAATGTTCATCGAAGGTATATCACTTACTATTCAAGGTTAAAGCAGTGATAACAATTTTATATCACTTTATAGCTTCCCACGTCATTAGCACTATTCCAGGCTGGTTCGTTACTTTATAACGTTTTTGAAGGTAGAAACATGTTATATTTCTGAAGGAGAACTATTTATAGCTTTTCTTTCTTTGGGGGGCAGCGTTATTGTCCATTATTTGGATTCTGTCAGGGACTGGTAGTCTGTCTTTTATTTGTAGAGCCCTGTCAGCCGTCCACATGTCGCCATCTGTTGATTTACCTGTAGATTAGTCATGTCAGCCTGTTCTACTTTGGGCATATCCTTCTCGACGTCATTCTCTATGGATTTTATGTATATCTAGTTTGTTTACTCTGGTCATCTTATATTGAAGCTATCAGATCACTTGAGTAAACGGATTAATTTATTCTATGAAGTTAATGTGAATCTGTATTTATCTTTTATAGACTACTCAAAGGCATTTGACTGTGTACAGCATCAGAAACTTTGGAAAATAATGGAAAAAATGGGATTTCCAACACATCTGATACAATTAATATCACTGCTGTATGTAGACCAACAAGCAGCAGTGAGAATAAATGGTGAAAAAATAACTTGGTTTGACATAAAACACGGGGACTGTCAGGGGTGCATATTGTCGCCTTACTTATTTACCTTGTATACTGAAAACTACTCCGGCCATCAAAGAAATGGAGAGATACCATCTATACATACTGGGCATCAGCGAAATGCGATGGCCAGAAGCAGGTAAAAGATCGGCGGAAAACGGTAAGTTAATAATACATTCAGGCAGAAATGATGGTAAAATCTGGGATGGGGTGGGCATTATTATGTCAAATGTAGCTGCAAAGAGCCCTGTAGAATGGGAACCGGTGAACAGTCGTATAATAAGAGCACGATACAACCTACGACACGGAAGAATGACAATAATACAGTGTTATGCACCCACGAATGATGCAAATGATGATGTGGAAGACGACTTCTATCACCAACTACAACAAATCATCAACAAAGTCCCTAAACACGACATCCTAATTGCTATGGGAGACTTCAACGCTAAGGTAGGGAAGGATAATACCGACGTTGAAAAAGTGATGGGGAAAGAAGAAATTGACATGGTTAATCAGAATGGAGAAAGATTAATTGAAGTATGTCTAACAGAGGGAATGGTCATTGGAGGCACAATATTCCCACACAAAGAGATACATAAAACAACGTGGATATCTCCAGATGATAGAACTAGAAACCAGATAGATCATTTTTTTAAATTCGAAAGCAATACAGAACATCTGTCATAGATGTAAGGGCTTATAGGGGTGCAGATGTCAACAGTGATCACAACCTGTGCATAGGGAAAATAAAACTAAAATTGAAAAGTCAACACAAGAAATCAGTACACAGAAAGATAAACAGTCACAGCCTACAAGAAGAAAATACTAACATTAATTTCAATCAGGAACTTGCCAATCATTCCAAAACACCAAGTGAAGTTGAGGAGATAGGTATAGAAGGGATATGGAATTCTTACAGCACAGCCATAATCACAGCAGCAAAAGTAAGCGCTGGACTGGAAAAACCAAATAGAAAAGCATGGATATCAGATAAAACATGGAAGTATATACATGAAAGACGAGCAGTCAAATTAGACATGTTGAATGCAAAAACAGATCATGAAAGAGATTTCGCAAAAGCAAAATACAAAGAAATAGACAAGAAAGTAAAAAGTTCAGCTAGAAGGGATAAACGAGAATACATAGACAATATGGCGAAAGAGGCAGAAAAAGCAGCAAAAACAGGAGACAGCAAAACTTTATATAACATACAGAAGAGGGTAACAGGTACTATTACATCTAAAGAAAGACCAATCCTTAGCAAAATTGGAACACTATTAACATCAAATAAAGACCAAAAGCAAAGATGGGCTGAACACTTCTAAGAAATACTTAATCGACTACATCCAAAAGAATTGTTAAACCTTGAAACTGACTTTCCAGCCCCACAACTAAATGTCAACCTAGATTAAATTAAATTGCATGAAATTGAAACAGCAGCGAATTTAATGGCTAACAACAAAGCTGCAGGTGAAGATGAAATAACAGCCGAAATGCTAAAAGCTATCAATAGTGACAACATGAGACAACTACAGAGAATGTTTAACAAGATTTGGAAAGAAGAAAAGGTCCCTTCTAATTGGAAGAAAGGAATCATTGTTAAAATACCAAAAAAGGGCAACCTTAGTGACTGTAACAACTGGAGAGGAGTAACCTTAATATCAGTTGTGTCAAAAGTATTTTGCAAGGTCATTTTGAATAGACTCAAAGATATAGTGGATACTGCAATGAGAGAAGAACAAGCAGGATTTCGAAAAGGGAGAAGCTATCTCGACCAGATCTTTACTCTCAGAATAATACTTGAAGAACATATTGAAAAGCAGAAACCATTAATACTGAACTTCATAGATTTTAAAAAGGCATTTGATAGCATACACAGAGATTCATTATGGAGAATTTTATGTCTATATGGAATACCATCTAAAATTGTCAACATCATTAAGGACTTATACAATGGATATGTTTGTGCAGTCAAGACAGAAGAAGGGATGAGTGAATGGTTCCAGATTGAAACAGGCGTGAAACAAGGATGTATACTGTCTCCTTTACTTTTTGGGATTACAATAGACTTCATAATGAAAAAATGCTGCACAGGTAACAGGACTGGGTACCTGGGACCTATCTAGAGGCAACTCCAGATAGGAAAAAAAGATATCGTTATGGAAACTCGCAGAGAAACCAACCGAGCATCAGGGATGCCAACTCCGAAGAGCTCATTCGTCGGCCCCAAACATGTGACAAGGGTTGGATTCTGGAATGTGAGAACGATGGCAGCACCAACAAAAACTACCCAGGTCATCAAAGAAATGGAGAGATACCATCTAGACATACTGGGCATCAGCGAAATGCGATGGCCAGAAGCAGGTAAAAGATCGGCGGAAAACGGTAAGTTAATTATACATTCAGGCAGAAATGACAATAAATTCCGAGACGGAGTGGGCATTATTATGTCAAATGTAGCTGCAAAGAGCCTTGTAGAATGGGAACCAGTGAACAGTCGTATAATAAGAGCACGATACAACCTACGACACGGAAGAATGACAATAATACAGTGTTATGCACCCACGAATGATGCAGATGATGATGTGAAAGACGACTTCTATCACCAACTACAACAAATCATCAACAAAGTCCCTAAACACGACATCCTAATTGCTATGGGGGACTTCAACGCTAAGGTAGGGAAGGATAATACCGACGTTGAAAAAGTGATGGGGAAAGAAGGAATTGACATGGTTAATCAGAATGGAGAAAGATTAATTGAAATATGTCTCACAGAGGGCATGGTCATTGGAGGCACAATATTCCCACACAAAGAGATACATAAAACAACATGGATATCTCCAGATGATAGAACTAGAAACCAGATAGACCATTTTTGTATTAGAAAGCAATACAGAACATCTCTCATGGATGTAAGGGCTTATAGGGGTGCAGATGTCAACAGTGATCACAACCTGTGCATAGGGAAAATAAAACTAAAATTGAAAAGTCAACACAAGAAATCAGTACACAGAAAGATAAACATCCACAGCCTACAAGAAGAAAATACTAACATCAATGTTTATCGAAGGTATATCACTTTCTATTCAAGGTTAAAGCAGTGATAACAATTTTATGCCACTTTATAGCTTCCCACGTTATTAGCACTGTTCCAGGCTGGTTCGTTACTTTATAACGGTTTTGAAGGTAGAAACATGTTACATTTCTGAAGGAGAACTATTTATAGCTTTTCTTTCTTTGGGTAGCCTTCTTGTCCATTATTTGGATTCTGTCAGGGACTGGTAGTCTGTCTTTTATTTGTAGAGCCCTGTTAGCAGTCCGCATGTCGCCATCTGTTGATTTACCTGTAGGTTAGTCATGTCAGCCTGTTCTACTTTGGGCATATCTTTCTCGACGTCATTCTCTATGGATTTTATGTATATCTAGTTTGTTTACTCTAGTCATCTTATATTGAATGTATCAGATCACTAGAGTAAACGGATTAATTTATTCTATGAAGTTAATGTGAATCTGTATTTATCTTTTATAGACTACTGAAATGGATTTGACTGCGTACAGCACCAGAAACTTTGGGAAATAATGAAAAAAATGGGATTTCCAACACATCTGATACACTTAACATCACTGCTGTATCTAGACGAACAGGCAGCAGTAAGAATAAATGGTGAAACAACAACTTGGTTTGACATAAAACAAGGGGTCCGTCAGGGGTGCATATTGTCACCCTACTTATTTAACTTGTATACTGAAAATATAATGAGGAATGTTAGAGAAGATGTAGACAAAGAGTATTATGATGCCATAACAAGTGGAGGTTATGAAATACCAGAGATTAGATATGCTGATGACACAGTGTTACTGTTCACAACACAAAAAGGAATGGAAAAACTAATTATGTCAGTCCGTAAGAACGGTGAAGAGCAAAACTACTATCTTAACGCGAAGAACACTAATTGTGTCAGTCTGTAAGAACTTTTATCTTAATGCAAAGGAAATTAAATTGATGACAACTGACAAAACAAACAAAGTAGCTGAAATACATATCAATGAAGAAAAACTGGAATATGTGGAGAGTTTTGAGCATATTGGATCATTACTATCTAATAATGCAGATACAATGAGAGAAAATAAAAGGAGGACATCAAATAAAAATAGTAAAAATGGTGTTTAATTTTCTTCCAAAACATGTCAGTAAAACTTACACACATTATTTCAGTTGATCTTATCTGAACATTCCCAGCTAATACATTTAAGACTGTAACAATTATGTTACTGCTGCACAAACAACGTTTAGCAAATATATTTTCTACAAAAGAGCAGTGTAATTTTCGTTTTCTACTTTCTATTCTCTAGACGGTAACAGCGTAATTTTTCATTTGTTTTCTAGTTTATTTTTTCTTGAAAGTAACAGCGTAATTTTTCATTTGTTTTCTAGTTTATATTTTCTTGAAAGTAACAGCGTAATGTTTCATTTGTTTTCTAGTTTATGGTTTTTTAATTGTTTTGATTAACATTACTTCTCTATCATTATTTTTCAAATTTCTTACTTTCTACATATTTATAAAACGTATTGAAATTCTAAATTAATGTTACAAGTGTTCCAAATGATGACGGATAATTTAGATTTTGTTTTCTAACTTGTATAACAGCGATTTAGAGATATACCTTAGACTTGATGAGGGCACTAACTAAAAGTACTGAAGTTGATTTTACTCCACAAAGTAACCTGTCTAAAACTGTGACCAAGTCCAACATGTAATTATCTGAACTTTATCTTCCCTCCCTTGTCTTGTCTTATCACATACCTCATGTACCTTTCGGCATTGAAAGAACAAATAGACGTCTTGATAGGGCTCGACGATTTTCTTCATATAATGAGAGATTTAATGCTTCTGGAATTTCCTCTCTCTATCTCCTGCGTGGGTGGCCTCTTCCTCTGTTACCTACAAATCTTAGTGTGAATGTTGTCTGTGATATACTGTCTGGTGGTAACCGTGTAACATGGCCAAACCATTTGATTTGCTGTTTCTGGATATAATGTAATACTGATGTTACTCAAAGCTTTGCCCTGATGGTGTCATTTCTTATTTGGTATCTTCTTGTAATATTTTCCATCCTCCTTAAACATCTCATTTCTGTCTTGATGAATTTTCTTCTGTTCTTTTCTCTCTATATACTTTTATTTGTGTTATCGTTATACCCACCATAAATTAAGAATGCTATTGATTTCAGAGTGTAACTTGTGATGAGAAAGCAGATATAGTTGTCCTGTGAGTTCAAAGACACGTGAGTAGTTACACGGACATCTTGAAACATTCCAGCACACAAAATTATCAGAGCGTAACAGTTGAACGCAATTTTTAATCTTCCAGAGAATGTCAACAAGTTGTTCACCTCCTGGTTGTAATTTCTGACTTGACATTATGTCTGGTCAAACTTATTTTCATCTTAAGTGTATATTATGTCTGCTCCTTCACTTTTATCAAACCACTCCAACTTTTGATGTTGTTATTGTTGTATCCAATTTCTCATTCTTTCATTTATCACAATTATCTTTTGCTGATTATTCATCAAATCTCTTTTATCAATATGTTAGAGAAGATGAGTGATAACTTCACTTCACAGATATAATTTTTGTTTGATTATAATTTTAGTGTAGCCATATTTATAAAATATCTAACAAAATATTTTCGAAGATTCTTGTGATGCCGTTCATATTTTTTTCAGTTATGTGAAATCAGTTTCTTGTTCTCATTCTAAATGTAACTTTTATTATAACTTAAGATATAGTCACCTCTTTGCTTTAGAATTTCAGTTTTTCTTTAGCTCATTGTAAGAACACATGTAAACAAAAGACACATCCAAAGCTATATTATTCACACATGCATATACGTATATACATACATACATACACACATATACATATATACATACATACATACACACATACATACATACATACATATAATTATACATACATACATACATACATACATACATACACACATACATACATACATACCTACATACATACATACATACATACATACATACACACATACATACATACATACATACCTACATACATACATACATACATACATACATACATACATGCATACATACATACATACATACATACATGCACACATATATACTCACATACATATATACGTACATAATACAAATGAACAGTTAGAAAGTCTGATTAATAATCTTTCATCTCCCATCTAATACTGCTTGTTATGTGTAGAAACGTCCTGTACTACACTAAACCTGGTATTTGTGTTGACAAGTTCAGAGACGAAGCGTTGAATATTTGAAGGACGTGTACTGCACATATCTTCACTGATATAAGAAGAAAGACGCATGAACGACTATATATTCCAGTGAAACATTGTAAGATTTTTATCATTACTGAGAGAGCTCCTTTAATAGAACAAAATATCTTGAAACTAGCAATGACGCGAAAGTGTATTTATTTAACAGCAGGTCACTTTGTACTTTATGTGTGTTTATCTTATATATTTATATTTTATCACACTTTGACAGGTTCATGAGCTTTAACTTCTACATTTTGATAATTATTTGTTTATTCCACAAAACAGTAATTTCATTACTTGTCAGAATATATATGTAATGTATAATGATCGTCAGTTTCCTCATATTATGACTTGAAATCTTGGTAAAAACTGACTCTGTCCTAGCAGAGATAGTCAGATGTGTGTAGTGCTGTTTTACCAACGAAAAAAATGTAAGTGAGAGACAGAATACCAAACGGTGACAAACAAATATTTAAGTGATAGAAATTATAAATTAATTCTATGGAAACGAGAACTTTACCTTTTATACTCCAGATTAAGTGAGAAAGAAAGAGCCCAAGACCAAATAGGCCTACAAATTAGCGCTTGATTGGTAGAGATCTTCTAGATAGGACGTCAATCATGTAATGCTGTTAGATAGAGTAAAGAATCTTCAATCTTGGAATGAGCATCATCTCTTTCGGGACACGCCCGTACAAGCTTTGCTCTGTTTCTGTAACCACTGAAGAGTATGAGCACTAACTGTACCTTTCATTTGTTGGTTCTGACAACCATGTATTCTACCAGTCAGCCAACTAGTTCTACCTTTCTCCCTCCTCACACTTCTATCTTTCAACTGTTGGTTCTGACAACCATGTATTCTACCAGTCAGCCATCTAGTTCTACCTTTCTTCCTCCTCACACTTCTATCTTTCAGTTGTTGGTTCTGACAACCATGTATTCTACCAGTCAGCCATCTAGTTCTACCTTTCTTCCTCCTCACACTTCTATCTTTCAGTTGTTGGTTCTGACAACCATGTATTCTACCAGTCAGCCAACTAGTTCTACCTTTCTTCCTCCTCACACTTCTATCTTTCAGCTGTTGGTTCTGACAACCATGTATTCTACCAGTCAGCCATCTAGTTCTACCTTTCTTCCTCCTCACACTTCTATCCTTCATGCTCTGTAGATATACATTATCAAAACATGAGTTTTCCTTTTCTCGTCCCAGCTTCTCTCAGCCTATCTATCCCGCCCACGGGAATCATATGTTGCAACAACGTTGCCAGCCATATGTTCGGCTACCTCATTTTGAATTCTATCCAGTCTGTCAATTTGAGTTCTGTGTAAGGGCTGTAGTCCCAGTCTGTTATCCCAGCCATCTTTGCCCTGATCTTCCTCTCTTTCTCATTATGTACCCTTCCAAGACGGTTTTCTCTAGATTATCATGACGTTTAATGTGTCCAAAATATTTAGGTTTTCTCTCTTTAATCCTCTTTAATAGCCAGCCTTCTTCAATATAAAGTTCTTGTAGTATGCATATATTTGTTCTTTTTTGTGTCCATGGTATTTGAAGAACTCTTCTGTAGCATTTACATTCAAAGGCATTTATGTGTTTCTCCGCTGTTTTGTTAAGTGTCCAGGTCTGACAGGCATATGTTGCAATGGGAAAGATGTATGCCCTTAAAAATCTTATTTTTGTAGTTCTGTGTGTTCCTCTCCACAGATTCTTTAGTTATTTTACGTTCTAAAGAACGATAGATGTCCTCCTTTTAATTTCCTTCATTAATAGTTAGCAGTGATCCAAACTATTCAAAACTCTCCACTTCTTCCAGTTTTTCCTCATTGATACATACATCAGCTGCCTGATTTGTTTTGTCAGTTGTCATCAATTTAGTTTTCTTCACATTAAGATAGAGGTTTTGTTCTTTGCTGTTCTTACAGACTGACATAATTAGTTTTTCCATTCCTTTTTGTGTTGTGGACAGTAATACTGTGTCATCAGCATATCTAATCTCTGGTATTTCATAACCTCCAATTGTTATGGTATCGTAATATTCTTTGTCTACATCTTCTCTAACACTCCTCATTATAGTTTCAGTACACAAGTTAAATAAGTAAGGCGACAATATGCATCCCTGACGGACCCCTTGTTTTATGTCAAACCAAGTTGTTGTTTCACCATTTATTCTTACTACTGCTTGTTGGTCTAGATACAGCAGTGATGTTAACTGTATCAAACATGTTGGAAATCCCATTTTTCCATAACTTTCCAAACTTTCTGGTGCTGTACACAATCAAATACCTTTGAGTAGTCTATAAGGGATAAATATAGATTCACATTAAACTCTCTGCATTTCTCTATTATTAATCTTATATTCAATATATGATCTCTGGAACAGAATAGGCCAAGCAAAGACTGCATTTCAGAGAATGAGAAACATATTAACCAACACATCCTTATCAATGAATGTTAGAAAACGAGTCCTAAAATGCTATATTGAACCTATCTTGTTATATGGAAGTGAATCATGGACAATAGGCAAGTCTGCACAAAAGTCAATGGAAGCAGCAGAAATATGGTTTATTAGAAGAATGTTACGAATCCCCTGGACAGCAAAAATAACTAATGAAGAATGTATGAGAAGAGCTGGAGAGACAAAAAAACCTTGTCAAAAAGATAAGAGAGAGACAATGTACTTTCATAGGACATGCAATGAGAAGAGGGGGCATTGAAAATATTATAACAACAGGAAAAATATAAGGAAGAAGATCAAGAGGAAGACCAAGAGAAATGATACTGGACAGTCTGACGGGACAGTGTGAGAGGAGATCACCAAATGAACTGATGGCCTGCATGAAGGATCGTGTACTCTGGAGAAGCATAATAGCCAACGCCAGTCGGTACGGCACATGATGATGATGATGATGATGATGATGATGATGATGATGATGATGATGATGATGATGATACTCTTCCTTGACTGAAACCAGCTTGAAACATATTAATTTCTTCTTTTATTTTCTTACATAGTCTACCCATTATGATTTTAACAGAATTTTACTGGCATGACTAATCAGGGCAACAGTTCTGTAGTTTGTGCATAATTTCAGGTTACCCTTTTTTTGGCAGTGGTATGAATACAGTTCTTTTCCATTCTTTTGGCCAAATACCTGAATGCCATATCTTTTTACATAGTGCATGATAGATTGTTACACGTTCTTTCCTCCTGCTTTAATAAATTCAGCTGTTATCTCATCACATCCTGGTGATTTACCATTTTTCAGATTCTTTATTGCCCATACAACTTCTTCAATTGTCGGTTCGGGTTCTTTCTCCTCCAATAATACTTCATACTGTTGATTTCTGCTTTCACAGTCGATTGTTTCATACATTCCTCTGCAATATTCCTTCCATCTTTCTTGAATTTCCTCTGTCTCTATCAAGGTATTCCCCATCTTGCCATAAATTACATTTAGCTTAGGTGTTACATTTCTCGTCAGTGTCTTCACCTCTTGAAATATTTCACTATCTCTTCCACACTTCTGATGTCTTTGTATTCTTTCACAACAATCTTGTATGCATTTTTTTTATTTTCTTCTGTTTCTTCGTATTTATTTTGTTAAAGATTTATATTTCTCTTTGTTGTTGTTTGTCACTTTCCTTTGCGTATTCATTTCTCTACGGTTTTTATCAGTTCTAGTGTGTCTGCTGTAATCTATCCATTCTTTTGTGTTTTCTTTACTGGAACCACATCTTTAGCTGTTGTTATTAAGAAATCCCTGGCCTGTGTAGCCAAATTATTTGGTGTCATCTTCTCCTGTACAGCCATCAGGATTTCGAAATGGTTCTTCACTCCTATACCATATTGTTCTGGTATTTTTGTAAGATCAAAGCGGAGTGATCTTAATCCCCTAACTGTCTTTTTTATCTTTATCTTCATGTTTGCTATTAATAACTCATGATCCATGTCACAGTCATCACCTGGTAAAGTTTTTGCTGATGTTATACTTGATCTCCACCTTCTTTGCACTAAAATGTAATCTATTTGATTCTTTGTTTTCCCACCAGGTGACGTCCATGTGTAAAGTCTTCTTTAATATTGTTTAAAAAGTGTGTTAGCGATCATTAGCTGATTTTCCATGGATAAACCCATTAGATTGTCACCTGCCTCATTTCTATGTCCTATGCTAAATTTCCCTACAACATGTCCTTTATCTTCTGCTCTCTCTGTACCAGTCTTTGCATTAAAATCGCCCATTATTAATATAATATCATTTTCCTGTACCTGGTCTATCGTCGTTTGCAGTGTGTTATAAATGTCTTCTATTTCCTCTTGTTCTGGAATACTCAAGGAAATAGAAAACGAGGAAGACCTAGACTTACTTTGAGGAGAAGAAGAAGTATGATAGTGCCCACAAACAAGGGATACACATGGAAGGAAGCAGAGAATAATTCCAAGAACAGGAATAACTGGAGAGGATTTATCCGTGGTCTATGCTCTCGAGTGAAGTGAAAGGCGATGATGATAATGATGATGATGTTACACTGTGCAGCACTGACTTCACAAATCTCTTCTTCCACATCTCACTCTTTAGACACCCTAGTACTATCCCTATTTCATGATCGCATATGAATGCATATTGAGACTTGATAAGTGATACAAGTAGTGATTGATACGGCACAAGGTATATGATCACTTAGAAGGAGTAAGGTAAGAACGAGAATCATGGGAATAAAGATTGTAGGTGAAAAAAAACAACAAATAAGAGCCCCATTCCTTAACTGACGGATAGCATCACCTGGTTATGTAATACTTCATTTTCTGTTCGGTACAGGTAGTGGTTAAATAATCAGAAACGATGATGCTGCCGTGGGAACTGTGAGAAGACAGTAAACACGTGAGTAGAGAATTTACGGTATCCTATATCAAGGTTCCTAGACTTACTTGGACAAGAGAAATTATGACAGTGCTCAGAGACAAGGGATACATACTTCAAGGAAGCAGAGAATAATTCCAAGAACAAGGATGATTGCAGAGCCTGGATGGAATACGAAACAGAAAGGAGTGAGCAGTTTAAAGAAAGCAGAACTGTGAGTTATTGGGCTTGTAATTGTTATCTTATTAAATGTTAACGTTTTTCCAACATCATTTCTTCATACATAACAATGAGTGTCTCTAGTTATAAATGTAATTACACTTCGGAGAACATGAATACTACTCAGACTGTTTCTAAGATGAACATTTATTACATTAATTTAATTTATTACTTACTGTTCAGCATTATTCGTGCACTTCCTTGAGAAAATTCATCTCTATTGTAGCACATATTGTAGCATAAATTCCAGTTATTGCTGTAACAGTGAGTATAGCATTGCCTGTGAAGCAGTCAGCAGCAGATAATACATCATGATATTCAACGAGACAAACTCGATTCAACAGAATCTACTGATTTATAACATAAGGCTAATGCAGGAAGCTCCTTCATTCCACAGTCTATCTGATAATGCGAGGACAACCATTGCTGTAACAGGACTTGCTTGAAACATCATTAGATTGTTTGTGATAAAAAAACCATCTCTCTAATATTTTCCTTTTTTATTTGGTGTTGGCCGATATCTTCTGTCTGGCAAGTTCTGTCGTGGCTTTTTTTTTTAATGAAATTTAGTTTCTAATCTTACAACTGAACTGAAGATGGTTCCAAATTTAGACTTGTGTATTCTAGAAATCACTCGTCTAGCAACCGAAGGATCGAGGGTTCGAATCCCCAACTGAGCGGGATTTTTTTCTGACCAATGCGGCCCCGGGGTTCACCCAACCTGGGAAAATGGGTACCAGAGAAGTCAGGGAAGGTAAACCGGCCAAGCATGATACTAACCACATCAGACTTTCATGTGCCGAAGGTCATGGAAAATACGAGCCTAACACCGTATTCCTAATATGCCTTAATGGCGTGGAAACGGGAATGTTACCTTTTTTATATTTTAGAAATAGTGAAAGCATCTATAAATGTTTTATCTCACGTAGCTTTCTGTGTCTCTTTTTACATAATTGTTTGGATCATGATGGAGAGATTATTTGCTGTCTTCTTTTCCAAACTCTGGTAACACCAATTAGAGTTTGGTTGCTTGGAATGTTAATGTTTTGTTTGTTTCTGCTGCTGTTCAAGTTTATTATATTGCAGTGTTATATAAGCTGGAGCACAAACACACCTGGGACTCCAGTTATTTGATAGTATACATGACTAACGTTGATTTGACGGTGAGTGTTAGACTCTTGAAGAGCTGGTTCCCCGTTGCCATGGTAATACTAGCTTGTATCGTTATTTCTCTCAAACTGGTTACAGTCAGAGGGAAGCGCCGTCAGCTGTCATCTGTCACAAAGACACGAAGATCAATGTCCAGGACAGTTTAAACTGTTTTCATGATCGGTCTCAAAGTTTTTATTTTAATATTCGTAACAATGTACAACGATTTAGCCTATCTCGTAAACTTCTGTTATGATATCAATGGCTTCAAAGTACTTTTTATAAACTTTTTTTTCAATGACACGTTTACATATTTTAACAGCGCGTGCAATTTTGTATTCCAGATTGCTTTTAACAAAAAAGTTCAAAACTATATTTTAAAAAATTTTTTTACATTCAGTTTTCAAGTAAAGCTCAATTATGATCTTTAGAAAAGAAATAAATTACTCACTAGAAAAAGATATGGAAGTTTTCAACTCATTTTATGTGCCAGTAAATAATCAGTATAGTAGACGCTGTCTTAAAATACATATTGTTAATAAGTAGATCGTGACAAAAGTTTAAAATGTAACGGATATTTTCGTAACACACAGAAGACTGATTTTTAAAACATTTTAAAAGATCAAATCAGTTTCAGTTTTCAGTAACACGTTCTCGGTATCATCGCGAATGAGATACTCGGATAATACTCCGTTTACTCCTCCGCCTGTACCAGTGAATATCGCACAGAATGTTCATTGATCTCATCAATTCTTGATGATGAGCCACTCAGTAAGGACAATATTTTCGTAACTACAAAAATCCAAGTGCGAAACCATTCAGTGTCGCTATTGCCACCAACTCCGTAGCTAAGGCAGAAATTTCAACCAGGACACACAAAGACCATTCTTGACTTTTGGTCAGGTAGATATAACTAAGCACTATCAATGTCTATTCATGCGAAGTTCACAGCTCACATGAGCGCAATATTAACTCTACCTTGTAACTCACCACACAGAAACAACCTCCATCTTGAAAGCAATGAAGGCACTGTTGTTCATTTCAGACGTCGGTGCGTCTCTGTCGGCACCACACTCAGTTAAACCACATCCAACCATCACACTCAGTTAAACCTGATCCAGACACCACACTCAGTTAAACCACATCCAACCATCACACTCAGTTAAACCTGATCCAGACACCACACTCAGTCAAACCACATCCAACCATCACAATCATTTAAACCTGATCCAGACACCACACTCGGTTAAACCACATCCAACCATCACACTCAGTTAAACCTGATCCAGACACCACACTCAGTTAAACCACATCCAACCATCACACTCAGTTAAACCTGATCCAGACACCACACTCTGTTAAACCACATACAGCCACCACGCTCAGTCAAACCACAACGAGCGACCACAGGACACAAGTACCTCCAATCAGCAGCGCAGAAACTCCTCGTCAAATATTATGGCACTGAATGTGTTTGATGTGAGAGCTTGAAGCGATCAAATGCCATCTGCCGCAACTGCTGAACCAGTAGATCGAATGTTAAAATGTAAACATTTAAAAGTAACCTCAAATGTTGGGAAGAAAATATTTTATTCTTAAACCTCAAGCCATTTTCTACAAGTAAATAATCCTGCTTTCTCCTGTTGCTAAAATACGGTTAAAGGGACACAATCCACTAAAACTTATGAGGACATGTATGTTACTGAAACATTTCAAGTTTTTAATAATCATTACCGGACAAAGTTTATTCTTTTAATGCGTATCTTTTCTATTAGTACTAGACAAAATTAAGTCTTCCTCATCTTTATCATTAATTCGTCTTTGTCACTGACAAGAAACAGTGTTTGTTGTGTTCACTATTGTTATATATTGCGATCCTTGACAGTACTAAACACCGGAAGTTGTGATATAGTAAAAAATTCATAAAACATTGAAATATAACTTTAACATTTATTATTATTAATTTTCGGATGACCAAGCGAGTGCGGGTTGGGAAAGATCTATGGAATGAGTTGTGTCAAATCGTTTATGAGCGTGAGTAAAAGCACAGATCTGACTAAAATGTCCTTTTCAAAATAGTTTCCACTTTGTTCATTGCAGTTCTGTCAGCGCTTCACTTCACACAGCGCCTTGATTCATCGAGAAAAGGGTACCTTCTCACCTTGTAGCTAACTACTCACAGCGTTTTTAATCTCTTCACCTATACTGAACTTATTCCTATCTAGCGAACCCTTGAGAGATGCAAAACGTAATATTCACATAATGTGAGGTCAGGTGCATGTGCAGGATGTGCAAGACGCTCAAATCACAGATTCTGAATTCAACAAATTTATGTTTTCTGCCAGGTAGAATGTCGGCACCCCTTTCTTCCTGGAAGTAATGTACCCAATAATCTGCTAGGTCTTCAAAACTTTGTAGAACAGTTTTACTAATCCTCGTAATATACTTTCAGATCAGGGGCAACATTATCTGTGAAACTAAAACAGCGAGTTCCAGGTACATCATGTATCATACACGTGTACTATAGAAAACATTTCACGTCTCGCCAGCGAAATTACATCATCTACGTCCAGAGTCGCAATGTGCAGAAATTAGGTCATCACCATCACAATCATTATCACCATCATTATCATTATCGTCATTATAATCATCATCATCGTGGTCTGCGGGGGTGGGGGGGGGGGCATAGGCCACGGATAAAGGCTCTCCAGGCATAACTGTTCTCTGAGCACTGTCACAATTTTCTCTTCTCCAAGTAAGTCTAGGTCTTAATCCACTTCTATTTCCTTGAGGATTCCATGTCAGTGTCTGTCTTGCTATGCTGGTGTCAGATTTCCTGGGTGTGTGCCCAATTCATTTCCATTTCCTAGACAGAATTTGTAGGTTCGTAGGCGCTTGTCCTGTCACTTCCTAGACAGAATTTGTAGGTTTGTAGGCGCTTGTCCTGTCACTTCCTAGACAGAATTTGTAGGTTTGTAGGCGCTTGTCCTGTCACTTCCTAGACAGAATTTGTAGGTTTGTAGGCGCTTGTCCTGTCACTTCCTAGACAGAATTTGTAGGTTCGTAGGCGCTTGTCCTGTCACTTCCTAGATAGAATTTGTAGGTTTGTAGGCGCTTGTCCTGCCACTTCCTAGACATAATTTGTAGGTTTGTAGGCTCTTGTGCTGCCATTTCCTAGACATAATTTGTAGGTTTGTAGGTTCTTGTCCTGCCACTTCCTAGACATAATTTGTAGGTTTGTAGGCTCTTGTCCTGCCATTTCCTATACATGATTTGTAGATTTGTAGGCTCTTGTCCTGCCATTTCCTAGACATGATTTGTAGATTTGTAGGCTCTTGTCCTGCAATTTCCCAGACCCCCTCGTTCCTGATCATGTCCTGTTATTTAATTTTCAAAATCCTCCTCAAGCAGTAGTTTATTGAGGTTTGTATCCTCTGTTGTGTTGCCTTGGTCACATGCCAAGACTCGGAACCATATATCAGTACAGTCCTTACATTTGTATTTAAATGTCTACATTCTTTGATGAGCATATTTTGTTAAGTTGGATAAATGCTGCCTGGCCTTTGTTATTCTACGTTTAACACCCTTTTCCGTTATCCCGTATTTATCCACTATGCTGCCTAAATATGTGAAACACTCTACCTCCTCAACTGGCACTCCGTCGACTACCATGAGGTTATTGCTTGTGCTATTACTTTTCATTATCTTTGTTCTCTTGCTACACGATAACGCCAGAAAGACCGTTAAGCACATTGCCAAGCTTGGCTGGACTGTGCTATCACTCCTCCATATTATCCAGATCTGCCAACTTCTGATTTACATTTGTTTTTGGCCCATGAATGATGGAAAACATTTTCTCGTGGGAAATATTTTCTTAACACCGACCTCATAAAAGCGACTGTGAAACAATGGGCAACTTCTGTTGGTGCAGATTCTTGCAAGCGCGGCAGACAGGTTCTTGTTCATCGCTGGCAAAAATACGTAACAAATGACGGGAAAATAATGTTTTCTAGCTGAGTCTATCAAGTAGTGTTATTGTGTTCCCTGTATCTGCTGAAGTTTCCATATAAGTTTTCCATGTCAATTTTCCATCTACATTTTCTATATAAATTTTGCATATAAATTTTGCATATAAATTTTGAATATAAAAAATTAGGAGGTATCACTTTCGAAGTGACCCTCGTATTTTGACTTTCTTGTTCTAATGTTTTCCTGCATTTTTATTTTCAGGTTTAGTTGATTTGAAGTAGACATACTGAGGCAATATTTGACTGACGAGAGAACAAGTTGAAGTATTTAGTTTGTATGTCATCATGATCTTTACTAATTGAAGGTAAATGATTTTGATTATTAAAGTGTAAACATTATAATATATAGACAGCGAAAGAATTAGAAGTGGACACATAATAAAATTTAAATAAAACTCTACAGAAAATGTATTTTGAACCTTAAATTATGTTCTCCACATACAGTATAGTAGTAATTAGAAGGTAAATTCTGTTATAAACATGCAGCATAGTATTAATTAGAAAATACATAAATTCTGTTCTTCACAAATAGTGCTAATTAAAACGTAAATTATGTTCTCCACATACAGTATATTACTAATTAGAAGGTAAATTCTGTTATAAACATACAGCATAGTACTAACTAGAAAATACATAAATTCTGTTCTCCACATACAGTATATTACTAACTAGACGATTATCCCCAGTGTAATGCGTCTTTGTTAGATTATAAGTGCCAACATGTTATAATGTTACCCATAAATGTAGCAATGATTAAGCTATCTATCTGTCCTGGACTATAAATGTAGAAATGATTAAGTTTCCTATCTGTCCTAGAAAATAAACATGCCAGTGACTGTACTACATTATAAGTCAAAAATTACGTTATACGCTACCTGTATATTCTAGTTTATAGATGTAGCAATACTGCAATGTTACATATACCTCTTAGATTATAAATGTAATAATATCGTTGATGATATTTATCGTTGCATGATTAAAATTGTAACAACGCCCTAATGTTGCCAGTCCTTTATGGATTATAAATGTAGTTATATTACAAAGTCACAGTCCAATCAGGATAAAACAATGATCGATTGAAATAACTTGACAATTTCGAGGACAGGAAAAAAAAACGAAACATCTAAGATACAAAAAATGAGCACTTGACTGGCAGAGATTTTCTTGGCTACGACATCGAACAAGTAACCTGGCTAGAAAAAGTGGGCCAAGTAACCTGGCTAGATAAAGTCGGACAAGTAATGTGGCTACATAAAGTCGGACAAATAATGTGGCTAGATAAAGTCGGACAAATAATGTGGCTAGATAAAGTCGGAAAAGTAATGTGGCTAGATAAAGTCGGAAAAGTAATGTGGCTAGATAAAGTCCGACATGTAATGCGTCTAGATAAATAGGAACAAGTAATATGGCTAGACAAAGTCCGACATGTAATGCGTCTAGATAAATAGGAACAAGTAATGTGGCTAGATAAAGTCAGACAAGTAACGTGATTATATAAAGGCGGACAAGTAATCTGGCCAGATAAAGTCGGACAAGTAATGTGGCTAAATAAAGTCGGACAAATAATGTGGCTAGATAAAGTCGGGCAAGTAATCTTGCTAGTTAAAGTCGGACAAGTAATATGGTTAGATAAAGCCGGACAAGTAATCTTGCTAGATAACGTCGCACAAGCGATGTGGTTAGATAAAGTCGGACAAGTAATCTTCCTAGATAAATTCGGACAAGTAATGTGGTTAGATAAAGTCGGATAAGTAATCTGACTAAATAAAGTCGGACAAGTAATTATCTAGACAAATTCGGACAAGCAATGTGGCTAGATAATGTCTGGCACGTAATTGTGGCTAGATATAGTCGGATAAGTAATATGGCTAGAAGTCGAACAAGAACGGGAAAAGAGAAGAAGAATATGTTGGGTTGAAAATGAGACAATAGAAATAATATAAACAGAGTCAGGCTGAAAATCATTTAGGAAAAGTATGTAATGATTTATTCTCTATAAGGATTATATAGTGGATAAATGATTGAAATGATGCTGATGTAGATGAAAGTGGTGAGAAAATAATATGCAGGTAAATAAAATATAGTAGTATTGTATGTAACAGTCGTACAAGAAACTAGACTGGGTGTGACTCCTCTTTGTTCCTGCAAACTCCTGGAGTGACTGAAGAATGATGACTGGACGAACTAAAATGTTTTAATGAAGAATGTACATACAAGTATGTCCATGAAGTAGATGAAGTATGATACACCTCGAGGGTCAGATACGATGTTTCATAAACGTGGAAACGTTTAGTCAGAGCAGACAAACAGACAAAAAAGAGTTGTTCAAAGAAAGCTGAAATAAGAGTTATAGAGTTGAAGACTAGATCTGTAAGTAACACAAACAGGAAGAATGTCGTTTTCTTAATTGTTGGTGTTTCTGGCAGGAACATTCCATCATACATAACAATGAGTGTTAGAAGTTTAGTTATAAATTTAATTAAACTTCGGAGAACAGAAATAATACTCAGACTGTTTATAAAATGAAAGTCTGTTACATTAATTTCTTATTTATTTTTCAGCTTTATTCTTGCATATGTTACACTTTCGTGACAAATTCCTTCTCTACTATGTCATATGCTGTAACAAAATTTCTAGTTATTCCTGTGACACTGAGTATAACATTTTCTGTGAAGCAATCAGCATCAAGTAATATATCATGATATCCAACGAGACAAACCTGCTACAAGACAGTGAACTTCTGAATAATACATGGTTAATGAACGATCTTAGAATCTTGTATGAAGTTCTTGCACTTCACAATCTATTTTTGAATGTGAAGATCGTGGCACAACCCATAATTTATATAATAGGACTTACGGGACACATTATCGGTTTGTTTGTGATAAAAAAATGTGGACTAAAACGTATTTTAAATATTCTGCTGTTTTATTTGACAGTGGCCGACATTTGCTGTCTGCTAGGTGCTGCCATGTCTGTTTTTATATATTTAGTAAGTAATCATTTAAATGAACTGATGATATTGTCATATTTAGACAATTACATTTTAGATATAATGAGCGAGTCTATGTCAATTTTAACTGAACTAGGATTCACTGTATCTTCTTTTATAACTGTTTGGATCATGATGGAGAGATTACTTGCTATCTTCTATCCTCTTATTTTTCAAACTTGGGTGACACCAGTCAGAGTTTGGTTGCTCGGACTATCAACGTTTCTTCTTACAGCCGCCTTGGAAGTTTGTTATTTTACACAAAAATATACCACCGGATATGAACACGTCTCAAACTTTAGCTATCAATATTTGATAACAGACTCTAATGCTGATAGAACGATTTATATAATAACACACATCTTTGTATACTGGATCCCTGCTGTTACCGCAATACTGGGTTGTATCGTTATTTCTGTCAAAATTGTTACAGTCAGAAAGAAACACTGTCAACTTTCATCTGTCACAAAGTCATCAAAATCACTGGCTCGGACAATGGAAATGTTCTTGTTGGCCAGTCTAAAAATTTGTATTTTAATATTTATGATAATATTCACTGATATAATCTACCTTAAACACCGCTATTATGATATCATCAGCTATAAATTTTTTATTTCTCTTAATGGTTTCTTTGACACTTTTATTTTCTTTAGCAGCGCTTGTAACTTTGTGTTCCACGTGGCGTTTAACAGAAAATTCAGAACTATATTTTATGATTTGTTTACATTCCGTTCTTAAGTAAAACAAAACTCCGATCTTAAGGAAAGAAAGAAACTACTCGCTAGAAAACTGTATAGTTTTGACCTCATTTTCTCTACCATTAAGTAAGCAGTAACGTAACATTTAAAAAACAAATGTTAATAGGTACATCGCCTAGCTAAAGGTTAAAAAATATTAACAGGCACATCGTCCTAGCTAAAGGTTAAAAATAACAGGTACATCGTCCTAACTAAAGGTTAAAAAATATTAACAGGTACATCGTCCTAGCTAAATGTTAAAAAATATTAACAGGTACATCGTCCCAGCTAAATGTTAAAAAATATTAACAGGTACATCGTCCCAGCTAAATGTTAAAAAATATTAACAGGTACATCGTCCCAGCTAAATGTTAAAAAATATTAACAGGTATATCGTCCTGACTACATGTAAAAAAAAAATGTTAATATGTACATCGTCCTAAATACAAGTAGAAAAAATATTAACAGGTACATCGTCCTGGCAAAAGGTAAAAAAAAAGATAACACAGACGACTGATTTTAAAAAGATTTAAAGAATCAAATACTAAATGTAAAAAAAGTCAATGTAACCTTAATGGTCCAGATCAAAATAATATTTTATTCTTAAAACCTGAGTCATTTTCTGGAAATAAAACTTTCTTTTCTTTCCAACTGCCCAAGTGTGAGAGACACAATCCACTGAATCTGATGAGTAAATGTCTTTTTACTTTATCCTTCCTCTTGTACCGTGAAGTGTCGAGGGGAGATTTAGTTGGCGTTTCTGGCCCTAATGTGTGGCCCCTGTGATGGTCATGCTATAATTAACGAGTAACAACGTTTCCAGCAAGATACCATCTATCCATCTCTATCTGGGGTTTTCCCCTTGATCTGTGTCCTGTAGTTCCTTCGTTGAAAGCTCTTGAGGCTGGCTGTGAGTGTGACTAGAGAAAATGTGTGGAACTAAAATATTCCAAGGGTTATAATAGTCAGTGTTATCAGTTCATTCTTTTAATGTGTTATTTTTTCCATTAGTACTAGACAAAGTCTAGTCTTTGTTGTTAAGAAGAGACAGATGTTTAATTCTGTTCACCCTTGTGATATGTTGAGATCGTGACAAGACTAGACACCAGAATTTTTTATGTAGTCCAAAACGTAATAAAACGTTGAAATATAACTTTAAACTTTGTTATTAAAATGTATTATTGTTATACATATTTCTATCACATGTACGGCCAAACAATCTATAAATATGTAGTCATCTAAATCAGATTTGGATAAATCTCTAATAAAAGGATATAGAGGTGTATGGTGTAGTTTTACAAAGTGGCAGAGGAATGAGTAAAGTGAGAAAATAACGAATAGAAAGTATGAAAATGTATAAATGAAAAACATACAACATCCGATATTTCGGAGTGAGCCTTTTTCGACACTTACGTGCACAAACGAGACAAAAAACATATAATTAAACGAAGAATGTATCTTAATATGGCCTCCTCCAGAAGTAGGAAACAGAGAAATACGAGTCCACTAGAAGAGGCATAGAGACCACGCGGGCAACTCAAAGGATAAGCCGATAGAGCCAATAGTAAAGAAAAGGCGGTGAGAGAGGAGGAGAGAAGGGAAATAGAAACATGATATACGCTAGAGGAGGTGTGAGGGGGGTGCAGGGGAAAAGGGAAAATGAGAGATAATAAATGAAGAACACAAAAACCTGCAGGAAGAAAATGTGAAACTGGTGAATAGGACAAGACCTTATAAACACCTATAGGTCGCCAAAGAAGACGAGAAGGTGGCGATAGGGAGGGAGAGCTAGGAGAAAGAAGTAGAGTTAAAAAAATAGGGAGTGGAAAACTAAAGAAGTTACAGAAAGCTGAAGAGAGTGTTAATTCCAGCTTGGTGGAGACAGCCAGTCTGGAAAATAAAGCGCTGTCTTAGGACCCTCCGAGATCGTACATCAGCAGAACAAGAGCGGTTCGTACTAACAGAAATGTCCTGTTTTCCCCTGTGGTTGCTAAGGCAAGAATTTTAAGCCACAGATGTCCAGGCCCTCTTAGAAATATCATTAAGATGTTGGCGAAAACGATCTCCTAAGCGTAAACCGGTCTCCCATGTGTACTTCATACCACAACGTTTGCACATAATAGCATAAATAACATTGAGTGAAGGGCAGGTGAAACCCTCCTAACTGATAACGTGGACTTAGGAAAGGAGATCTGGCTAGCCTCGACAACAAATGGGCAAGTGTTGCATCTACGGCGTCCGCAACGTCTGATATAATAAAAAGTGTCGTCTGTCTTAAGGCGACTTCGAACTAAAAGGTCCCTGAGGTTCTTGTTCCGTCTGTAGGCCACCAATGGGGGTTCCCCAAAAAGTTAACATGTATCAAACTCGGTCTGGAGGAGATAGAGATGGCGAAACAGTATGTTTTTAACTGCCAAGCTATGAGGGTGGTGCATGAGTACCATTTTCCGCCTAGTTTACTGTACAAACTATACTTGTGTATGTATAGAATTTTACTTACTGTATAATATTTTGTCATCACTTAGGATTCTTTTAACAACAACAGAAACAATAACCTAATAATCTCTATTTCATCATGCACTAACGCAAGAACCTGGAGTACAGCGCCAGAGAGAGAGAGAGAGAGAGAGAAAGAGGGAGGGAGAGAGAGAGAGCATCTTCATGAATGAAATAACGCAAATTTTTGAGCAAGCACAAATTAATATTTTGTCTCAGTCAACTTTAGGTTACGAACTTTGCGTATCTATCTGTCTGTCTGCCTGCCTGCCTGACTGCCTACCTGCTTGTATGGCTGCCTGGCTGCCTGCTTGCTTGTCTGTCTGTCTGTCTGTCTGTCTGCCTGGCTGCCTGCTGCCTGAATGTCTGCCTGCTTGTCTGGTTGCCTGGCTGCTTACTTGCCTGACTACCTGCCTGCCTGTATAGCTGACTGCCTGCATGGCTCCCTATCTGTCTGTCTATCTATCTGTCTGTCTGTCCTTCTGTCTGTCTTCAGTTTCGAATTATCTTTGAAATATGACCTCTATTCATTTATCTAAAATCAATTTTGAGAATTACAGATTACTTCACATTTGTCAAAAATATCTGTTTCAAGTGTACACTTATGTCTCAGTAGTGTACATGTGTGTCTCAACAATGTACATGTATTCCTCAACAGTGTAGATGCACGTCTCAGATTTCCAAGAATCAAAATATCTGTGTATTAAGATAAAAGGGCAACCAAAACTAGCTACAATTTATTAAACTAAACTCATACATTACGAGAGAAAATTGACTAGAGATTGTGAGACTAGACTAAGAAATTATGAGACTAAATTGACTAGAGATTGTGAGACTAGACTAATACCTTATGAGACTAAATTGACTAGAGGTTGTGAGACTAAACTCATACATTATGAGACTAAATTGACTAGAGATTGTGAGACTAAACTGACTATACGTTACGAGCCTAACCTGGCTAGAGATTATGAGACTTAACTGACTATACATTATGAGACTAACCTGGGTACAGATTGTGAGACTAAGCTCATACATTATGAGACTAAACTGACTAAAGATTGTGAGACTAAACTCATACATTACAAGACTCAATTGACAAGAGGTTGTGAGACTACACTGACTAAAGATTGTGGTACTAACATGAGTAGAGAATGTGGCACTAAACTGACTAGAGATTGTGAGACTTCACTGACTAGAGATTGTGAGAATAAACAACAATTTGAGAAACAGTAAAATAGATGTTTTAATTTCTTCTTCAAAACTGTTAATAAAAATTATACACAGTCTTAGACTTCTTCCTCAGACAAATATGTCTGTCCTATCCCTTGTCTCATATAACGAAATAGTATGTGGTGCTGTGTTTACTATGTTACTATTTGTTTTTGCTGAATATAATGTTGGGGGCACTAGCTGAAGCCGGGTTTGCTGAGTGTTTCTGGATTAGTTATTCACTGTCTCCAGCCTTCCTTCACTTCCAGGCTCTTTCAATCCTAAAGTTGGCAACACACAGAAACAGAAGTCAAGCCAGTCTTGTATCACTTGGCATGAGGTTTTATTGATGAACTGGATTAAATGAAGGTGGAGATGACGATATTCTGACAGCCGAAAGGTTTGCCCCGCCACAAGGTCAGTCCATTCATACTTCCACAACTCCAGTAACAGATATAAGACCTCCATTTTCTCCACAGAAACATCACAAAAAGCCATCATCTTAGGTACACATCCAAACGTGAACTCACAGTCTCTTCTACACTTCTCTGTCACGGGTTTCTCAGTCACGGGTTTTTCACTTTAAAAAATGGTTTCCAGGCTGAAGTGTATGATTCTGATAGCAGCGCTCTCTAGTGATGTTCATAGAAAATATTCGCTCTAACAGCAGATCTCTTTGTTTGCTCTATGCCATGACAGATTTTTCCTTTAAAATGCTCGACCTAAATATCAAACACATCGTGTATACAATTCAGTCATCATCAACAAAATGTTCGTTGCTGAAAGAAAAAGTCTCTGAACGTGAATAATGTCAAGTAGAAGCCGGTCAGTTTGACCTGCTAATGTTGGACAGAGCCATTCTTGCTCTGGGATCCCGCACTCTGTGAGTGGCTTGGGAGAGTCCATGACAAGGAAAGGTAAACCTGACAGAAAAAAGACAAAAAGAGAAATACAGAGAGCAGCTCAGGAGATTGTTCTAGCCGTCTTCTAGAAGGAGATTGTTCTAGCCGTCTTCTAGAAGGAGATTGTTCTAGCCGTCTTCATTAACGTCTTATGTATGTATTCTAGCCGTCTTCTAGAACGTTTTATGTATGTGTTCTAGCCGTCTTCTTGAACGTTTTATGTATGTGTTCTAGCCGTCTTCTAGAACGTTTTATGTATGTGTTCTAGCCGTCTTCTTGAACGTTTATGTATGTATTCTAGCCGTCTTCTTGAACGTTTATGTATGTGTTCTAGCCGTCTTCTTGAACGTTTATGTATGTGTTCTAGCCGTCTTCTAGAACGTTTATGTATGTGTTCTAGCCGTCTTCTTGAACGTTTTATGTATGTGTTCTAGCCGTCTTCTAGAAGGAGATTGTGCTAGCCGTCTTCTAGAAGGAGATTGTGCTAGCCGTCTTCCAGAACGTGTTATGTACGTGTTCTAGTTTTTGAACATTTATTTTTGAGGTGATCAGCGAACGTGCAGAAGTTTTTCTTGCAGTCCATTGTCAGGAATTAGCCATTTTAGCTCGTATTTCTTTAAAAATCATTGTACATAAACATATATAACCATTATTGTGTTTTGCTGTAGTATTGAAGGCGAGAATGAAACACGAAGTTAGTTATCTGTCCTAAAACATTTGTCTTACAGACTAAAATTTCGTAGATTCACTTATACATGTGCTGCACAGTCAATCGTGAAGAAAAATTCAGTGAATCTGATGGGGTAACGTTTTGCACTCAAAACAGGATGGTGTTATTAACGGAAGAAAGAATTTTTTTGGTTGAACAAGTGTTTCGAAATGTCGGTCGATACACACGGATGGTTGTTCAAAGATTTATAGCAACATTCCCTGATAAACATCCTCCTCATCGCACTACGGTTAGAAATTTGTTGAATAAGTTTCGTGATACGGGAACTGTGGAAGATGCTCCGCGATCTGGTAGGCCTGCTGTGTCTGAAGAAAAATGTCTAGATATCCAAGACAGAATCCTGAAAAGTCCATGCAA
This sequence comes from Achatina immaculata, assembly GCA_009760885.1. Lineage (NCBI taxonomy): Eukaryota > Metazoa > Mollusca > Gastropoda > Stylommatophora > Achatinidae > Lissachatina > Lissachatina immaculata. The sequence goes on along the minus strand of CM019697.1, from coordinate 24,124,054 downwards.
GTCCTTAAGGAAAATGTCGCAAGAAGTGAACGTATCACTGAGCACAGTGCACAAAATTCTTAAGCATTGGTTAAATTTTTATCCTTACAAGATTTCTGTTGTGTCTGAACTAAAAGATTGTGACAATCAATCCAAAGTCAACTACTCCATGTGGTTTCAAGCATTTTTAGCTGAAGAAGACGAGTCAATTCTCGATTTAACATTCTTCTCTGATGAGGCATGGTTTCATCTATCTGGATAAGTTAATAGTCAAAATAATCGTATTTGGAGCAGTGTTAATCCCAGTTCATTTCATGAAGCGCCGCTACTCGATGCGAAAATTTGGGTATGGTGTGCCGTCAGTAGAAAACGGTTAATTGAACCAATTTTCTTCAACAACACTATAAATGCTGATCGGTACCGTACTGACATTCTGGAACCTTTTTTAGAACAGCTGAATGAATGTGAAATTGAAGAAGCGTGGTTCCAGCAAGATGGTGCAACTGCACACACAGCTAGAGCAAGGAACGGTTTTTTGGAAGAAATTTTCCCAAATCACATAATTTGTGATGACGTCATTTAATTCATTTTTTTTCATAGAAAGTGTAGGGAGACTTTAAAAACACCCTGTATTATATACAGACAGTATTGACTGTTCGGGCGCTTTCTTGTTTCATCGTGATAGATAGCCTTGCAAACAAAATATTTGTCGGGGAAGTCTCATATGTTTTGAAGAATGATCATATTTATGTGATCATTCACTCTTGATATTATACGGCTCAATTTAATATTGTAAAGAAAAGTAGCCATGTCGTGTAGCGTCTATAAAAGCGATGTCGGACTAATGGGCGTGATTTCACAATGTT